>PVJD01002453.1:0-202134 GCA_004026545.1 Mormoops blainvillei | reverse complement strand
CTTGCCACGCTGCACATCTTTTGGTTTTGCTCTTGCGGGTTTTGCTGAAATCAAGACTCGGTACCTCAGGGTGGTGCTGTTGCACAGCTCTTGGGCCCCCCAACGCGGTCACTTGGGGAGCTATAATGGACCCACTCTCTGGGAGCTGAGGGAGAGAAAATGGCAGTTTGACTCAGGAACAGTGACGCTAGATGACATCCCTGGTGCCCCCCCGGACCCCCCATTAGGCTTTAGAGTCTAGCTCCTGGGGTGCTGTAGCCATAGGAAGGCTAACCACCTTGATTTCCTCTCTGCTCCTTTGCCTCACTCCCTCTGCCCTTCCCTTTCACTAGGTAACATCTCTGTGTAGTCAACAGATTGTAACTGTGGCTTTTAGGTCGGCCTCCCCTCAGGGGCTGGGCCGGGCCCTGTGGGATCTAGAACAGGGCGGGGCCCAGAGTGGGCCTTGATAACTGATCAACAGTTCATTAGCAGGATCTTCCCACTCTGGCTGGAAGTTGCTGCCCTGTCCTCACGGGCCCTCTGCCACGGAGGATGCCTGCTAGTCACAGCACTCCAGGGCACTGTCATGTTTACTAACATGACATTCAGGGGTGGGGAGGAATGGGGACCAAGGAGGGAGCCCTATAGCACAGGGCAGAGAGGGATGGAGAAGGTCAGGGTTACAGAAAGGGACCTTGGCAGGAACAGTGACATGGTGTAGGGGCAGAGACAGCAGGAAGCAGAGTACAGCGGAGAGGGTGAGTCAACCTTGGCCATGGGTTTCCTGCTGGGTACCCCCCCACCCCCGAACCTTCCAGGAGAACCAGGCACAGCCTACGGGGACAGGCGTGTGAGAGCTCCTTCGGCATCCCAGACTCTAACGATGGAGGCCGGGAGAGGCCTTACTCCCTGGGGTTTCATGAGACGGAGTTTCAATTCTCAGGTTTCCTCTGTTGAGGACTCCAGAGGATAAATGCTACCGGAAAGGGCAATTTTGGGTGGCAGGAAGGGATTTCTCTGGGGCCCAGTATTTTGTGGATAATTGGTGGGTGGGACCAAACGGCTCAGCCCTCTGTGGTGGTGACCGGAATTGTTGCTGCTGCTTTCATCCTTAACATGTTTGTTTTTAACTCCACAAAGGACACAAAAAGGAGACCTTCTAGCCTCAGGCTCTGTCAGGCACTGACAGGAAGCTCAAAGCTGAAGTGTGGAGGAAGAATTGGTGAGAAAGCAGATGAGGACTTGTCAGGTGACAGGTGCTTTAATAGGGAGCTGTACAAATTGCTGAGGAGGGCTCAGGAGAGGTTGTCCAACTCTGCCTGGAGGTGGGACTCTCCGGGACACCGTCCCTGAGCAAATGACACTTTTGCAGATGGAGAGTGGGGAGGCAGGAGGGTGGTAATTCCAAGCAAAGGGAACAGCTTTTGCAAAGGCATGGAGGTAAGAGAGAGTTCTCTGGGCCATCTCTTTGGGCAGTCAGGAAGGTTTGATGCCAGGGCTTGGGAGGGTAACCCAGGATGAGACCCTCCCAATGCACCCATACACACACCCCTCTGTTTTAAAAACTCCCAAGGGACCCACTATGTAGGGAACAGTCAGCATTGTGGGAGGGTGTCTGAAAGGGATAAATACTATGGGCTTCCACTAAAGCCTCCAGGAGAGGAGACTGCCGGCTGCCACATCAGGCATGCTTTCTAGTCTTCCAGTCCAGGGGGCTCTGCATGGTCCTCAACCCTTCCCCTGTCTCCCCTCAGCTCCAGCTGTAGCACTTTGAGAAGGTCTATGTGAGAGAGGCCCGAAACAACGCTCCTGGACGTGACAGCCAAGGTAATGGCTACCACCTGGGTTAGACTGTGGCTGTCTGGTACGTGCAGACCCACCCTCAGGGATGTGGGGCCCAGCTCCTCCTTAACCCCTCTGTCTTCTCTAGTCTCATAGCTTCTCGCACAGCAGTATACACAGTGGGCGAGCCCCTGTGAATCCTGGCCCCAGTTCACGGTTGGAGGAGTTCAGTGGCATCAAGGCTTGACTTCGATTCCAGTAATAGTTTAGGGATGTTGGTTTCCATCTTGGCAGAATGAAGACTGGGCTTGAAGAAGTTTGAGACGTTTTAAAAAATGTTAACAGCTGGCAATTCTCTTAGCATTCTTGTCCTGGGCTTCTCAAATTGGGATAGGCAATGTCATACCAAGGATAAGTGAAGTTAGGATAAATACATGGTGGGGGAAAAGTAGTTTACAGTTGTTTGCATGGAAAATAATACAATAATTAATAAATAATAATACAAGAATAAACTCTGTATTTTGCATACTCACAACTCTAAAGCTACTTTCACCGCACCCTGTATGGGTCGTCTTCCTGGAGCGTCAATTTGATGTGAATCATTTGTGGGGAACACTACCCCCATCTATATTTGTATTAAAGCAAATATACATAAAGGAATAGGATGCAGAATCTGCATGAACGTTTAAGCAGTGGGAGCCCTGGCAGATCTGGACTTTCAGAGGTGTATTTAGGCTGTCCTTTCTCATGCAGGCCCTTGGGAACTGCACGCTCTCCTCTGTTCTTAACACTGTCACTCTCTTTCCATGTTTACAAATGAGGAAAATGAGGTGCAGAGCGGTGGGTCAGTGACATCGCAGGGTAAGAGGTTGGGGCGGGACTAGAACCCACATTGAGGGACTGCTTTTAGCATGTTGTCTATGACGACGGTGAATCTAAAGAAGTTTTATGTTTTAGTATTTTGGTTTCAGTAGTGCCATGGAAATAACCAAATCCTTTCCTGTCAAAGTAGTCTCTGAACATGATGGGAGGAAATGCGGGCAGTGGAAAGAGGGCTGAAAGGCAAGACACTGGATTTTACTCCCAGCAGTTCTTGCAATAACAAAACTCTGGGACTTCAAATTGTTTAACTCCTCTGGGCTTTACTGCTCCTACCTGTGAAATGCGGTGGCTTCCGAAGTCACTGTCTGACAACCAGGCCTTCTGTGAATCAAGACCACTGCTTGCCTTCCCAGAACCTCCAGGCCTGCAGTCAGGCTCTTCCCCGGCATTCTAGAGTCTTTGAGGAAGACGCAGCCCGTAGCTCAGCTGGCCACCTCTGCAGGACAGTTCCCCAGGAAGACTGTAGACCGGGCTTGGACAGGGGTCTGGAAAGTCAGCCTTCTCCGGGATGCACCCCCCCTCCCCCTGTCTTTGTTGGGGATCATCTGGCCAGGAAGCTGAGGGCAGAGCCCCTCGAGCTGCTCAAGTGCGGGGTCTGTTGTGAGAATACACTGGGTAATCTCAGCCCGGGGCTAGAACTGGCATTTATTTCCCACCAGCATAGCTTCCTGGCAGTGCCGTGTTAGGGAGGGGCTCCAGGGAAGTCGGTGCTTTCTTGGAAAGACTTCCTCCAGATCCACCTGTTTCCAGTCCCATTTCTCACCTTGGCTCAAACTGCTGAGCCTTCCTGGGGTTCAGCGGTTGGAACCAACCTGCTTTTTGCCGGAGCACCGCCACGCCCCTCGCCCCCCGCGATGTCTTGGTTTTGGTTTTGTCTGCCTTGCTAAGTCAGTTATCATTACCCAGTCTCTTACCTCGTGCTAGGGTTTATTAACTACTTTTGTCCTCTGTCATCTTCATGCCATTCTTTTTTGTCCTCGGGGGCTCATGCCTTTTTTTTATTTTATCACTTTCCTTTAGTGAGTGTCCAGGGGGGATAGGAGTAGGAATGTGTTCAAACTTATATGCTTACCTGGGAGTCCCAGTCATTATTCTTTTGTCTCCATCAGTCCTTCGAAATTGTTCTTGTCAAGGACACACATTATTTTCATGTTGCCAAATCTAATGGCCACTTCACTGTCCTTACAATATAGTCTCTCAACATTATTTCACAGACTTGATCACTCCCTTCTTGAAACTTGCTTCTTTCTGACCATGAAGACAAAACATTCTTCTGATTTGTCTGTTTCATCCACTGGCTACCTTCAGTCTTTTTTTGCCAATTCTCCCTCTTTCGGAAAATCCTGTGGACTTTTTCCTTGTCCTCTTCTCTGTCTGTACACGTTCCCTAGTTGATCTAACCTAGTCCTGGGGCTTTAAATACCTCCTATATAACAGTGCCTCCGCATTGCTGTCTCCAGCCCAGGTGTCTTCTCTGAGTTCCCACTGCTTACTAGGTACCTACATTTGGATACCCAATAGGCATCCCAAACCTAAATCTGGCAAACCAGAACGCTTGATTTTCCCCTGAACTTGCTCCTTCCTAGTGTTCTCCATTTAAGTAAGTCGCATGCCCATATACCTGGCTGTTCAAGACCAAAACCCAAAATCATGCTCCGCTCTGCTCTTTCCTTCTCTGCTCCCATTTCCTGTATAGCAGGCCCTGTCGACCCCTGCACAGTGTACTATTGCAACGACTTCTTTCCGACTCCATTGCTTACTGCCTACCAAGGCCACCATCAGGTCTTGCTTAGATCCCAATTACTGCCTGACTGAGTTCCCTGCTTCCACCATAGTTCCCCATGTCCCGCGATCCACCTTCCACACTGTAGCCGAACATGATTGCATTCAGAATGTCCATCGGGCCTTAATTCACCTAAAGCAGGAGTCAGTAAACTATGGCTTTGCTGGCTAAATCTGGCCTGTCATCTGTTTTTACATTAACCAGAAGCCCCAAATGGTATTTCCTTCTTGGAAAACAAACAAACAAACAAAAGAAGAATATTTTATGTCACATGAAAATTACGTGAAATTCAAACTGTAGTGTTTATAAGTGAAGCTGTATTAGGAGCACAGCTCCATGCAGGCATTTATGTATCGCCTATGGCTGCTTTAGCACTGCAGTGGCAGCGTTGAGAGGTTGTGACAGAGACCATACGCCTCGAAGCCTAAGATGTTTACTATCTGGGTCTTTACAGATAAAGTTTATTGACCCCCGACCTAATCACAAATGTAGTTTAACACCTTGATCATTTAAAATTTGGTGATAGAAGTATATGGTCAACATGCATTTTCCTTGTGAGAATTAAGGAATTCTCCAAAGTGTCTCATTGGGAGACACTCTCTGGACTGAGATATGAGATAAATCCACCATAATTCTAAATAGAAAAGAAAACAGATTTTTTCACCCAATATGAAATCTAAGAGCCAAGATGCAACGATTATCAAGTGTCGCTTAAAAGCTTAGTCAAAACCAGACTTAGGAATGGATTGGAGTGAATAACTCCCTAACCTTTCTGTAAGCAAGTCCTTAATTTAGAAATTAGCTATATATTAGCAAAAGGAAACACAAAAGAGAATTTGTACTTAAAAAAAAAAGTGTATCGGTTTATGCTACTTCCTCGTTTAAGGCTCCCCAGTGATTTCCTGATGTCTTTAAAACAGAACCCAGGTTCCGGACCAAGGCCTCTGCTTTTCCACAGACGCCTTCACCACCCTCCCTTGTTTTACGGGCTTTTCTGTTGCTCTCCTAATCCTACCCCAGGACATTTACACTTGCTTTTCCTTCTGCTCCAAACGTGCATCACAACCACAACTTATTATTCAGATGTAAGCTCCTATTTACCTCTCCAGAGAGGTTTTCCTAGTCTATGTTATCTAGACTAGGCGGCTCTTCTCCCAAATCACCCTCCAGAATAGTGATTTTCAACTGGTGTGCTGCAAGAATTTTTAAAACATATTATACCTGACTGTATTAGTCAGGGGCACTGACCTCTTTTCCCTTAAACTGTCAAATAAAAAAAATGACAACAACCCAACACAACAATAGCCATCTGGTGTGAATGAATCAAAATTATACCTATTTTTTTTTTATCAGATAGATATTTTTTTGACGTGCCACAGAATTTTAGTAATTAGTTTATGTGTGCCATGAGATGAAAAAGGCTGAAAATCACGGCTTTAGAACATCCCTTTGTGTTTTAAGAAAATTGTAGCAATTATTATCTGAAATTATCTTGTTCATTTATTTACTTGCAACTCTGCCCATTAAAAAATTAATTCCATCAGGAAGGGCCCTTCTCGGTCTTGTCCATGTTTTGTATCTTCACCTACCATAGTGCTTGGAATGCACGATGTGCTCAATAGCTACCTGTGCACTAAGCGAAACAATAACCGGCCAGGCTGAAGGGCCTGGGAGCAGGGACAGCTCTCGGAGTAGAGGGTGAAGGCAGGACAGGAACCTCCAACAGGTGCCTCTTGAACTCGTACGTCCTTTCATCACCGTAGGCTGGAGTATTACATGAAGTCTGGCGATTTTCTCAAGGGTCGGCGAGCAGAAATTGAAGGGTAAGGGTGAGTGGGGGGCTGGCCCGGTGGCGCGGCCTCTGCAAAGATTTTGCTGTCCTGTGCCCCCAAGCAGCACAGTTTTCCATTGTAACCTTGTGTAACTTTCCGTGCAACTTTCTTTCACAGCTTCGTTTGGGTAATTTTCCACATGGTCAGTCAGCTCCATCAAGTGCAACCTGAGACTGGAAGCGGCCGGGCAGGCCAGAGGGAGGAGGAGGTGTATTGTTTGCACACAGAGGAATTCCTAGCCCTCCATTGTGCGGGAGAGTCCAGGAGTGTGACGCACAGGGTGTTCCTTCGTGGCTCTTTCTACAGAGATTGTTTAAAAGAAGCCCACTTTGCCTCCGAGTCAAAACTGAAATCTGTGGTCTGCTGCTTAGAGCAGTTGTTAGGACCCAAATTCTCTGCAGGGGGTTGGGCTGTAGCCTGGGAAATGACAATTTATCACCCGTTTCCTTTCCTTTGTGCTTCTCGGTGGTTAATGAAGATTTTGGTTCCGGGGAAACAACAAAAATAAAAATAGCAACAAACATATTTGTATAAAAGGAGAGCTAAAACTTGAACCTTTTGAAAAAAGGCAGAGAGGGAAGCCAGACGCCAGAGCACATTTTCTTTAGAGAGCCCTGAGACTCCAGAGGGGTTGCAGCGCTCCTACAGGATTTTCCAGGACCAGGGGATGGGAGACCTCTGGTGCACCTCCACTGCCCAGCACCCAGGGCAGGCCCTGGAGCCCCTCTCCTGCCCCAGCCACGGAGGCTTCTGCAGAGATGTCCCACCTCCCTTTCACCATGCCTGCAGTCCTGGGGCTGTGATTGCCACTCCTTTAGTGACTCAGGGGAGAGGCAGTGCGAGGAAAATGCTCAGCCGTGTCGCAGAGACTGGGCATCTCCCAGCAACACGTTCTTTTTGTCTTATCAACACAGCTGGTTGGCAAGTTTCTGCCTCATGATCTCAGTGATATGAGTACTTGTTGTTTCTTGGGCCCCTTTTGTTTGACTTAGTTCTTAGTCCAACCCTTGCTTCTTAGTTAACCCATGTGCGTATATAATGTGTGGCACACCCTCATAGTACCGAGGCTTGTTTTGGTCTCATTCTCTAACATTTTGGCTTGTAGTTTCTAAGGTGGGGAGAGTGGTTAGCTCAAGCTGGGCACCAGGATCTAAGCAGTGACTGCCTGTTGGAATCTACCTGGCGAAGGTGTCATTCTATAGTAACAGGTGTTTCTTATCACCCTATCTAGAGAAGGGCTTTCTCTTGGAACTCTACAATGGCAATGTAAAGGTTCATCTCAAATGACTAAGTTGACAGTAGGAGATGAGAACTGTACAAGAGGATTTCAGCAAATGTACAAACACAAGTAACCACAAAGAAGATAAAGTGTTGTTCAGTTATTGCTGCTAACCCCTCTTCGCTAGGGGACTGTGACACGCATAGCCCGATGTGGCTGGGGAAAGCATCTCTGCCCTGGCTCTGTCAGCATCCTCTTCTTTTGTTGTCTTTGTCTCGTTTTATTTCTTAATCCTCTTCTGTGTCTCAGGGGGTCTGCATAGCAAATTGACTACAACGAAATGATTACTTCCTTGAAGTGGGGTTTACTATCAAGAGTGGACAATCCCCAATCTGTGCAATAACAGTTGCTCAAAGCTCACAGTAAAAGAGAAAATCTTCAGGGGCTATGTTTTTCAGGAGGTCAGTTTTCATCCAGCATGTCTGGCTCTGCAGAGACTCCCTAAGGTACCAGAGACTGCCTTTGGTCCACAGAGTCAGCATGACATTAAAACAGGCCCCAGATGTTCTTCGATTCATAGCTATAGACCAGAGCCTCTCTGGAAACTTCATACATTACGCTCTGGCTTGCTCCTGATCCCTCCTGTTCCTGACCTGTCATTTTTTCATCTTTGAATTCACTTTCCGTTTTGCACCTGACATTTGGTCCATGCTTCCGGTTCCACTTTGCTGGTGGCCACCTGGGTAAAAACTCTCTTTGCAGCCTCGCTTCCGAAGCTCCTCCTGGGCCCAGGTCACTCTAGGTGGCTTCTGCCAGCCTTGTCCAGTTAAAGAGCAGGACCTAAACACATCTGATCATCTCTGCCAGCCTCCAGCTATGCCCAAGACTGGCATCTCCTTGGCTGTGCCTTCCGCTGGGCCACGCCATGAGCATGGGGCTGGTTGACAAGGGTGGGTGCTGACTTGTAAAGGTCTCCTTACTGCCAAAGTTATTGATTCCCCATCCTCTGGTCTCCTTTTATTAAGCATTTTGCTCTGTAGCCACTTAAGGTTTTGATGGTGAACCTTTTCATGACCACATATGTGGACTGCACATTTACCTCCCCGAGAGCAACTTTTTGGTAATTAATAGTCCTCACATTTGTTGCAGTGACTTATGGTCAGCAGAATACTTTAGTATATTCACATACATCATCTCATTTCCATGCTTCTTTCCACTGTCCTACGCAAATGAGACTCAGGGTCAACTTATCCATTCGGCTCATTAGGGCCAAGGACCCATAAATTTTTTTTAGGATACAGAATGTCCATCCAGCGTTATTGGAGGAAACCCTGCACTACACCTGCTTCCAATAATGCAAGCCCTGCCCCACCCCAGAGCGTGCTGGGCTCGCATGATCATCTCCAGCTGCCGGGCATGCTTGATGACATGTTTGGCCAGCTCTGTGGAGGGGGTGATACCTTCTGGTTTCTGCTGCTGGCTGGCAAAGCCGTAGTAGTTGCTGAGGCCCAGGACCCACCCTCACTTCTTGGATAGTCTGTCATCTTCCTGGGTCTGTTGAAGAAGAGAGTCTGGGTGGTCTCAGTGAAGAGGATTTTCTTATAGGCCTTCTCCACGCATCCAGCAATCTCATCTCTGCTAGTGTCAAGCAGGATGTCAATGAAGAAGGTATAGCTCTCAGTAGAGATGTTGCCTTTGGCCAGAAACACCTTGTTGTAGCTGCCCTCCATTCGATATTGTTCAGGGGTCACAGGATGCTTGGTGTGCACATTGGTCCGGATGTCCCTGGTAGGCAGCTGCTCCAACTCGGATTGCCGCGGTGTGGGAGGGTAAGGCCCGAGAGCTGGCGCGTGTAGGCTGGCTCAGGGAGCTGCTCCTTGTCACTGAAGTAGTAGCATTTGAGTTGGGCCATGTAGCACTCAAAGGAAGGGAAGTCCTTGCATTGCATACTCCACTTGGACCCAATCTCCAGTATGTCACGGGCCAGAATGAGCTGCTGTTTAGTCAGTTTGGTCCCTGTAGTTGGCAGGAAGTCGAGCTTTAGCAGAACCAGCTTGAGATGGCCCAGCCCTGCCCTGCAGTTGCTGACGTTGGGGCTTTTACGGTTCCACTTGCCTTTGAGCTGCTCGTCAATGCCGGCCTGCAGGAGTGTGCCAGGGGCCACCAAAGTCCGCGAGTTGGAGGAGCCCATGGCCCATTCAAGGCTGCAGCTGCCATCTTCTTTGATGTTGCAAACCACCTGCCCGATTTACGACAGTGATGCCTATCGACTCTTGTCTGGTGGTAGTGGGTAACCCAAGAAAAAGTTTCAATCTCTTACAAAACACAACAAAAACAGAAGTTAAAAATAATTAATAAATAAGAATGAACCCAGTTAGTATTATGTTTGTCTTTATACCAGTGCATTATAAAATACAATTTAAAAGATCGTTTTATAGAAGAAGGAGCTCATGAAAGCAAAAGTGTCTGGGACTCAGAAAATCATAAAGCATCCTTGACAGGTCTGGTGCTCTCCATTTGGCACCAACATTCACTTGCTGTATAAATTGGGTAAGTCTCTTAACATACAGGGCCTGGCAGAAGTAAGTGTCTGCTTGAGTGTGGTTGGTAGGGTGATAATATGGATGCAATAATTTACAGTTTTAATTTGAACATTTCACCTAAAATGTCATATGGCATGCTTGAGTGTGATATTGTTATGATACAGAATTACATGCTTATGATTTTGTAATAAAAGATTTTGTAATAAAAAAGGACATTATTTGTGCCAGACCCTGTACTAGTTTTTTCGTTAACCAGAAAAATAGAAAGTAAGATTTCAGCATTCATTCATTTTTCAGCACTTGTATTAAGACAAAGGTAATAACTCTGCAAGTACCTAAACTTCTTAGAAGAAAGGCTTATAGAGGAGCATAATAGGTAGGACTATTTCTGTTGCAAATAACACATACCCATTTCAAATTAGCGTAGACAAAAAGAGAATGTATTGGATCTCATAACTAAAAACTGAACCAAGAAACCCCTCAAGTTTGCCAGGAATCTGTTTCTCCATTTTCTATCTTTTGGTATGATTTCCCTCTATATTGGATTTCTTTTCTAGCACATTTTCCCCACATGTTGAAAGAACCTCAGAAACTTCAAGTGTTTTAGGGTCCTTAAGCTGGTGACTTTAGAAGATAGAGACTCCTAGTAACTCCAACAATTCCTTAGAGGACTCCAATTGGTCCTTGCATAAATGCCTTGTGTTTCCTTGTGTCCAGGGAATGGAATGCTCTCTCTGGCCAATTTGAGTATCTGCCCCACCTCTTCTCCATGACTTGACTGACAGTCATACAAGGCTCCCTCAGAAGAGGGTAGGTCAGTTTCCAAATGAGGAAACACAAACAGACCAAATTACAGGTTAACTCCCAGACTATAGTCTGAACATTTGTTGATACTGTCTCTGTTGCAGGACGTTAGAGCCAGTTGAGATTTGGTCAGACCCTTCACTTAACTTTCCAGACTTGAGTCCTATGGCAACCCATCAGAGTTTAGTAGATATCACATAGACTCATTTAATTTTCATGAACTCTGTGAGGAAATTATTAGATATATTTTTTCCCCACTTAGAAAAATTTAGTAAACTTCATTTTTTAGGGCAGCTTTAGGTTCTTAGCAAAACTCAGGGGAAAGTACAGAAAGTTCCCATATACCTTTTGCTCTCCCACATCTCCCCCATTATCAACATCCTGCACCACAGTAATATATTTGTTATAGTTGATGAACCTACATTAACACATCATAATCGCCACAGTCCGTAGTTGACCTTAGGATTCATTCTTGGTGTTGTCTATGGGTTTTGATGATGTATAATGACATGTATCCACCATTGTAGTGTCATACAGAATAACTTCACTGCCCTAAATCTTCTTTGTTCTGACCATTCATCCCCCTCTCCCCTCAACCCCTGGCAATCACTGATCTTGTTACTGTCTCCGTAGTTCTGCCTTTTCCATATTGGCTTCTTTCACTTAGTCATGTGAATTTTAAAAAAGTGATGTGCATTTGTTTCCTCCATGTCATTTTATGGCTTGATAGTTCATTTCTTTTCAGCACTGAATAATATTCCACTGTCTGGAAGTACCACAGTTTATTTATTGACTTACCTACTGAAGAACATCTTGGTTGTTTCCAAGTTTTTGAAATTATAAATAAAACTACTGTAAGCATTCATGTGCAGGTTTTTGTGTGGACATAAGTTTTCAGCTTATGTGGGTAAATACTAAGGAGTATGATTGCTGGATTTTATGATAAGGGTATGTTTTATAAGAAACATACTATCTTCCAAAGTGGCTGCACCATTTTGCATTTTCACAGCAATGAATGAGAGTTTCCCCTGCTCTACATCCTCAAAAACATTTAATGCTCTCATTGTTTTGGATTGTGGCAATTCCAATAGATGCACAGTGGTATTTCATTGTCTTAATTTGCATTTCCCTGATGAAATATTTGAATGATGTTGAATATCTTTTTACATACTAATTTGTGAACTGCATATATTCTTAGGTGAGGTTGTCTGTTAAGGTCTTTTATTTAAATCAGGGTCATTTTCTTATTGTTGAGTTTTAAGAATTCTTCACATATTTTGGATAACGGTCTTTTATGAGATGTGTCTTTTGCAAATATTTCCTCCTAGTCTGTGGCTTGTCTTCTCATTCTTTTATAAGCTCTGCTCTTACAGATAATAAATGCTACAAATTATTGAGAGCTAACCACACACCAAGCACATGTGAACACACTACATATATTATCTCATAAAAATCCTGTGAGGTGCTATGTTTACTGAGGTTCTTTAGACTGTAAACAGCAGAAACCAACTATGGCTACCTAAGTAAGGAAGAAATGTATTGGAAGGATAATAGAGTGTCTCATGGGATAGGATGAAGAGCTGAACAGTCAAAATTTGGAAAGATAACAACCCATTCTTATTTTTAACTTTTCACTTACAGTTGACATACATTATTATATTAGTTTCAGGTGTACACTCCAGTGATTAGACATTACATGACTTACTAAGTGATCATCCTGGTAAGTCTTGCATCCATCTGACACTATACCTAGTTATTAGAATATTATTGACTATATTCCTATATTCTCTACTTTATGTCCCCATGATTATTCTGTAACAACCAATCTGTACTTCTTAATCCCTTCACCTTTTTTACCCATACCCCTAATACCCCTCCCAATAGGGACCATCAAAATGTTCTCTGTATCTATGATTCTGTTTCTGTTCTGCTTGTTCGTTTATTTTGTGGTTTAGATTCAATTGTTGGTAGATGTGTATTTGTTGCCATTTTTATTGTTCATATTTTTACTTTCTTCTTCTTCTCTTTAAAGAAGACCCTTTAACTTTTCATGTAATACTGGTTTGGTGGTATTGAACTCCTTTCCCTTTTTCTTGTCTGAGAAGCTCTTTTTTGTCCTTTAATTCTCAATGATAGCTTTGCTGGGTAGAGTAATCTTTGTTGTAGGTCCTTGCTTTTCATCACTTTGACTATTTCTTGCCAATCCTTTCTGGCCTACAAAGTTTCTGTTGAAAAATCAGCTGATAGTGTATGGGAGCTCCCTTTTAGATAACTAACTGTTCTTCTCTTGCTGCTTTTAAGATTCTCTCTATGGCTTTGATCTTTTGGCATTTTAATTATGATGTGTCTCAGTGCCGGCCTCTTTGGATTCATCTTGTTTGGGGCTCTCTGTGCTTCCTGGACTTGTATGTCTATTTCCTACTCTAAGCTAGGGAAGTTTTCTGTCATTATTTTTTCAAATAGATTTTTAATTTCTTGCTTTCTCTCTTCTTTTTTGGTACCCCCATGATGTAGTCCCAGGGGCTCTTTATGATGTCTTTTTTTTTTTTATTCTTTTTTCTTTTTGGCATTCCGATTTGGCATTTTTTGCTTCCTTACATTCCAAATTGCTGATTTGATTCTCAGCTTCATCTACTGTTGATTCCTTGTAAATTATTCTTCATTTCAGTTACTGTATCATTCATTTCTGACTGGTCCTTTTTTTATGCTGTAGAAGTTTTCACTAAGTTCATTGAGCATCTTTATAACTAGTGTTTTGAACTCTGCATCTAGTAGATTGCTTGTCGCCATTTTGTTTAGTTCCTTTGTGGAGTTTTGTTCTGTTCTTTTATTTGGGCCAATTTTTTTGTCCCCTTGTTCTGGCAGCCTCCCTGTGTTTGTTTCTATGTATTAGGTAGAGTTTCTACATCTCCCAGGCTTGGTAGAGTGGCCTAATGTACTAGGTGGTCTGTAGGGTCCAGTAGCACAACCTCCCCATTCACCTGAGCTGGCCCTCCAGGTGTGCTTCCCCATGTGGGCTGTGCACATCCTCCTCTTGTATTGAGACTTGATTGCTGTTAGCATGTCAGTGGGAGGGATTTACCCCCAGGCTGATCAGCTGCTAGAACTGTCTGTGACCACTGACCACTGTGGAGGATCAGCGGTGCAGGGCGGGTTGTACATCAGCAGGGCTCTGGTGCCTGCTGACTCTGCCCTTTGACTCTGTCGCTTGTGGAGGTGGTTGAGGTGGTGGTGCTTCAACGTGGCCTGAAGCTGTCCACTGGGTGCGCTGGCCAAGGTCAGCTGCTGCCTGTGTTCTGCTGGGGCTACCCAGCATGAGCTGCAATGTGATCTGCAGATGACTCCTACTTGTGCTGGGCTAGGAGGTTCCCAGAGGAGGCCGAGCTGCAAGTCAAAGCTGGCTGCCACTAGCACTGGGCCTGGGGCCACGTAATAAGAGATATGGAGTATGTTGAGGCCAGATGCTACTTATTTGAGAGATTTTAGGAAAACCTGAAGCATGAGCCAAGATAGGCTGCTCATATGGTAAAGCCACTGGAAACAGCTTGGATGGGCCTGAAAGCCAGGTGGGGCAGGGCCTCAGGGAATATCCCGGGCCACACAGCGGTATTAGACAGGCTGAGGAGGCTCAGATACGGTGTTCACCTGCCAGCTTTGTGTGGGGGGCTCATTAAAGGAACAGTGGCCTCTGTCAACAGTTCTCTCTGGGAGAAGGCTGCCCCTCCAGCTCTCCCTGATGCCAGATGATTCAGTTTCTTGTGTCTTGAGTTCCTTTCCAGCTGCTGCCCCAGTTCTGGAGCTTAGAGGGAGTGAGTCTGAGTAAGTCCATACTTGGGCCCATTAAGAGAAACTGCCTCTCTGACGCTAGAAGCCCTGTGTTTCCCTCAGCCACAGTCTTCACTGGTTTTTACAGAAGTTATGGAGACTCTCTTTCTGGCACTGGAATCCTGGCCATGAGGGCCTGGTATGGGACAGGGACCCCTTGCTGCTCAGGAGAGACCTCTGCCGCTGAGATATCCCTCCCAGTTTTTATCCACCATACGTGGCTGTGGGACCAGCCCATTCTGCATCCCTGCTCCTCCTACCAGTCTCGATGTGGATTCTCCTTCTCCTCCTTCTCCTCCTTCTCCTTCTTTTTTTTTTTTTTTTTTACAGAATGGCTCTTTTTAAAAAAGATTTTATTTATTTATTTTTAGAGAGAGGGGAAAAGAGGGGGAAAGAGAACAAAAGAAACATCGGTGAGTGGTTGCCTCTCATGTACCCCCTACTGGGGACCTGGCCTGCAACCCAGACATGTGCCCTGATGGGGAATTGATTGACCAACCCTTAGGTTTGCAGGCTGGTGCTCAATCCACTGAGCCACGCCAGCCAGGGATCGATGTGGCTTCTTCCTCTTTAATTCCCTAGTTATGGGGCTTCCATTCAGCCAGACTTCAGGTAGTTCTGCATGATCGCTATTCTGTAGTTTAGCTGTAATTTTTATGTGGTTATGGGAGGAGGTGAATATCATGTTTATCTATACCACCATCATGACCAGAAGTCAAGAACTCATTCTTGACTAATTTTATAGGCACAGAGGGTGAATTTGGGAATAAACCAGGTACAGTCATAGTGGCTCCTAGTCCCAGTTATCATTCTGTTCCAAACATCACATTCCATTCAGGGGAATCTGATTGGCCCACTTTGGGTCAGGTATCCATCCCTGGGCCAATTGGCTTGAAGGATCATGCCCAATAGCACAGGTATGACGATGGGGGTCCTTACCTTTGTATAAGAGCTGTTCTCAGAAAGAAGGGAATCACTGACAGCTGTTTGGACACCTGTGGGATATCTATTACATGCATGAAGTCCTTTCAGGACCTGGTACACACTCAAAAGTGGGTAATTGAGTAGCATTAAATAAGGGGATTAAGTCGGAAGAGTTTAGGGAAAGAAATAAGGCTACGTTACAGTGTCTTGGTGCTAATGAGAATGGGGAGCTGTTACCATCTGAGGCTTGAAGAGAAAAGAAGAAGTAGTGCTTTTTGGAACATGTGGAGAAAGCTGTAAGGAGAAGGCTGCCTGAAAGGCAGCTGTGGTCTGTGGGAGAGGGTCACAGCCCATCCTAAGTAACCAGTAGTAGTGTGGGACCGAGGTACATAAATACCAAGACTTTACTCTCCTCCCAACTGCCCATTTCTTAGATACAACTGGAAGCCAGAAAACAACAGGTGTGTAGAGAATGGTGGAGAGTAGATATCAAGGGGTAGATAGAAGACAGCCAACACAATAATGCAAATTCAACTTATGAATTAAGACTCTTAGGTTTGGAAGGCTTAGTGATTGGTTTAGATTCACACAGTTAATTCAGGGGAAGGTCTGCGGTTTGAGCTCAGTCTAACTCCAGAACCCGTGCTTTTAACAACTGTGCTGTGTTACCTCTAAGATGAAGACCTCAATTCAAACACTGGATTGACGTAGCCCAGGTGAGAACTTAATCTCTCCGATCCTTTTGCAACATTACCTCTTAGCTGCAGCAGCAGTAAGAGCCCACAGTCCAGCCTGCTCAGAGTTATACTAATATACTCACAGTTTCTGGTTTCTCTCCAGTCCCTCATCCTGGGCCTTGCAGAGCCACGTGGTTTGGAATATCAGAGGCAGTCAAAGCATAGTCCAAGCTTCCTGCCAAGGTGCAGGCAGCTCCATTCTCCTGTGGGCAGGGCTATGCTGGAGATTTACACTGTACTCCAATTAAGCCTCTCTTCTCTAAGTCCTCAGGGGAACACTCTCAGACTTGGACCATGCACTCGTGAGAGCTAATACCATTATCAGCTGCCTGTTCATCTCACATAAATAGGCCCATTGGCACCTCACCCGTCTGACTGCGCACTTCCCTGCCACTGCTCAGAGCTCCCAGACACGCACGTTTCCTATCTGGCATGCAAAAGGAGTATTGCTAACAGCAATAACATTCACGCTATGGTTTTATTTCCAGTCCCATTATTTTACGGCTCTTTAATTAATATTAGGTAACATCTATTATACACTTACTGGGTGCTGGGCACTGCACTGGTTCTACCTGAGTTGTCTCATTTCATCTTGACAATAAACCTAGGAAGCTGGCACTACGCAGTCCCCACTTTACAGGTGGGGAAACTGAAGCTTCTAGGGGTTAAGTCTAGTACCTTAGGTGTCATAATTAGTAAGTAGTAGATTGAAGGATTGAGCCCAGGCAGCCTGGTTCCAGAACCCACACCACTTGACCGTGCTGCCTCCTCCTGTTTGTGGACAAAAAAGGGGCCACATACGAAACCTTACAAACTCACACTCCACATAGGATGGTCTGAACATAAATATTCCTAACAAAAAGCGAGTCATGACCAGTATTCATATTCTAGGCTTGTAGCTTCCTTGATAAAGGTCAATCTTTACCTTAAGTGAACATGTCTATTGTCTTTTTGCATCTAAGATAACATACCTTTAGTCCTGACTGGTGTGGTTCAGTGGGTTGGGCATTGTCCCCCAAACTGAAAGGTCACTGGTTCCATTCCTGGCCAGGGCACACGCCTAAGTTGTGGGCCAGGTCCCCAGTTGGGGGCATGTGAGAGGCAACTGATCAATATTTCTCAGGCGTGTTGATGTTTCTCTCCATTTCTTTCTCCCTCTCTTCTCCTCTCTCTAAAAATAAATAAATAAATGAAATCTTTGAAAAATAAGATAACATACTTTTAAATATCAGTGTAATCTCATTTTCCAGACCCTTCAGAGCATAACCTACACAGGCATCAGAGCGGAAGACCACATTGTTACCTTGTTTACCATATATCCTCTCTACGTTCTATAAATGTTAATCATTAACCATCCTGTATACACCAGTGTAAAAGCATGTGTCTCTCTGTTTTACTTTTCATGCAATCCTAGATACTTCCTTGTTTTGCTTTCTCCCACCTCCTTAATCTACCACCAACTGATGTCATGTAACCCCTACTTACATCTCCTCTTTTTTTTTCTAATGCATAAAATAAATTGCAAAGCTGCCATTTTCCAGAGAATTTTCTCAATCCATTGAGATTTTGCTTCTCAGAAATTGTGGTTAGTTTAGCTCAAGTAAACTCAAAATTTCTTACAGGTTTGGATTTTTCTTGTGGCAACATATCGCAAAGCTTCTTAAAGATACTAAAGCACACTGAAGGATACACCTTAAGAGGGTGAATAGTATGGTATGCAAATTATATCTCAATTTAAAAATAAAAATTAGACGCACAATATATTTGATTCCTTCCCCTTAACAGCAAAGCTTTGGCTGTTTTCCATCCATTTGCACAAGTTTAAATAATTTTGGTTTTACTAAAAGCAGATCTGGAGGCAAGGATTTGGGTACAACTAGTTTATCTGGGGATTGGAGAAGTAATAAAGGGAAAGTGAAACATTTAATAAAGCGTGACTTAAGAAGTGAGTCACTGCTTTGGGCATTTGGGGCTCAATCGTACTGGGGCCCATCTACAAGTTCATTTTTAAAAATACCTCAACATTCTTTTTCCAGGCGGTGAGGTAGCTAGAGAATTATGTCACTGCTTGAGGGTCACCCCTGGGCCACTGGTTCCCCTGCTTCCATTCTTCTCGGTGTTCATTTTACTGAGTAAGCTCTCATACCCAGAAAAGGTCCCTGCTATGACCAAAGAGGGGAGCAGAGGGTCATTTATAGCTTCTGCTACAGGTGTACATCAGCCCAATGTAACAGTCAATTGTCAGGTTTACTCTGGAAGGCAAGGGTCACTGAATTCCAGCAACTGTACATTGTGTTCATTTGAGGGGCTCAGATATCTAAAGCGAGAGCCATGCACAGACTCAGCAGAAATTGCACTGCATCTTTGTGTTCACATAAGACATATGCACAGAGGGCCATTTAAGAAATTATTCTAGCTTTTCAGAACAAACAAACAGACAGCCATAAATGGAGTTGGATGTTTTGCCAGTAGAAATGAGATGGAATAGACAAAGACTGGAATATCGAGTCCCGAAGGGTTAGAAAAGTTGACTGCTTCTAGTTCTCAAATAGTAAGAAATGGCAGTTTTAAAGACTCTGAGTGACAAAAGCCCAAGAAAGTGCCTCGGGAGATTAAAGTGAACCATGGAAAATAGCTGAAAAAGGTGTTTTATTCCTCTGTTCTGGCTAGAAATCACTATCGCATGGAAAGAAATTACTCTCACATAGCTAAGGAGGTAAAGGAATAAAGCAAATTTGAAAACCCTGTCTTACAAAAGTTACACTGGGTGTAGATACTGACAAACGAAACGGTCTAGATGCAAATTGATCAGCGGCTTCCCAAATTTTTGAGGAAATTGTGTTATCAAAAAACCACACGCCTGCGTAAAAAGCACAAGTCTGTTAAGTTTTAAAACAACTGCTGGCAGGAAGTTGCTCCACGGCTAAGGAGAGCATCCTCCTTAACTCCCTCTTTAGATGTGGCCAAGGAGAGCAAGGGTCCAGGGGGAAGCACCTCAGGGGGCAGGGCCCAGAATGGCCAGGGACAACGGATGAGAGGGTTCCTGCCCCAGGAAAGGCATCCTTTGTAATATCTGCCCATTGGTATTTCATCACTGTAATACCAGAGTATCTGTAGACCAGTGACTACTGTGGGTCTCTGTCTTCCCCCTTCTGAATGGCAGTGTTTATTAAAGTTATCCTATTCCTGTTCCATCATTGAATGTTTGTTTGTTGGCCTCAGTATGAGGCAGACTACTTGCCTTTTTAGTTCTCAGGTCTTCAGTCTAAGAGAAGTCACATCTATTCCTGAGGGACATGCAACGGCATGAAAGTCAATGACAGACTGGACTTTGGATTGTCCTCAGTGAGGAGCAGTTTGAGGTGTTCTGCCTGTGGGAAGAAGGGAACAAAAGGATGTTTAATGACCTGAAGAGTATGCTGTGGTGGAGACTGTTTTTGTTCGCCCAGTAGGCTCTCTGCGTGCTCCTCTGAATTCCCCAGCTTAAGTCATTGGCTGGTAATTTTCCTATCTTGTAATGTCTTTCTGAGCTTTCAGTATCAAGGTTTTGCAAGCTTCATAAAATGAGATTGGGTGCTTTCCTTCTTCTAGTCTCCGAATGTGTTTGTTTAGATCAATATTACTTATTCCCTAAATTTTTGTGACAGTTTTTGAGGCTTCAGTTTTCTTTGTGAGAAGAGTTTTAATTTCAAATTCAATTTTTTCTGATACTTATAGGACTATCGGTATTTAAATATTTTTGGTGGACATTTTCATAAATTATTTTAAAAACTTACATGTTTTATCTAAGATTTCTAATTTAATGGCATACATGTTGGCATATAAAATGTCAATTTATTTGCACAAATTTATTTAACAAATATCATACCTACCCTCATTATCCTTTTAATGTCTGTAGGCCTGTAGTGCTATTCAGCTTTTATAACTGATTTTGGTACTTGTGTTTTCTCTCTCTCTTTCCAAGGTTTGTCTTGCTAGGGGTTTATTAATTATATTAATCTAATCAAAGAGTAAGTTTTTGACTACATTGATTTTCTCTATTGTATTTTTAAAAAATATATTTCATTAATTCCTGCTCTTTATTCCTCCCTTCTGCTTTGTTGGGGTTTAATTTGCTGTTCTTTTTCTAGCTTTTGAGTTGGAAACGTAGATGATTGGTTTTCAATCTTTGTGGTTTTTAAGATACAGATTTAATGTGTAAGTTTTCTTCTAGGCTCTGCTTTTGTGGTCACACTGCCTCCCTCTCCCCACACGTCACGCAGCGAAAGATGCGTCGATAGTGGAAATGCAGGACAGGGCCCCGCGCGTCTCTGAGTCACTGGAGGAAAGCCTCGTAGGGGAGCTGCCTGACCTGCACTGGCCTGGGATATAAGCAGCATAAGAAACGTAACTCTTCTATGTTAAACTATTGAGTTTTATTTGCTTGTTTTGTATATGTTTGCTATCGCCTAGCCTATCTTGGCTAATGCAAGAGGACTTGTCTTACTTCAGCTCTTTATTGTTTCACTTTGCAGTTTGCCATGCTCTCTGCTTTTTGATTCCCCCAAATATCAACATTATGAGATTTTTGTTACAAGAGATTTTTTACTAAAGATGTGGGGGCGGGGGGTCATGGAGGGGTATGACAGCACAGCGCCGAACAGGAAACAACTTGAAATCTAATACGCATCCCCCTCCGTCTCCTAGGGAATTTTTCATTGTCTGCCTTTTCGATTCCGTCCTGTCCTATTGCCAAGTTTTTGGGTTCCCTTCTCCATTAAGACTCTTCCCTCACAGTTCACATTCTCTCTGCTTTCCATCCCTCCTATTCCAGAGCACCCGAAACTCTCCAGCTTTTCACATATAGCTCTCCCTTTCCTTGCGTAAAATTACATTGCTAGTCAAGGTATCTTTTCCACTGACCAGGGCACGTCCAGAGGGCTGCAGCAGAGGAGGGCCGTGGGTGGCCTGCTGGAGAATTAGGGCATGGCCTCCAAGTTCAGTTTTTCCTTCCCAAACCTAAAATATATTAAAAAAATTTTTTTCTACCACTTTTTTATGCCCAGTTTTTAATTTATGATGTTTAATTTGTATTATTTTTCACATAGTTGAAATCCTGTTCCGTGTCCTACTTTTATAATATAGTGTTCTATCATGAGCATTTACTATAGGATCTTGGTAAACACGCTATTACATTCAAATTTTTTTCCTGTTAAAATACAATTAGCAATCCTGAGGAGTATAAGAAGGTATGCAACTCCCCTCCCTGAAATCCCACCCACTGGACAGAGAGCATTTAATAAACTGGGCTGCATGGTTTTAGCTGCTCACATCTGGACAGAAGGAGGAATGTTCAGAAAGTCTGTGGAGTGACTAGTTGGACAGAGCTGTCCCTTAACTGCTGTAACAGAGCCATAGTCCTGCTGGGCCAGCCTGGCGTCCTGAGAATTAGGACTGCCAGATTCAGATCCATCTGGATATGCCTGGAGAAGCTGTGGGGACGAAGGGCAGGCAGCCATCGGTCCTCAGAAGGATCTAGAAACCTCTTGGGAAAGGCTCCGGCCTGCGTATGTTGCTCACACTGCTCTGGCCCAGCCTCTGAGGGAAGGGCTAAAATAGAAAGTAAATAAAAACAGGGCTGTTTCACTGACATTTCTCTGGGTGTATTAGGCCAGCCTTGTTTTGTGTTCTCTGTAATAGTGACCCCTGGAGGACAGGGAGGGGATGGGGGATAACCCTGGGAAACAGATTGGGTACAGCTACCTGACCCACAAGGTGGACCACACTATGCTGGTCTGAAAAGGCGGGTCAGAGACCCCCACATCAGGCTGCCATAAGACCTGGTCATGACTTCAGTGTTCAGCCTGCTTGGGCACCAGTCACTGGCAAACACCAAGGAAAGGAAGGTGAGGGGGCCAAGGTGATGACTCTTAGTGCTGCTCCAGGACCCTCAGCTGAGAAGGAGAGAGAAGCTAGAAGGGTAGGGGGGCTCAGGCAGGTGCCTGCAGTCATCAGGTGCACGGCGAGGTCTGCAGGCCAGGTTAGAGGCAGGAAAACCCTATGCCGAAGAGTAGCTCCTGCACAAGATCGACTTCGTGCGATCTTGTGAGGGGTGTGGAGAGAGAAGACTGGGCGGTGAGGAGGAGGGCCTACCAGGACCAAAAGAATTTTCCAGATAATATGAAACACATAAAACGTCACTTGGCATCAGGCTCTATCGGAAGCCTGCCATGTAATCAGTGCCCTTTCACCTTGCCCCTCCAAGGCCAGGCAGGTAATGCCCTGATTTGAATAGCCCTTGAGTATTGCACTAATCCTCATGGTTTCCTACGCCCTTCTCACATCTTTGTAGTCCCTCTATTAAATTATCTATTAAATAAATTATGCTAATATGTCCCTCTATTAAATTATCTACTACTACCTACTATCTACTGTTTCTAATAGTCCCTCTGTTAAATTATCCATTAAGTCAATTACCCTAATATGCATGTACCATCTGTTTGCTGCTGGTACCCTGCTGATACAGAGGCTGTTCTGTTGATGGCCCCCTGAGACTCAGGCTGTGAGCAATCAGTTCTGGACATGAAGGACGGAGACAGAGATTTAAATGGTGGACTCCTGCAGGGAAGGGGTGTGAGGAAACCACAAGAGGAAAGGATAGAGATTGTGACTTCATTAACACACTTCAGAGGTCCCAGGTAGGGATGAAATTTGGCAATGCACTTAGGCCTGACCCCTTGGAATAGACAGCGATGAGATAGATCTGATTTGAAGTAGGGGTGGTGGGAGTGGCATTAGGAGGCGTGAAGGCTTCGCAGCCCAGGACCACTAACGCCACTCAAATCTTACTCCACTTGCTCTCTGGGGAAGAACTGAAGAGAAGGCCAGACTCTGGAGGAGGATGGATGGTTAAAGTTAGAGCCCACTGAAAAAGGAGCAGGGTGGGATGGGTGGTTGGCCCCTGGCACTGGAGGACTCGCACTGGGTCTGGCCCTAGTGCGCCACTCTATGATTTTGGCAGAAGGAATGAAAGTGCTTACAAAACAGCATGGCAAGAAGGACATTCTTCTCTACTGACTTTCAGAATACACTCACAGGGAAGGAATGTTTGACAGAGGCAGAACTAGAAATATCCAGAAAACACAAGGGGTTGTGGAGGGTGAGCATGAGGAATCGTAAAACACGTTTGTTATAAATTTAATAAATGCTGGGAAAGTGGCAGGATTTGGAAAAATTAATTTAAAAACAATACTACCCCAGAGAGCTAAATCTGGTTTTATTTACCCAGGCCATGTGGTACTTCCCTTAGTAACATAAGGAATTTATACACATTGGAAACTGAGCTTTTATTGTGTAAGTTTAACAGACTGTGCAATTATGAATACATGACAGAAATAAAATGTGTGTGTGTGTGTGTGTGCGCGCACGTGCGTGCTGGAGGGATAACTCAGGTATTGTTTCCCTAAATTCCCTCAAGGCCTTTGCACATGCTATTCCCAATGTCTGCCAATGTCGACTCTAGAACCTTCTCCCTGCTCATACCTGGAAGGAGGTAAGATTTTCTTGTTATGCTCTGATACAACTCTTGTACTTCCCCTTCTCAGCGCTATCACTGTTGGAAGTCATGTTTCCGTGTGGTCATATGAACAACACCCCTTAGCTGATAACCTCTATGAAGGCAAGAGCTGTGTTCTGACCACACTGTTGCTCTGGGGCCCAGTGACTGACACCTGCCAGATGCTCAATAGATACCTTATGGGTGACTGCCTGGAGGACTGTTAACGTGTTAAGACTGGCTTCCCAAGTACAATACGAGAAGGTAAAACATAATATATAATTCTGGTAACCTTGGGCCTGCATGAAAGTCGGCAGTTATATTTGGAAAGGAAGGCTATGTCTTGCTGAAGTTATATGTGAGAGAAGAAATAAATAGCAATGTCATTGGTCAGTGTGGCCAAGGGGAGATAAGTGGAAGTGTGACGTGGTGGCTCCATTAAAAAACTTTTGGCACGTGCCCTCTGCCATTTTTCTTCATTCCTTCCTTCTTTTGTCTTTCTTTTTTTTTTCTTTTGTGATAAGAACACTTAACATGAGATCTACCCTCTTTACAGGTTTTAAGAGTACAATATGCAGTACTGTTATCTATAGACACAATACTGAACAGCAGAGGTCTAGAATTTATTCATTTTGCATAACTGAAATTTTATGTACATTAATTAGCAACTTCCCATTTTTTCATCCCCACTCCCAGCCCCCTAGCAACCATCCTTCTCTTCTTTGCTACTATGGGTTCCACTGTTTTATATAACGTATAAGTGGAATCATGTCCATTTGTCCTTCTGTGACTGGCTTATTTCACTTAACATAATGTCTTTAAGACTCATCCATTCCTTTTTAAAGGCTGAATAATATTCCATAATTTCTTTATCCATTCATCTATCGACAGACACTTAGGTTGCATCCACATGCTGTTGTGAATAGCCCTGCAATGACATAGGAGTGCTAATATCTCATTGAGATCCTTATTTCAACTCTTTGGATAAATATTCAGAAGTCAGATCGATGGATCATGTGATAATGCAACTCAACAGCAAAAAACCAAAAACAAAAAAACTCCAAAAGCTAATAACCCAATTTAAAAGTGGGCTAAAGATTTGAATACATATTTCTCCAAAGAAGATATACAAAAACCCAACAGGTATATGAAAAGATGCTCAGCATCATTAATCATTGGGGAAATGCAAATCAAAACACAATGAGCTATCACCTCACACCCATTAGGATGGCTATCATCAAGAAAACAAAAGACAACAAGCATTGGCAAGGATGTGAAGAAATTAGAACCCTTGTACACTGTTGGTAAGAATGCAAAATGGTGCAGTTGCTATGGAAAACTCCCTAGAGGTTCCTCAAAAAAATTAAAAATAGAACTGTCATATAGTCTTTCCTCTTCCTTGCTCCATAAAACATGGATGTGGTGGCTAAAGCTCTAGCTGTATGTTCTTGTTAGCAAAGGAAGAGGTGCTGTTACTCCCCACAGGGATGAGGGCCAACTCAAAGGGTGGTGGTTTGGGGGCTGGGAGGAGCCTGAGAATTTGGGAAGTGTCTGTAATTCCCAACTGTGGATTATTTAGTGAAAGAAAGAAAGAAAGAAAGAAAGAAAGAAAGAAAGAAAGAAAGGAAGGAAGGAAGGAAGGAAGGAAGGAAGAAAGGAAGAAAGGAAGAAAGAAAGGAAGAAAGAAAGGAAGGAAGGAAGGAAGAAAGGAAGAAAGAAAGAAAGGAAGGAAGGAAGGAAGGAAGAAAGGAAGGAAGGAAGGAAGGAAGGAATGAAGGAAGGAGGGAAGGAAGGAAGGAAGGAAGGAAAAGAAAAAGAAAGAAGGGAGGAAAGGAGGAAGGGAGGAAGAAAGGAAGGAAGAAGGAAGAAAGAAAAGAAAGGGGGAAAGAGAAAGAGAGAGAGAGGGAGAAAGAGAAGAAAAGAAATTTATTTCACTGCTATTTTGGGTGTCTGTTATCCTCAGTTGAGCCTATTGCCAAAGAACACATTTGGGAATACTAAATTATTGGTAAACCACAAGCTTTCACCATGTTTATTTAGAAAGGTTATGAACTTTGCTGTATGTCACTAGAAATTGGTGTGGTTCAAGTGGGGGTTACCTGGAATGTGAGGTAGATATGAAACATACAAATGGGCCAGTGACTGGAGCTTGCCCTCTGGGAATCACTAATAGGTAACAGATACTAGTGACTTCCAACTGATTTATTTCTTTTTCTCAAAGACTCATCCTTTAGACAAACCATGAGCTATGGGAATTTTTGCTCACCCTGAGGTGTCTGGGGCTTACCCAGTGATTTCTCCAAGATTTCTGCAGATTCCTGGGTGGAGCTTGTGTGTTAGAGCGACCTTTGGGCTCTTGTTCCTTGTTATGTGTTGATCCCCTTTCCTCTGGCAGCTGCTCTTTCTTTCTTGGGTTTGTCCAAAACAGAACATGACCCTTCCTTCCTTGTTCCCTCTGAGCACCTCTTAAACCACTTTTCCTGAAGGTTCGGGGATAGTTGGAGAGTTGATAAAGAGCTATTTGTCCTGGGCCTGTTCACACTTATGATGCAAAGAAACAGCAGAGCTATGAAATAGCGGTTCTTTCAAAAATTCAGTTTTTGACTCTGGACTTTCAACAATTTTGTAACTATAGTAAAACATATAGAACATAAAGTTTGCCTTTTTCACAGGTATAATTTTACGTACACATTTTACGTGTACACTTCAGTGGCATTAATTATATTGTGCAACCATCACAATTTTTTAATTTTTGATTTACCAAATCAATGCAGAGTCCTCCTCCCTCACCCGGAGGTGTTATTACCCTCAGTGAAATCACAGTGAGGCTCATTCTCAAATAATAGAAATTTAAGAACTGCAAAAATCCCTATGATCCAATTTAAGCAGCTCGGATTCCTCCGGGTTGCCCTCATAGAATCCACAGGGCCGAGGATGGGCTGTGTGTCCGTGGTGCTGTCGAGGACTGATGGTGGCCAGTCTTCTGGAGCCTGACACTCAATTGGGAACAGACGCTGTGGGACGGGATAGTTCCATACTCCCGCTCCTGGTTTAGTCTTTGACCCTATTGCTCATTCATGATTGGGTGGGCAGTTCTAAACCAGGAATCAGGAAGAAGACAGCCTGGGACTGGGAATGCTAGAAGCTGCAGCCAGGGAAGTTCTGAGGAATGTGCACGGCCTCTGTGGGGGAGTGTGCGCGTATGTGTGCGTAGGAGGCAGTGGGACAGACTGCGTCTCTGGGAGACAGAGATCCCAGCCTCATCCGCGTCTCTCCTCTGCCCACCTCCCTCTCTCCCCTCCCAATAATTCTACAGGGCTACAATCATGCTAGAATTTCAAATTACATAGCAAAAGTGGAAGGGAGGTGGGAGCAGATGATTTGGGGGGGGTCAAAATGAGTTCAATGTGCAAGGCTGTTTGTGGCTGTGATTCCCATCTATAGAAGTCCAATTGCAGGGTCTCATCAAATGGTGTAATGATTAGGCTGATGGTGGAGTTTTAGAGAGTAGGAAAGACACAACCATGAAAATGAGCTAGTGCTAAACTGGACAACTGCTAGGATGATCTTGCACAGAGTCCTGGAGGGAAGGTAGAGACAACAGGCCATTTTTAGATGGGGAAGGAGACTGCTAATTCCCAGACTTCTGTTTAATTACAGAGACCGCATGCAATCAGTAGACAGACATGTCCTGGGGAGTGTCAGCCCCTTGACTACTGAGCTAGCATTTTGTAGTCACATGGCGTAGGTCCTAAGCCTCAAATACAGACTCAGTGATGTGCCTTCACTCCCATCCAGAGAGGAGTGACTGAGGGACTCTAAGCCTGATACTCCCAGTCACCCCAAAGACTCACCACCAGTCTCGAACATTCTCCCTTGCCCTCTTCGGGACTGGGTATGGTGCCCAGGACATCCTCCTTTGTGGCTTCCTGTCACAACAGCTCCATTTCCAACCCCGGTGCACGTGCTCTGGGCCTGGACCCTAGCTCTCGCTCACACTAATTTTCAAAGTGCTCAGGTTGCACTCTCCTTTCTAGAAATCTGTTTCAGAAGGAAGGAGCCAACGGTTAACGGTAAGGGGACTGTCAGACTCCAGCCTGCTTAGGACCGACTGCCTGACTGCACAGGAATTAAATCCGTGGGGAGGGAACTGAATCCCAAACTGGAGTGAAGAGGCAGGAGGGGGAAAGCTGTACTCCCACTCTGCCACAGCACCTGCAGGGGCCACAAGGCCCCTCCAAGCCTGGGGTCAGGAACGCTGCCCTGGGCACTCTTTCTCCAGCCACCACGCACTCCTGATGGACGCATCTTTGCCTCGTTGTCAGACCATATGCCATGATTTCAGTCCGCTACAGGCCCCAGCACACTTTGGTTTGAAAGCTGGGTGTATCTGATGAATTTCTGCTGCAGCACTCTCAGAAGCAGGGCCCCTGTCTTAATATCTCCTTGGGTGGGGAAGGGAATTTTGGTTTTTGTAGCTGGGGAGATTATAAAAGGAGATAGAGAAATTGGGCATTTAGAGGCTGCCATGTTCATCTTGGAGGTGTGTGGACTTTATGGAACAACAGAAGAGATCATTAGTGTGGGGAGCATGGAGCACAGGTCCCAAACGCCTCTGGGCCTCCAAAAATGCTCAAATAACGCCCCCCCAACCCCGCCCCAGTGGCGGTGGCGTTAGGAGCTGGAGTGCTGTCGGAGGTGATCCACAGCTCCGGTCCTGGTGTTTCAGCTGGAATGATGGGAGTATTGGGCCAAAAGGAGGAGCGGAGGAGGGGACACAGGATGTCTGCCCCAGGGCAGAAGCATGAAGAAGAGGCTGCTTTGCTGCTGGGGAGTGAGGGTGGGGTGGGGGAGGGGGCTGTGTTGGCAGAAACTAGTTAGGTGATGTTCACATTGAACTGAGGCAATAGGAGAGATGGGTTAAATCAGTGGTCTTCTAAGTGGGTGTGTAGGATGATCCACTGGGATATAAAAGAAAAATTAAAACTTTCATTTGAATTTATGTTTTAATGTAAAAATAAAGAAATTAGGAGTTACTATATGGCCTGATACAGGCACCTGTACTCAGCCCTTGCAGGTGTTCATGTCATGTACCATGGTAGAGGTGTCCTCAGGGAAAAAGGGGGTGGCACCCTCACTGACCTGGTTGCTTTCAAATGAATTGAGAAGTAGTACAAATTACGGGTGGTAGACAGAGTATATTGTGGGGGAAGAACAAACTCTTTACCCTCAAGGTTCTTCTGGCTGATTTAATAATCAAATATAAATGGGACAAATTAGCAAGAGAAAATAACCAAATTTAATACATGCATATGTATGGGAACCCCACATACATGAGAGAGTCAGAGACCCCACAGGCATGAGAGGTTCAGAGACAGAAAGGGAACGTGGGTATACAAGGCATCCTGACTTAGGGATAAGGTAAGGTGCCTCGGGGACTTTAAAAGGTCATTGCAGCATGATAAGAAGAGCAGATCTTTAGTAAATAGCAGTTTGCAAAAGAAGTTATTTCTGATAATCTCTTATGGGCAAGGACTCTAATTCAAGTTCCAGGTCATTAGGGTAGGGGGCAGAAGATTGTTTTGAGTTGGTGGCTAAAGCTACCTTTAGCTCAAAACAATGTGTATACCACAGAGGTCCATCTTGGGGTGACTCATGCTGGACCTCCACACTATTATCTGACTATTATTTAACTAAACTAATTCTCACAAAAGGACAAGTAGTTTGAAATAATTCCTGCAAAGAAATCCATACATTGAAAATAATATGAATAGTGCAAGAAAAAGCAAACTCAGAAAATTGCAGAGCTAACAATTTTCTTCTAGTCATATGAGATCCATTATGATAATATCTCTGACAAGGGAGTTGACCCCCCAAAAGTTCAAATTTATAAAAAAGGCTACTAGAGATATGGCTTATATCACTATAGCTAATAAGCAACCTAAGGGTATATTAACTAATACCTGGACATATAAGTATGCCATCGTGATCATCAAGACGTAAATTCTGTACAGCCAGCCTGTGAAGACAAGCCTCTACAATTTTGGGAGACAGTGTATTCCAAGTCATGCAGTACTTAGTTGTTCTACTTTTGTGAACTATTATTAAGTGTAATAAACATGCTTAGAAATATCCTTTGAGTAAAATCTCTTTTACTTAATAGTAAAATGCAAAATGCCACTTAATTATTATTGGGAAAAAAAAACATTGTTCTCTATGCCATGATTAAAGTGACTAGATTAGTACAGAGGGAAAATGGCAACACATATAAATGCATTCTGTGTGTAGAAAGACACCCAGAAAACATTGTTGATTTGAAGAAAAGATTTTAAACACATGGTGTATGAGTATTGTACAGGTTAGCTACCTGGTTGGAAGATGGTTGCTAACATGTTTCACCTTAAGTCTTCGCCATACTTTTTGATGATAATACTCTTTCTGTGATTTACTAAAGAAAAGATATGTTTGTAATATAAAGGACTTATTTAGTATAACATGCTGTGGTTTTATGTAAGAGTAACCGCTGATGGAGTAACTGCCTTGACTGGAATACAAAACTGGAGGCTGGGGCCAGGGAGGAAGTACATATGTATAAAACCCATTGCATTATTCACTTACAAATTACAACAATAAAGAAATTGAAGTTAGAAGAGCATTATGGGATGTCAATAATATGGTCAATTTGAAAAAAGTCAAAATATAATAGAATCTTTACAATACCTTGTGATGAGATGTGGAATAAGACTATGAAAACCTTTTGGCTTTTGGATCTAAAATGGCAGATGAGTAAATGGAAGCTACACAAACCTCCTTCCAGTGCCAAACTCAAATTACAACCAGATTGTAGAGAAATCATCCTGAATAACTAACTAAACATCAGCTGGAGAGAAGTCTTATAAACAAGGACACACAGAAGAAATCTCTTCATCACAACGAGACTGGTAGGCAGTGCAGAGGAGGCATGAGAGGGCTGTATGGGCTCCCACAGGCAGCAGGTAAAGTTCCAGAGGAATATTTTGGTAGCTGGGGTGTTCCCCTGAGAAGTGTGGGGTCTAAATCCCAAGCTGGGCTCCCCAGCCTACAGCCCCAGGACCTGGAAAGGAACCTGATAACATCCAGCTGTGAAAAGCTGCGGGGTTTCTGTCAGCCAGGGAGAAATGGCTAGAAATGCAGAGTGCTTCTTAAAGGACCAACACACAAAATTCCATCTGCAGCTACTTACCCTGGGCTCTGGCAGAGGGAGAGCACAGTGAACTAGAGACTCATGAGGAGAGTCTGGGGCTGGTGGCTCTGGGGAGAGAACTGAAGGAACGGCCACAAGGATCCCTGCGTTGAGTTAGTCCCCATGCTGCAGAGGCCATTTTTCTCAGGCAGAATGTTCCCCTCCAAGTGGCATCAGCCTGAGGGGAAGCAATAGCCATGCCCACAGGAATTACTCTGCCTGCCTGTAGAGCTTACACCAGGCTGCTGAGGGATACAGCTGGTGGTTATCTCTGTGATTAAGTTTAACAACTAAGGATGATCTCTGGGAGCTCTGAGACTTTAGCTGACCCCTCCCAGGGTTGCTACTGGTAGAAGTCACCCTTGGTGCACAGCTTGGATCTTTCTACATACAAAAAGGCCCAGCAGAGGAAGCCACAAGCTGTGTATCACTGATAGCTCTAAACAGGTTGCCCAGGGATGGTCATGGGCAGCAACTAACATCAGGCAGCAACTAACATAGGTCTGCACCAAGACTCTTTGCAAATCTACCTAATACATAGAAACACACAAAAAGGCAAACAAAATGGGAAGACAAGGAAACAGGCCCTAAATGAAAGAACAAGAGAATCCTCCAGAAGAAGAACTAAATGAAAGGGAGGGAAGCAACTTATCAGATACAGAGTTTAGAGTAATGATTATAAGGATAATCAACAGCATGAAAAAAGACATAGAAACCATTAGAAAGGACCAGTCAGAAATAAAGAATGCACTATCTGAAATAAATAATACACTGGAAGGAATAAACAGTAGGTTAGATGAAGCAGAGGATCGAATCAGCGATTTGGAAGACAACGTAGGGAAAAACACCCATGCAGAGCAACAAAAAGGAGAAAGAATTAAAAAGAATGAGGAGAGCTTAAGAAATCTTTGGGGAAACATGAAGCATAATAATATCTACATCATGGGAATAGAAGAAGGAGAAGGGAGCAAGCAAGGGATTGAGAATCTATCTGAAGAAACAATGACCGAAAATTCCCGTAGTCCAGTAAAAGAAAAAGACATACTAGTCCAGGAAGCACAGAGAGTCCCAAACAAGATGGACCCAAAGAAGTCTACACCAAGACAAATCATGAGTAAAAGGCGAAGCTTAAAGAAAAGGAGAGAATCCTAAAAGCCACAGAGAAAAGTAGCTTGTTACTTACAAGGGAGCACCAATTAGACTGTCTTCTGATTTCTCAACAGAAACATTTCAGGCCAGAAGGGATTGGCTTGAAACATTCAAGGTGATGAAATGCAAGGACCTGCAACCAAGGCTACTTTATCAGGCAAGGCTATAATTTAAGATTGAGGAAATAAAGAGCTTCCCAGACCAGAAAATGCTAAAGGAGTTGTTAATATCAAACCAATACTGCAATAAATGGTAAAGGGCTTGGAAGAAGAAGGAGGAGGAAGGGGAGGAGGAGGAGGAGGAGGAGAAAAACAGAGAAAAATAGTTTAAAAATAAAATGGCACTAAATATGTATCTATCAGTAATCACCTAAATGTAAATGGCTTAAGTGCTACAACCAGAAGACACAGAGTAGCTGAATGGATAAGAAAACAAGATGGAGATTAAAAGATACACACAGACTGAAAATAAAGGGATGGAAAAAGATATTTCATGCAAATGGAAAGGAAAGAAAGCTGGGGTAGTAATACTTATATCTGACAAAATAGACTTTAAAACCAAGTCTATAGTAAGAGACACAGAAGAACACTACATAATGATGAAGGGAACAATCCAACAAGAGGATATAAACCTAGTGCACATTTATGCGCCCAAAACAGGAGCACCTAAGTAGGTAAAGGAAATCTTGATGGACATAAAAGGAGAGATTGACAGAAATACAGTCTTATGAGGGGATTTTAACACCCCCACTGACTTCAATGGATAGATCTCCCAGACAGAAAATCAACAAGGAGACAGGGGCCTTATACGACTTACTAGATCAAATGGATTTAATTGATATCTTCATAGCATTTCACCCCCAAACAGTAGAATATATCCACTTTTCAAATGCACATGGAATATTTTCTAGGATAGACCACATGTTAGGACACAAAACAAGTCTCAATAAATTTAAGAAGATTGAAATCATATCAAGCATTTTTTATGACCACAATGCTATTAAACTAGAAATCAATCACAAAAACAACACTGAAGAATACACAAAGATATGGAAGTGAAATAACATGTTATTAAACAATGAATGGGTCAATAACAAGATTAAAGGAGAAATCAAAAGATACCTTGATACAAATGAAAATGAGAACACAACATATCAAAATATGTGGGACATAGGCAAAGCAATCCTCAGCGGGGAATTCATAGCATTACAGGCCTATCTCAAAAAAAAAAAAACACAAGAAAAAGTTCAAATAAACAATATAGACTTCTGATCAAAATGGTGGTGTAGGCAAACATGGCTCATCACTTCGCACAACCACATCAAAATTATAACTAAAATATAGAAAAAAGTCACTCAGAACCATCAGAAATCAAGTTGAGTGGAAGTCTGACAACTATGAAATTAAACAAACCACATCCATCCAGACTGGTAGGAGGGATGCAGACATGGAATGGGCTGGTCCCTTGTCCACTTGTGGTGGATAAAAATTCAGGATGGATATCTTGGGAGCAAGGAGTCCCAGACCCATACCAGGCCCCCCAGCCCAGGGTTCAAGTGCTGGAAAGATAAGTCTCCACAACTCCTGGCTACAAAAACCAGTGAAGATTGAGTTGGTGGAAGAAACTTCTGGAGCCCCAAGCAGTTCCTCTTAAAAAATCCACACATGGACTCACCTACTCAGACTTACTCCCTCTGAGCTCCAGCACTGGGTTAGCAGTTTGAAAGGCACCAGTAGCATAAAGGGAGAAACTGAAGTGTCTGGCATCAAGGTGAGCAGAGGCCATTGTCTATTTTCTAAACCCTTCCTCCTCAGAGCTGGCAGGCTGGAGCCATATCTGAGACTCCATCAAACTGGCTAACACTGTTTGCCCCACCTTGGAGATCCACAGAGACTCTGCCCCACCAAATTCACGGGCCCACCCAAGCTGCCTTTCCATATGAATGGCTGGTCTTGGCTCATGCTTAACAACTTCCTAAATCCTCTCAAACAAGCAAGAGCTGGCCACAGTGAACCCCAGGTCTGGTACTAGCATCAGCTAGCCTAGATTCACAGCTTATCTTTGCCTGGGAATCTCAAGCCCAGCACAAGTAGCAGCCATCTCAGATTGCCTTGTAGCTCAGACAGGGTGACCCCAGGCAAAACAGGTTGGGGCTGACCTTGGCCTGTACCACCCAGAAAACCTCAGGATCTGCTCACACGGTGGACAATTATGGACCATGTAGGAGAACCACCACCCTGCCTCTGCACAGCTGATCCTCCGTGAGTGTGGAGGTTGTTGGTCAGTGGTCATAGCCAGTCCTTGCAGCTCACTGGCCTGAGTAAGTCGCTCCCATTGACCTGCCAAGAGCAAATCAGTCTCACCTACAACAGAAGGGTGTTCTCAGCCCGCATGAAGGGTGCACCTAGAGTACCCAGGTTGGGCGATAGGGGAGGCTGTGCCACTGGACCCTACAGGACATTAGGCCATACCACCAAGATACGGAGTCAAAGCAGCTCTACCTAATACATGGAAACAAAAACAGGGAGGCTGCCAAAATGAGGAGACAAGGAAACATGGCCCAAAGGAAAGAAAAGATCAAAACTCCAGAAAAAAGAGCTAAACGAAATGGAGAGAAGCAATCTATCAGATGCAGAGTTCAAAACATTGGTTATAAGGATGCTCAAGGAACTTAGTGAGGTCCTCAACAACATAAAAAGATCCAGTCAGAAATGAAGGATACACTCATTGAAGTAAAGAACAATTTACAGGGGAAAACAGTAGAGTGGGTGAAGCTGAGAATCAAATCAATGATTTGGAATATAAGGAAGCAAAAAACAACTAATCAGACAACGAAAAGAAGAGAGAATCCAAAAAAAATAAGGACAGTATAAGCAGCCTCTGGGACAACTTCAAGAGGTCCAACATTAGCCTCATAGGGTTGCCAGAAGGAGAAGAGAAAGAGTAAGAAATTGGATATCTGTTTGAAAAAATAATGAAAGAAAATGTCCCTAATTTGGAGAAGGTAGTAGACATGCAAGTCCAGGAAGCACACAGAGTCCCAAACAAGATGAATGCAAAGATGCCCACTTTAGGACATATAATAATTAAAATGCCAAAGGTTAAAGATAAAGAGGGGAATTTTAAAAGCAGCAAGAGAAAAGAAGTTAGTTACCTACAGGGGAGTTCCCATAAGACTGTCAGTTGATTTCTCAAAAGAAACATTGCAGTCTAGAGGGACTGGCAAGAAATATTCAAAGTCATGAAAAGCAGGGACCTACAGTAAAGATTGTTCTACCCAGCAAAGATATCATTTAGAATTGAAGGGCAGATAAAGAGTTTCCCAGAAAAGGAAAAAGACTAAAAGAGTTCAAATCAAACCATTATTATAGGAAATGTTAAAGGGACTTATTCAAGAAAAAGAAGATCAAAACTATGAACAATAAAATGGAAAAAAAATACAAATCTAAGAACAACTGAATCTAAAAAACAAACTAAACAAACAAGAAGAACAGAGACAGAATCATGGATACAGAGAGTGGTTTGATGGTTGCCAAATGAGGAAGGGGTTTGGGGGAAAGGGTAAAGAGGTGGGGGGATTAAGAAGTACTAACATGTAGTTAGAGAATAGCCATGGGGATGCAAAGTACGGTACAGGAAATGGAATATCCAAAGAACTTATACACATGACCCCTGGACATGAAGAATGGTAGAAGGAATTGCCTGAGGGAGTGGTGGGTGCTGGGTATGTAGGGGCAAAGGGGGAAAAACTATAATAGCATAATCAATAAAATATAAGTAAAAAAATAAAATTACATGTAAAAGTGAATAAGGACTAGAAAATAACATAAAAATAATAAAGTATTTTTAAAGTTAAAAAAATCTAACTTTACACTTAAAGAAACGTGAAAAAAGAACAACAAACAAAGCCTAAAGTGAATACAAGGAAGGAAATAATAAAGATCAGAGCAGAAATGAACAAAATAGACTCTAAAAAAATACAAAAGATCAATGAACCAAGAGCTGGTTCTTTGAAAACATAAACAAGATTGATAAACCTTTAAACAGACTCATCAAGAAAAAGAAAAGAGAGAGGACCCAAATAAATAACATCAGTAATGAAAGAGGAGGAATAACAACTGATACCAAAAAGACAAATGATTGTAAGAAAATATTATGAACAACTACATGACAACAAACTGGACAACCTGGACAAAATGGATAAATTCCTAGAAACATACAATCTTCCAGGACTAAATCAGGAAGAATCAGATAATCTGAATAGACAGATTATACCTTGTGAAATTGAAGCAGTAATCAAAAAACTTCCAACAAACAAAAGCCCTGGACTGGCTGGCTTCACAGGTGAACTTTGCCAAATATTCCAGGAAGAACTAACATCTCTCCTTCTCAAACTATTTCAAAAAATTCAAAAAGATGGATAGCTCTCAATCTCATTTTATGAGGCCAGCATTATCCTAATTCCAAAACTAGATAAAGACACTACAAAAAAAGAAAATGATAAAAATATTAATCAGTATCCCTGATGAACATGGTTGCTAAATTCCTCAACAAAATATTAGCAAACCGAATACAGCAATACATTAAAAAGATCATACACCATGATCAAGTTGGATTTATTCTGGGAATGCAAGGTTGGTACAACATTCACAAATCAATAAATGTGATTCACCACATAAAAAAAATGAAGGATAAAAACCACACAATCATATGAATAGATGCAGAAAAAGCATTTGATAAAATCCAGCATCCATTTATGATAACAACTCTCAGCAAAGAGGGAATAGAGGGAACATACCTAAACATAATAAAGGCCATGTATGACAAACCCACATACTAAGTGGGCATGAGGTTGGCAGTTCCCCTTAATATTGGGAACAAGACCGTTATGTCCACTCTCGCCTCTCTCATTCAATATAGTACTGGAAGTCCTAGCCATAGCAATCATACAAGAAGAAGAAATAAAAGCCATTAAAATTGTAAAGAAAGAAGCAAACTGTTTATTTGCAGATGGCATGATACTGTACATAGAGAACCCCAAAGATTCCTCCAAGAAACTACTAGAACTGATAAATGAATCCACTGAAGTAGCAAGATACAAAATTAATATCCAGAAATCAGTTGCATTTTTATATGCCAATAATGAACTAATGGAAAGGGAAATTAAGAAAACAAGCCCATTCACAACTGCTTCAAAAAGAATAAAATACCTAGGAATAAATCTAACCAAGACTGTAAAAGATCTGTACATGGAAAATTATAAGATACTGAAGAAAGAAATTGAATAAGATATAAATAAATGGAAGCACACTCTATGTTCATGGATAGGAAGAATTAGCATCATTAAAGTGTCCATACTACCCAAAGCAATCTGTAGATCAACGCAATTCCTATCAGGATTCCCGTGTCGTATTTCACAGAACTAGAACAAGTATTTCGAAAATTTATATGGAAACACAAAAGGCCCCACATAGCCATAGCGATCCTGAGAAAGAGGAACGAAGTTGGAGGAATCACACTACGTAATATCAAACTATACTACAAGGCCATAGTAATCAAAACAGCATGATACTGGCATAAAAACAGACACACAGATTAATGGAACACCCACCTATATAGTCAATTAATATCTGACTATTGGGAAAATTGCACAAATATGTGCAGAAAAATAATACTAGACCATTTTCTTATACCACAAACAAGAAAACATTCAAAATGGATTGAAGACCTAAAGATTAGACCCAAACTATAAAAATCCTAAAGAAAAGATAGGCAGTAAAATCTTAGACATTACTCAAAGCAATATTTTATCTGATATATCTCCCCAGGAAAGGGAAACAAAAGAAAAAAGAATAAACAAATGGAACTACATCAAACTAAAAAGTTTTTGCACAGCAAAGGAGGCCATCAGCAAAATAAAAAGACAAACCACAGAAGGGGAGAACATATTTGCCAATACATCTGATAAGGGGTTAATATCCAAATTTATAAAGAACTTACAAAAATAAACACCCAAAAACCAAACAATCCAATTAAAAAATGTGCAAAGGATCTGGACACTTCTCCAAAGAGGACATACAGATGGCCAATAGACATATGAAAAGATGCTCAATGTCACTAATCATCAGAGAAGTGCAAATTAAAACCACAGTGAGATATCACCTCACACCTGTCAGAATGGCTATTGTCAATAAATCAACAAACAACAAGTGCTGGTGAGAATGTGGAGAAAAGGGAACCCTTTTGCACTGTTGGTGGGAATGTAGACTGGTGTAACCACTGTGAAAAGCAGTATGGAGATACCACAAAAAGTTAAAAGTGGGTCTGCCTTTTGACCTAGCAATTCCACTTCTGGGAATATATCCGTAGAAACCCAAACACTAATTCGAAAGAACATAAATACCCTTATGTTCATTGCAGAATTATTTACAATCACCAAGATATGAAAGCAGCCCAGTGTCCATCAGTAGATGAGTGGATAAAACAACTATGGGATATTTACACAATGGAATACTACTTGGTCATAAAAAAGAAGAAAATTTTACCTTTTGCCACAGCATGGATGGAGCTGGAAAACAGTGTACTAAGTGAAATAAGCCAGTCAGAGAAAGACAAATACCACATAATTTCATTCATATGTGGAATCTAATGAACACACTTAACTAACAAGAAAAATAGAGACAGACTCTTAGAGAGCAGGATGACAGCTATAAGGGGTGGGTGGGTAAAGCGGGTGGAGGGATGGATCAAAAAGGACTCATGGACAACAATGTGGTGATTACAGGGGGGAGGGTGGCATAAGGGGGTTAAATGGTAATGGAAAATATAGTAACAAAGAAAAAAAGAAAAGAAAATTTTTATATTACTCAAAGGTTTGTTGATTATCTCAAGGCAAAAACTTAAACGTTGTAAAATCAACAGATGTGTTTCTTTAACAAAAGAACAAGTGTTCCACATTTGCTGACCCCTGCTGTGCTCGCTGTTGTGATTGTTACAAGGGCACACATGCACACACGCAACACCCCTTCAGGCAAAGTTAGTATTTTAGCAATGAATATAACTTTGCTTTAAAAGAATCATGTTATGGGGAAAGCACTTTGAAATTGATGTTTGGAACTGTTACCAATATCATGTAATTTTAATGCCAACATGAAGTATGTCAGTGTCACCTATGAGCTGTCATAGCCATAGTCTTCAAAATTAAGATGTATACTTTTAAGCCCATTTTACAATCTTCCAAATGAAGAGTTTCAAGAATTTAAAAAAATCCCATTGTCAAAAATATTTGCAAGAACAACTGAGGAAAACGTCATTGAAGATGTCGGCTTTATGGACAAAGAAGAGTTTTCTGGTGGAATTTCATATTGATAGATGGGATTTAAACAGTGAGAATTATGATTTAATAAGTGTAGTCAAAGACTGAATTCTTCTATTTGGGTCTATTTCTTTGTGAGGGTTTTGTTTTGTTTTGTTTTTGCATTAACAGCCATTAGGACCAAGTATTGACATTAACGGAACTTAAAAGCATACTTTCTAGTCTCATAAAATATTAAACTGATTTATTAAACCCATTTTTAATCATGGTGCTCTCACTAAACATATTTTTGCTAATAACTTTGAAGTGAAAAGAAAAAGGTATATTGTGCCATTCGTTAAAAATGAAATAATTTAGCCCTGGCCAGGTGGCTCAGTTAATTGGAGCATCTCCCTGGGCACCAAAAGGTTGTGGGTTCGATTCCTGGTTAGGGCACATACCTAGGTTGTGGTTCAGTACCCTTCCCCCAGGCAGGGTGCTTAGAAGAAGCAACTCATCGATATTTCTCTCTTTCTCTTCCTCTCTCTAAAATGAATAGCTATATCCTCAGTTGAAGATTAAAAAAATGAAGTACATAATTTAAAATTGTTTCATGTTTACTACATCCTTTAAATGTTTTTTAGTGTGCTTTATAATATATTAATACAGTTGCATGTGCAAATCATTTATAAGGAAATTGTAAATCTCAGACTACAGGTAAAAAGAATGAAACTCGGTGCTTAAATGAGACAACGATGAAAGCAGTTGGCACAGTGAGGACATAAAGTGGGTATTCACTAATGAATAGATTTATTTCTCCCTTGGTGACAAATTTGATGTGAGAGATGAAAAGGAGAAAGTTAAAATGTCTCCCGAGGGTTGCACGGGACAGAGGCGCTGGTGCTGTCCACTAAGACTGGTGCGCTGGCGCGCTTCTGGGAGGAAATTAGGAGTTTGAGTTTGGATACGTTTTCATGGGCCTAAGAACTCCTAAGTGGAGATGTGTCCCAGGAAGCTGGATACACCATCTGCAGCTCTGGAGCATTCTGGGCTGGAGATAAGGTTCCAGAGTCACTAGCAGGCAGAAGGTTGTTAAAACCATGGAGGTGGGTGAGATCCGCAGAGTGGGTCAGCAGATGAGCGAGAAGGCAGGGGACTGCGGGACCCCGAGGAGAACGCCACAGTCAAAACCTTCTAGTGGAGGTACGTGCAAAATTTGAAGAGAGAGCAGAGGTGGCGCCAACTCTGAAAACTACTCCAAGCATTCAAGGAAGGCGTGGTCAGCAGGTTCAAATACTCGGAAGAAGCGAGTGAAGGAGTTACAGAACACTCACTGGCTTTGGCAACTGGAGGCCACTCGGCAATCCGGGAGAAAACCTGTGCTTGCGGGTGCGTTCAGCTACAGGAAGTAAGTCACCTGTTTGAGGCCCGTGACCCCAGAATCTCACCTTAGGAAAAGTCCCGGCGGGAGGGGAGGTGCGGTCAGATCCGCACATGGTGGAGAGCGTCCTCCCGGCGAGTAGGTGGCAGCGGAGGCGAGGTTCGGGGAGCCTGGCTGGAGTCTGACCCCGGCTGAAGCTGGCGCGCTGCCGGCCGCCCGAAGGACAGAGCAGCCCCTGGCATCTCAAGTTTCCCGTAGGCTGCGCGGCCCGGGTGCTCAGGTAGCTGCGGGCAGGCCTGGTTGGCGGGCGGCGTGCAGGACTGACCTGCTTGTTGGTGGCGGCCCGCACCCTCTTGCTGCCGGTCCCACGCCTTCCCTCGGCTCCTCGTCCAGGTAAAGCACCGACTGAGGAGGCTTCTTTCTTGCGGAGGTGGGTCTCCTCCTCCCTCGGCGCGGGCCTGGGGCTCTGGAGCCGAGGATCCGTAGCGCTGTAACCTGGGAACGCTCGGCCCTCGCCCCTGCAGTGGGCTGCACTGCCGTCTCCCGCCGAGCGCGGGCGGCGGCACGGTCGGGCCGGGACCCCGCCCGGCTGCCTGCAGTGCCGGGCAGCAGCCTACTTGGCGCTTATGGTGCGTTCTGCCTATCGCAGCCACCTGCTTTCCAGCCCTACGGGCCGCCCCCTTCCGGTCCGCGGCAGGGCCCTATGCCCCGAACCCGGTGAGTGCGTGCGATGCTGCGCGGCTGACCTTCGGTCTGCGCCCCGCGTCCCCCGCGTCCCCCGCGGCCCAGGGCGGGAGTCTGACCTTAGCTCTGGGCTTCCCAGTTCATCAAGGCGGTGGCGCGGGTGCCGGAGCCGACCCTGGGGTCCTCCCCTGCCGGGGCCCTTGCTTGTGCTCCTACCCGTCTCTGCGGTCGCCTGGGCTCCTGAGGCCTCAGGTGAGCCAGCCGGCATCTCAGCTCTCTGGTGACCTAAACTGGATTTGCCACCACTTCAAGTTTCTGGGTGCTTGAGGACTGGCCAGAAGGTTACTGCTGAGGTGGACTTCCACCTGGAGGCAGAGGGAAGGACAGGATGACAGGGTGATGGGGTCGGTTGAGGCCTTCATCCTTACCTCTTTGGCTTTTCCTGGCAAAGGAGGTGTGTTGCGCTCTGGCAGTCTGCTTTTTGCCCTTGAACTTCCTGGTAGCTGCTTTGCCAGGGGAGCTGCTAATGGCTTGTGTTGACTGGCAAAAGGCTCTGGGGTGAGTTTTGAGAGGTTTGCTAATGAGCATGTCATTTCCCCAGACTGTTAGGTCCCTGTATGTGCCTGGAAGCTTGGTGATAACAAATTTGCAAAGGAACTGGGGGAGAAGCACTGGGAGGAATTTTAGCATGGTCCTGAGCCCTTGTCGGCTATCCCTCTGGATATGATGACCAATATTTGGGCATCTTCAGGGAAAAGCTGGCTGCAGCTGGAACCCTCATAGGAGAAATTCCTCCCCTGGCTGTGAAGCGTTAATGCTGGGGGGTCTTCAAGCTGTGGGGAACCTGTCAGCTCTCACCTCTCTGAGTGCTGACAGCAGGTTTGGGGTGGTTAGCCCAGTCTGGCTGCAACTCTGAGGGGCTGGCTTGCTCTGAAGATGATGGTAGGAGGCTGCCGAGTCTAAGAATCATGGGGATTGCATAGGTGGATTGCTGGAAGATTCTTGGGCCTCTCAGCCTCACCCTCAGCCCCATCTGAGCCCTTCTGAGATCCGGATAAGGGGTGAGTGGCTCTCAGCCAGGTCAAGAAATAGCAAGAGATGAGGTCTTTTTCTTTTGTCTTCACACTAGATGAACTAATCTTCAGATGGCCTCAAAATCAGTCCCATATCTTGACAATATTATGGAAAGATAAAAAGTAGCCTTAGAGAAAAGCAGGAAGATACCTTTTCTCCCCTAAAGCTTCTCATTAGCCTTCCCGGTTCTTCCACCAAATATATTAATTTCTTAGTTCTCCTGTGTGCTGGCTGCATATTTAGGACAGGAGACCATGGCTTTGGGCTTGATATATGAGAGGCTAGAGCATAAGAGGATGGGCTCGTGGCTGGAGTGCTGGCCATGCAAACTCAGCAAGAAGTATCATTCATTGAGAAGAAAGCTATTTCTCCCGATCTGGTTTCACAGTTAAACATGGTTTCTTTTCCTTGCTCCCAAGTAGGAGTCTGAGAGAGAGCCTGGCATACAATAGTACTCCATAAATATTGTTGAATAAAAGGATTCAGTGTCTAGATAAAAATTCATGTTCATTATTTCAGTTGGACTCTGTTGTACCTGATGTCATGACGACAATGATGTTGCTAGATATTACTTATAAACACATATGTCGTGCCAGGTACTATTCTGAGCACTTTACATATGCTAACTACTTTGATTGTCACGGCAACTTATGAGGTCAGTACTATTATTAACCTCACTTTATAGGGAGTAAAACTGAGCCAAAGAAGTTTAGTCACTTGCCCAAGGTCATGCAATTAAGTGGTGGAACAGCATTCAAACCCAAGTAGTCTGGCTGGAGTCCATATTTTCAACCATACATTTTACTGACTCTGAGCATGCTCTAAGTAGGTTAATCATTAGCTCATTCACACATTCATTATTTTATGTCTCCATTCATCAAATATTTACTGATGCCTACTATATCCCAGGCATGGGGACACAGTGGAGCTGATATTAGCAGGTGAAGCCCCTTTGCCCAACTCCCATGTGAGTCATGTGCACCTCAGTATATGAAACAGCATCCTTTTGAGAAGGGACATGTTTTTCTTGATAGGACATAATTTGATTCCAACCTTTTCTGTTTTTGGATATTGGGCATGTAAATGCTAAAAGAGAATGTAACCTGGTCTCCTGGGCAGGAGATACAGGTCCTGCGCCTGGTTATCACAGATTGTCTTAATGTTTCTTCAGGAGGGAATAGGGCTTTGAGTGTGGGTCCAGTGCTTCTCAGTCCGGGGAGACTTCTGGGCCACGAGGCTCAAGGCCTACACCTGTCAGGCTCAAGGAGAAAGCGTGAGGTCCTAAGCGAAGATTGCCCTCCTGAGACAGAGCCACAGTTTCCTCTTAAACTGCCACTGTTCTGGAGGGTCTTGAATCCCTTTGGCTCCAGTGGGACCCTTGCCGATTGCCCCAACCTGTGTCGTGTTAGCAGGGGTGCAGCCTATATCTGCCTGGACCTGATGGACTGGGTCTCACACCCATAACTGGGCCCCAGGAAGGCAGCTTTCTCTAGGTTGGAAAATGAAGGCTCACAGTGGAAGGCATTTTCCAAAGCCCAGGCCGCAGGATATTAATAGGTGCTTTTTCCCTTTGGTGGTAGTGGCGGGAGGGTCCAATAAGCCAGTTGAGTTAAACCAAGTTAAGCAGCTTTCTTCACTGCAGGACCTCTTGGGTGTTTAGACTCTGCTAGTAGGAATTGTGCGTGAATTCCCATAAAAGACTATAGTATGCAGTATTTTCCAAGCTTTATGCTCTACAGACTACATTTTGGAAAATGCGTACTTAGACTAAGGCTATCCATAGTCTGGTTCAAGGTGCAGAATGAAATTCCCTGACTCTGTTGATTCCAAGTAGTTTCTCAAGTAGGTGCGGGGGCTAGGAATCTCCCACTGCAGCCCCCCCTCACACCTTCTCTCTCCCCCAGACACACCAGCAGAAGGAATCATTTTCCCCTTCTCCCATCTTGGCAGGATAGTACTAGGGGCCTGATTTTTTTTCTCTATGATTTAAGTACATTTAATTATTTAATGAATAAATATTACCTTCCCTCTAGGTTGCTTACAGCCTGCTGGCTGCACTGCTTCTGAAACAGCTGTGAGAACAGGTGGGTCGTAATCTCCGGGTAGCTAAAGCCCAGCAGAGGCCCAGGGATCGTGTGTCAACCATGTAATCCTGCTCCGTACACACAGAAATCATTACGTGGGCTCAGGAAGGCGCAACCTCACGACTGGACATGAGAAGGTCACTCAGGCCCCAATGAGGGCTAGAGCCAGCTTCCCAGTAAACAAATGACCCATCTTTCCTGGGCTCTTCTCCCCAGGATTCCAACAGCACCACAGAAATAGCCGTTTTGCTCACGGCTCTCTCCCAGACCCATGCCGCTTGTCTAAGTCACTGGGAGGCTGTGTGTCTGTTCTGAGCCTTCCCACACTGGACTGTCCTTCTCCTAAACGGCGGATGAAGAGTGGAGCTTTGTGCCCTGTGGTTCTGCTTTAATCCACCCTGCTTGCTTCTAGAAGACTGCGTCTGTGGGTCACTGGAGGCAGCCGCGCCTTCCCCAGGGGGAGCAGCAGCTGCTGGTGGCAGGGCGACTGAGTCTAGCCCAGGCTCAGGGGGCTTCTCAGAGCTGGAGGCCCACGTGGACACCGCGGGCGGCTGTAAGGAGAGGGTGGGGAGGATGGGCTCAGGTGGGTGAGGCGGGACATACTTTGTGTGTGCGTGTGTGGGGGTGTGTGTACATGCACGCTCTCACACTCTGGTAGAGCTTGTCAGGCTGCCCAGGCACCAGTGATGCGCAGGTTCCTTGGGGGAAGAAAGGAAGGAGTGGAACAGCGTATGCCAGCTTTTCGTCCTGGCTTGCTCCTGCCTCAGTTACCCCACTTTCTGAGCCTCTGTCCTTCTCTGGTAAAGGAGGGAGCAGTTCGTAGACCTTCCCTCTTTTAGACAAGAAGAGAGGTGGAGCTCATATGGGCAACTGGGCTCAGAGATCCCCTGCCAGTCCTGGGGCGCGCTTGAGTGGGTTGTTTTTTTTTGGGGGGCGGGCTTCTGAGGGGAGGCAGCAAAGGCGATGGTATTGCACATTACTGTTCAGCTTTTGGGAAGCATCTGGACATCAGAGGGAGGCTATGCTTACCTTCTAGGGTTAATCGGGAAGGCTGAGTGTGCCGTTGCGTCGGGGCATTGGTGCTTTTAGCTTCTTGCTTTGGAGAGGGCCGTGGACAGGGCGAGGACACTGCATTCAGGATGTAGCAACCGTAGATAATTGGCATGACCTGAGCCCTGTAGGACTCTTGGAAATTTTCCACTTCTGTTTCATATTCATGGGAGAATTTCCAGCCCAGACTTTTCCTGCTCTTGCTCAAGGCTACTCACAAATATGCAAAGCAGAGACCTCCCACCCCGGCAGGCAGGCAGACAACGGCAGAAAGGACCCAGCTAGCTGCACTTGCATTGACTCAGCTCAGCCTCCTGGGCAGCTCGCAGCCCTGGCCTGAGTGCGTCACCTGTGTGGCATCCTCAGGAGCAGCCATGGAGACTTCACTGCCAGGATCAGGTCTGTGTTGTGGGTTCTGACGATGGGAGTCTGGCAAGAGCAGGAAACAACTTCATTTATGTAAGGAGGGGATGTAAGTGGCACTGTGCTTCCTTTCTGAAGGAGCTGTGGTGCCACAGTTATAGTTTGTTGAAATTGGTGGCATTTTACAGCTGTCTAACTTTGGGGAACTTCTATCGGCTCACTGGAGGCTGTTGTATGTAATGGTGAGATAAGCTGTCTCCCTACCCAGGGCTGGTGAATTCACAGTTAAGCCTCCCAAGCCTGCCGGCTCTAGCCAACAGAGTTGAAAATCAGGCTTGAACAAGCAGCTGGAGCTGAAGCTCTGCTTTGCACCTGCAGGGTGAGCTTTGCTCAGCCTGTAGCCTGGCCTGAGTCTGTAGGTCTGAGAAGAGAGACGAGACGTGGAGGGAGGGCTCAGCAGGTGGGAACTGTCTGCCAAGGCTCTCCAGAAGACAGCGAGTGTGCCCGAGGTTCCTAAGACCCACTGACTTTGCCCGTGGGTTACTTGGTTCATAGTAAGGCATGGAATGAAGCCTTCACTAATTACTTAAGACATTGGTAGTAGCTCTGGAGGAGCTACTCCTCCTTCTGTTAAAACAAACAGTCATATGGGTTCTGTTAAAACAAACAAACAAAAAATAACGGTGGTGCAGGGTGGGGGGGTGCTCTCTGTAGGGAAATGCTACTGTGTGACCCTTGAGTTTTTGATGTGCCCCGTGAATCTAGGTTGAGGGGCTGTGGAATGCAGCATCTCCCTAATGGGTGACTATGGGACCTGCTTTAGCAGCAATAGGTATCGACTTCTTAGGGGACCCTGTTTGAAAAAGGCTGATTTAAGCTATTTAAGTGAAAGAAAGAAGGAGATCTTTTGTAGAAAGGTGCATTCTGAAAAGTGTGTTTAGTTGACCCGAACAACCTAAAAATACTTCCAGGAAGAACATGGCAAGATGTGGCATAAGAGCCCTCCGACACAAAGGACCCCACAAATGCCCATTTCTGAGGGGGGTGTGGCTGGGTCAGACTTACGTGTGTTTGCGGGGGTAAAGCACAGGCGATAGGAAGGTGGTGGTAGGCAGCATCTGTCCAGGGCAAGAACTAATGCCAAGAAGAGTCTCCATGGCGTCTTTCTCTTTGGGCTGCCTCTCTGTGGTGTGGGTTAGGTGGGGGTAACTGCCCAAACCGGGGATGTTGAAGTTGGATTTGTTTTTCTATGTTTCTCTCTTTTTATAAACTCTCCAGTCTCTTCACTTCCTTTCTGTCTCCTCTGTGTTTGTTAAAATGACAGTATAACAGCGTTAATGATCAAAATCAGTTATTGCCTCTCACGAGGGCAGTCCTGCCATTTGAGTGTGTGTCTCTCTTACAGCCCTTGTCCACAAGGGGACATGTTTTCATATCATTGTAATCAAAGCATGGGTACAGTATTATCTACTCATTTTTTTCTTTTACTATTATTTTGTAAGATATTTTATGTGGTTGCACTGTCCTCATAATTATGATTTTGGCTGCTTAACAATTTTTTCAAGTGCGTGTGCTCTAGTTTGGACATTTTAAAGCTTTGCATGTAAACGTCATTGTGCCTTTTCCTTCCTTCAGTTTCTTTTCTTAGAAGCAATTTCTAGAAAATGCTAAATGGTATGGCTGCTTCCTGGCATTGACTGCTCCTTGCCTGGGGCCTGTTGGATGTTAACTTCTGAGATATGATGTGAGGCTTGGATTGTTGCCCTTGACCTGTGGCCGCAGTGTTGGGAGGTGAAGGTCCGGGTCTGTTCTGACCGAACAGCTTCTCCTGGATCTAGTTTTCTGTCTTCCTTTCCATTTCTCTCCCCTGTCACCTTCTTCTCCCAGCCTCCGCTCTGATGGCTTCCAGCTTCCCCTTCTGTCTGCTATCAGGCCGTGGCAATCTCCAGGCAGCTCTGTCCCTCTTCCTCTTTGCAGGCCAGGCCTTGGCTGTTGTCCTGGTGTCTGCCACCACAGACTAGCACAGTTGCGTGTCAAGGTGCCTCTGTCTGAACCAGCGCCTTCCCCTCAAACCGCTGAGGAGAGGCCCAGGAAAGGCAGGGTCTTGGTGGAGAGGGGAGGATGAAATTGGTTTCATAGTGAGGGGTCCACAGAGGTTTTTTGATTGCCTGTCAGTAACCTCTTTCTGTCTGTCTGTCTGTGTCATGAATTAGACCCACATGCTGCAGAGAAGACCTGAGCAGCGAGCCTCCCAGGCACTGGAAACCTCTTGGGTATCTAGAGTTATGGCACTCAGAACTGAGAGGCCTTGGGGACCACTTAGTCTAGCCCCGTTGTCTCACAGCTGAGAAAATGGCGAGAGGCAGAGAATGACTGTCCCAGGGATGCTCTGTGAGTCCTTCCTCCTCTGTAATTGCTTCCTCTTCCTGCCAGACAGCAACTGGGCACTATCTTACCTTCATTCTTATCTGTTGGACTGACAAAACCACTTCTTTCTTTAAACCTTCCCTAAAGAAATTGTGATAAAAAGTGGACAAGAAACACTTTTTCCAGAGCCACTCCTGGTGAGATGGCTGTTGAGAGGATGCAGTATTCACTGATGCCATAAGCATGATGCTGGGGACAGTGGGGACACCCGCCCTAACACCCAGGTAGACAAAGAGAGGCAGGACAGCGTAGTGGTTAGGAGTACAGACAGAACCAGGTGCTGGGTTCACACGCCTGAGCAGAGACTCAGAGAGGAACAGGACAGGGGAGCCAAGGCTGAGAACAGTATAAGCTTCTGTAGCTTGTCATCTGTAGAATGGGAAGAAGAGAATTAACTGAGTTAATAAGTATAAAGACAGAATGTACTGAAGTGCTATGTACGTGTTGAAAAGAAGACGAAAAGGCAGCAAAACAGAAAAGAAAGGAGCCAACAGGTGATTTAGGCCAACTGCTGAGAGCAAGAAACCAGTATGCGGAGAGGTGGGTTAGGGCAGGCGTCTTTGAGGAGGTGACTTTTCAGCCGGGCTGTGAAAGGTAAAGAGTGTCCCTGTCTCTAAACCTTTACAATAGTCCCCTCTTATCCTCAGTTTTATTTTCTGTGGTTTCAGTTACCGCGGTTGACTGTGGTATGAAAATAGTAAATAGAAAATTCCAGAAATAAACAATTCATACGTTTTAAATTGCAAGCCATTCTGAGTGGCATGATGAAGTCTTGTGCTGGCCTGTCCCGTCCCACCAGGGATGTGAATCACCCCTTTGTCCAGTGTCTACATGTTGTAGACGCTTCCTGCCCGTTAGTCATGTAAACTTCCTGGTCATCAGATCGATTGTCTTGCAGTAAAAGTGTTCAAGGAACCCTTATTTTACTTAATAATGGCCCCAAAGCCATTCACATAACTTTTATTACAGTACATTATCATTATTGTTCTACTTTATTATTAGTTATTGTTGTTCATCTCCCATGGTGCCTAATTTATAAATTAAACTTTACCATAGATATGTATGTATAGGAAAAGTCATAGTATATGTAGGGTTCAGTATTATCTGGGGTTTTAGGCACCCACTGGGGGTCCGGCGATGCATTCCACGTGGATGTGGGAGGACTACTCTATTTTATCTGCTGTGTCTTGGTAGAATTTCCAGAGGGCTTGGAAGACGTGGAATCATGATCACAAATTCTTTTCAGCTAAAGGCTTTGTTGTATGTGATGAAGAATTCAGCCTTGGACTCCCTAGGGCTCTGCTGGCATCTCATGAAACCTGAAGCTAATCATTGAACTCGTTGGGCTTTAGTTGTCCTCTCTGTGCAGTGGGAGTGCGGTCTGGTCCCTGTTGCACCTGGAATGGCCTCCTCGTAATCTGCAGGAGGAAGGTGCCGACCCTCCCCTTTCCCTTCTCCATCATGGACACAGAGCGGGGAAAGGCAGGGCTATGGTGTGCTTCGGATTCCCTGAGGTCAGGCAGATGGAGGCGCACTTAGTCAGACAGTTTATTCTTTGACTTCCGAACACTTGCTTTCTCATGAAATGTAAGTGGCCCTACACTCTTCACATCCGATTACTCGTTGAGCTAGTTTAAAAAATTGGCGTGCTGGGTGTGGTCAGGGGACGTCCTGAGTGCACAGCCGACCCTGAGGACGGGGGGCCTGGCCCTTATTTTGGTACCTTCTCTCCCCCCACACGGTCACTCAGGCCGTCCATTAATTCAGAAGGGCTAATGCTTGTTCTTTCCCTGCTAGCCGAGATGCCGCGCCAGTTCCCCAAACTGAACATCTCTGAGGTGGACGAGCAAGTCCGGCTCCTGGCCGAGAAGGTGTTTGCTAAAGTGCTCCGAGAAGAGGACAGCAAAGATGCCCTGTCTCTCTTCACTGTCCCCGAGGACTGCCCCATCGGCCAGAAGGAGGCCAAGGAGAGGGAGCTGCAGAAGGAGCTGGCGGAGCAGGAGTCTCTGGAGACCGTGAAAAGGTTTGTCCCCATGACTCCTCTGTTGTGTGCACAGCTGTGCAGACCCAGGCAGACTGCGGGTGTTTGTCCTGAGGTGAGGCAGCTCATGGGAGCTGGCCTGTCCCCGGGAGCCGAGTTTATTTCTTAACCAAAACCCCCACTTATTTCTTGAAGGACATTTCGGTGCCTCTGTTTGATTGAAAAGATTAAAAAACCACTCTCTCTTTGCTGTTGTTTTAATAATGAATCGAGTGCATACATACATACCATTTCCAAATGAAATTTCTGTTTTCTTTTTGGAAATTTGAGGATTTTTTTTGAATTATACATTTTACTTCTTTTCATCACTTGACAAGTACCGTATTTTGCTGTGTAAAAAACGCACTTTTTGCCCAAATTTTTGAGGGAAAAATAGGGATGCGCATTATACACGGGTAGTACTAATTCCGTATCTATATAAATGCCTTTAATCCTTTTATTTATGCTTATGTATTAAAAGTGTAACTCTAGAAAGCAATGATGGTATTCGTATGCAAAATAACACCCTGAAATATGACAATCAGTTTTGTTTCTAAATATAAGTAAATAAAAAATTGAATTAAAAAATTAAAATGAAAGATTGTTTTCTTGGCAGTTTGGACTAAAAACGTGGGTGTGCAGTATAATGGGAGCACATTATTCATGGCAAAATACGGTGCTTTCCATTATTAATTAACTCAGTTTGCCAGGTTCCGTGCTGAGCAATGGGGATGTAATAATGAACAAGGTCAATGGCGTCCCTGCCGTATAGACTTTACAGTTGGTCTAGACAATAATTAAGCAACTGGACAAATTGATTTAAAAATAAGTTATGTGCTATATCAGTCAGGGTCTAATCAGGAAAACAGAAACCACTTGAGTATCAGAAATGGGATTTTAATGCAGGGGGTTGGTTACAGAGGCGGTAGAGAGCTGAGAAGACAAGCAGGGGCGTGGGAGGCAGCCCAGACGTTAGACACAGTGGAGAGCAGCTCCTACCCTCCTACGCTGGAGCGACAGTGGAAAGAGATGGAGCTGTTGGAGCCCAGGGTGGAGAAGTTGGAGCTGCAGTGGCTTTTCCGATGGAGACTGGAGCCAAGGAGGCAAAACGATAGGTGCAGAGATGCCTCTCAAGGCTGAGAGAGACTCGGGACATCTTCCAGTTTCCCTGAATGACTGCCACTGGCCAAACCTAGCCAGAAACCAGCTGACACGTAGCTGGAAACACAGGGAAGGGCGAGGAGTGGATCTGAGGACAAAGAAGGCCCAGGCCCAGGCCCAGGCCAGGTGCTATAAAGGAGGTGAACAGGAGTTGAGAGGAGGAAAGAAAGGGTGTGTGTAGGTTGGGATGAGGGGTGGATAGTCCTTTTTCAGAAGGGGTATTTAGAGAAGGTTTCTTGGAGGAGCTGACATTGCAGCTGGTACTTAAAGGGTGTAATGGAGCTAGTATGCATAGAGCTGGGTCAGAGCCTTACAGGGAGAGGAGCCAGCACAAAAGCCCTCTATCTGCAAGGCCCACATGGGGCAGAGGTTAGGGTTAAAGGGGCAAGAGCCATGACCTCAGGCATCAGGTCAGACAGGCCTTGTGCTCTCTGATAAGAAGTTTGGATCTGAGTCCAAGTGCAATGGGAAGCTCTCACCGCTTCACAGTTTATCTCACCTGAGGGGGCAGAGGTAAAGAGCCGAAAGGCTTCGACGAAATGTCTAGTGGGGCTCTAGCTGGGTACCTGTCTGGCCCGCACACGGCAGACCTCAGCAGCTAACGTTGTGGAACTGGGTTCTTTTCTGCAGCCTAGTCAGCGATCAGGTTCTTCTTCAGGCACTTCTTTATCTTTAAAGGCAAGTCCTTTCCTTGCCTGGTAGTAGAGAAGTCCAGTCTTTTCTTAATGTTTTTTTATAAGGAAGTAAAAAGTCAAGTGCTGGTAGAAAGGCAAGAACTGAGCTTCACCACCCATAAAATGAGTGCTTTCCTTCCTTGGAGGGGCTGTGAGCCCATGAAATGAAGGGGTTGTTGTGCCATTGGCCAATTCTGAGTGCCAGCCTTGTATGGGGAGAGGTGGGGTGGCCCCAGGCTCAGTGGCATGACCATCCCTGGTGGGTAAAGAAGAATAGGACTGCAGAGACCCTCATCCATACTGCACTGGCTTAACAGAGGGCGACTTTATGGACTGACGGGTCTGTAGGATCTTCTGTGTCTTATGAATTGACCATTTTAGACCTTTAATAATGAGGAGTCCTGGCATTTTGTATCACCAGGAATAAGAGGCTTCTGACTCCAGTTTCCATTACAGAGTGACACTGGGCCCGACATCTATAAAAAGAGATTGTTCTCTTCTTATCAATGCTCAGGCTAATCGCAAAATGGAAGTCTTCTTCCTCTGAGTCCAAATGGTGCTCCGTGGTTTCCAGAAATTCCTCTGCAAACTCCTCTCCAGAAATGTTGTTCTGCCCCTACTTATTAGGTTGCATTGGTCTCTGTTTGCCCCCATCTGCTCCTTGGGACCGGAAGCTCCTTGAGGACTGTACCTGGCTCCCGCCACGCCCCTAGGACACAGCCCAGGGCTGAGCCTGTGTTGGTGAGCCGCGGATGTGTACTGGAGGAAATAAGTCCCGTTTCCCCATGGCCACCACAGACACTACATCGGGGTGGCCACGCTCCCAGGACCATTGTGCTCTGCCCCTCACTAGTGTGCTCTGTCACTCTGGGCAAAATAGGAAACCTCTCTGTACCCCAGTTTCTGCTTCCTGTACAAAATGAGGGTGGTAACAGTAGTTGCTTTCCTGAGATGCTGTGAGGAATGATGGAATTAACATCTGTCAAGGGCTGAGGACAGTGCCTGGGTCACAGGAAGGCCCACATGTGTGTTTGCTCTCTAACTTCCTGCTACCGAGATGGAGACGGGCAGCAGTAGCAGCTGCTGCTTACTGTGGGCAAAGTGCTGGGCTGTGCAGTTTACTTTCATTCCGTAATCCCCACATCACGCTTATCAAGTGGATAGTCTTATGATCTCGGTTTTGCAGATTAGGAAACTAAGGCTAAGAGAAATTAATTTGTGAATGGACACACAGTGAGTAAGTGTCAGAACAGAAACTAAAATTTACATCTTTTGAATGCAGAGCCCCACACTTTGACTATGAGGCTCTCCCCTTGTTAGTCAGGGGTGGGGTCTTCGGTGCCACCTGGAACCATGCCGCTGGAACGACATTGGGTGTCGCTCCCCAGGATAGAATTGCCAGCTTCTGAATGAAATGGGGTGGGGGGAAGCTGGGCCAAAGCTCCACCCTACCCACTGGCTTTTTTTTCTGCCAAATGGCAGCCTGGTCCCTGGACTCCCTGTCCAATGCGTCAGTGTCCTCTGGGGCTGCGTAGCCCCAACTTTGTCTTTCAGTTTCACTGCTCAGTAGCGGTACCGTTTTGCAAGTATTCAGGTGTGCACAGTTTTGTGGAGGAACTTTCTCCTCAGCTTCTTCTTCATCTCTAGCTCCTCCCTGACGTTCTGAAATATAAATGGAGACATAGCGCCCTCCTACCAGGAGCCCACAGGCCTAATGCCAGCAGCAGTTCTCCAGACACGCAGAGTCGGTAGATTTGTGTTTCAAATTGTGACATGAGGGAAGGCTTCCGGTTTTGAAAAAGCCCTCTCTTGCCCTGGCTCCTCTGATAAGCCTGAATATTCCTGGAGTTTGTAGAAGCCTTTTAAAATTATTTTTTATTTTTATAGCCATTTTCTTTTTCTGTCTAATTAAAAAAAAAAAAGAAAGAAAGAACTATCCTAAGTCTATTGTAAAAGCCCAAGCTAGAACCAGGAAGTAAACAACTTCTTACAACAAAGAAAAACGTGGTCTGGGAGTAAGAAAGACGAGCATCTAAAACATGGCGACTTGCTGTGGAAGAGTCCAGTGGCTGTAAGAACCGAGCAGGGCTCGGACGTCACCCATAGCTGGAGGCCGAGTCCAGAGAGCCAGAGCTCCAGGCGGCTCAAAGAAGCACTTATTTTTAAAGGCCAGGCCCCCATCAGGAGGCTGGCAGGGACAGCTTGCTACAGGGCCCTGCCTCCTGAGGGAGATGACATTGTCCAGGTCTCTCCGGGGAAGCGGGGATGGCTCAAGGTGAGAGGGAGGGTGGGCTCTCTATGGAATCAAAGTCAGGAGGCAAAGATAAGAAGACAGGAAAAGCCTGGTGGTACCCAGAAGCTATCTTTTGTTCACTTTGAATCTCGTCATATTACCTAACCAATGCTCACCTGCCCCACAGAAGTAGAGTTGGAATCCAGCCAACGCTGACAACAGGAAAAATTTCTGAGCGACCAAAATGCACATCAATGCTCCCTTGCCTCTCCTGTTTCTTCCATATCCACGTAATGTACTGTCCACTCATTTAAAGAATACAGTTTAATGGTTTTTTATCATATTTGCAGAGTTGCGCAACCAATTTTAGAACATTTTGTTCATCCCCCAAAGAAACCCTGTATCCTTAACTTCATCCCCCAGTACTCCCATCCCATCTCCTATTTATTATTACTTTACACAGATTCTAAGAAGTCGGTTATCTTATCCTGTGACAAACTTCAGGAAGCAAATTAGAAGTGAGAGAAGGACTTCTAGAGGTGGGGTCACAGAAGTAATGAGTGGTGATTAGGAGCCCAGGCTGTGGACCCAGCCCACTGGGTTTAAGTGACAGCCCCATCTTTTACTGTGGCCTTGGGCAAGGATCCTAATGGCAGGAGACCGTTTCTGACCCGTACAATGAGGAAAATGAGAGCACCATCTCGTGAGAATTAAATGAGCTAATACGTGGTGTCCAAACTTTTGGCGTCTCTGGGCCACGCTGGAAGAAGAAGAAGAGTTGTCCTGGGCCACACATTAAATACACAAACACTAATGAAAACTGATGAGCAAAAAGAGGTTTAAGTGAATTTACGATTTAGGGTTGGGCCACATTCATAGCCGCCCTGGGCCATGGGCTAGACGCCCCTGGTTCTGAAGAATTCGAAGCACTGCGGTCTCAGAGCAAAATGCCTCAAAGATGGTGGCTAGACCATGCAGTGGTGACCCCGAGTCACCGAGAGAACTTTAGGTCGTGTTCAGCACACTCTGATTAAGATACAGGAATTATGATTTGTATTTTAAAAAGCCAGACCGAAGTTGGAGTTTTTAAAATTTAGGGTTACAAAGGGGACAGATTTTATCTGAAAAATTTAGCTCTTCGGAACAGGTGCTTCCTCAAGAATGTATGACATAAAGCAGATAAACTGGTATTTGTTCTGAATTTGAGCATAGCCCATCATTTTATTTTATGAAACTTCTTCAGTGAGGGGCAGGTAACCTGTTGATTCAGGGCCACTGACGAAGGACCTTCATTGGAAAAAGTCACTTCACTTGCTTTTCACATTGAGAATAGAGCATTTAGACCCCTGGGATCTTTCGGGAGGAAGGGCAGCTGGCAAGGACTGGGGGAAAGGAGAGGGGGAGGAGGCAGGTGAATGGAGACCTACCCTTGGTCTGGAGGGAGGGAGGACAGCCACAGGTGAGGGCTGATCATCAGTCAGAGGAAAGCAAAGCGAGAGACCGGGCTTGAGGCTGTGAGTCTTCACACCTGCTGGGCTTCAGGTATGTGAATCAAAGCTACACCCACCTGGTCAGGCGGCAGGTCACTGGGCCTGCAGGTGCAGGTGGAGGAGTAAGTGCTGTCTGTGGGGCGCCAGTGCCCTCCGCTTACCCCTCCTGTAAGTACATCATGCAGTGCACATCATGGTCAGCTATTTCCACCTTCTCCTTTTTGGGCAGACTGGCACCCCTGCGCTCAATCACAGAGAAGGTGTCAGCTCTTCAACTGTTCTCCTCCGCAGACCTGGGGTCCTCGCTTCCACATGAATCAGTGCGGTGACAGTGGATGCAAAAGGCACAGATGAGCCTGAGGAAGTGGGGAGTGCCTGCGCCACCTAATGGTGTCCAGATTCAAATGATTAATAAAACCAGTGCTGTTTTGTGACTCCTGCCTGGAACCTTTCGAGTATCTCATCTGGAGGGGTAGGCGCTGCCAGAACGATGTGTGTGTGTGGGAGGGGCTCAAATGAGCCCCCCAATTCTGGAATGTTCCTCTCCCCCTCTGGGAATGGTGCAGGAAAGCTTCTCTGACCCTGCTGCTCCGCTATGCCCACCCCTAGCCTGGATTAGGTGTCTCCTCTGGGATCCTGACATACCCAGGACTTCTCACCACACCGACCACCCTGTGTGCTGACAGTGATGAAATTTGTTGAACTGTCCAGCCATCAGTGGTCCTGTGATTCAGAGAGCGGTTATGGTAAGCTTTTATTGTTGTGACACACATGGGGCTTCAGATAGCCTTGAGAGGGAAAGAAGGACGTGTGTGAACACACACATATACACACACAGCTGCTGTTCTCACCTTTGTTGGCTGAGCCTCGGTTGTGTAGGATGCACACAAGATATAGGCTTATGGTAGGCAGGATTTCTAAAACAGCCCCCCAAAGATATCCGTCTCTAATCTCCAGAGGTGTTGGACATCATGGGACAGCACTCCTGGGATTATGCTGTGCCGTATGGCACCAGTTGGCCCCTGGAGTCAGGGACTATATTTTCTCTGTCCATCTACCCCAGGGCCTGGCACATGGTAGTTTACTGAATGGAGTCAGATCCACATGTGGCCCCCTGACTCTCAGCACATGGTCAAGAGCCTTTGGGGAGAGGTTTGCTCTGGTGCCCTACCCCCCACCCCCACCTGAAAGCCCCCTGGGCAGAGTATACAGGACAGTGGGCTTCGAAGGCCCGGGGAAGATGCTGGCGGTTCTCTAGAGGAGCAAGGGGGGCCCTCGTTCTTAACTTGGGTTTAGCATATTAATCAGTGTTATAATCACAGGCTCTGGGACGTCTGGTTCCCAGAAGCTGAGGAGGGCTGAGGAGTGGGGCAGGGCAAGGGTTGGGACACGGTGAATGGCAAGGGCAGCCAAGGGCCATAGAGCAGGTGGGGGCATCAGAACAGCTGAGATGTGCTGTTCATCATCTTGTGTTGACAGCCTGGTCAGGCAAGAAGGTCTGTGTGGCCCAGGAGGACGGAGCTGCTCCCTGGCTCTTGGGGCTCCCTGGCTTGGCCTGGAGCTGGTGTCCTCAGAGCCTCACAACCTGCTAGCTTTTTCGGCAAGAGTGTGTTTCTGCCAGGTGAACATGTGGCGGGAAAGGAGGGGGTGTGCCAGCTGGGACAGAGTGAGCTGGCTTACTCTGGTTGCCCTGGGGCAGCACGAGGTGCAACAGGTGGAACTGTAAACAGACAGATCTTGGCCTGTCCTAAGGAAGTGCCTTCTAACAGTGTCAACAGATCATATTTTGTTTACCTTGTGTTTACCTGCCTAGCACTGGCCCGACCCAGAATAGGTGCTTGGTAAATGTCTTTTGAGTAATGCTTGAATGCTGAGGTCATGCTCAGAAATGTAATGAGCTCTCTGTTACTGGAGGTATTCAAGCAAAAGCTGCCTTTATGAGAGGTTGGAGTACGTCATCTTTAAAGTCCTTTGCAGCCAGAAGACCCCATGGTCCTGTGATTCAGAGACCGGTTATGGTAAGCTTTTATTGTTGTGACACACATGGGGCTTCAGATAGCCTTGAGAGGGAAAGAAGGACGTGCGTGTGAACACACACGTGTATACACACACAGCAGCTGTTCTCACCCTTGTTGGCTGAGCCTCGGTTGTATAGGATGTACATGATATGGACTTATGGTAGGCAGGATTTCTAAAACCGTCCCCCAAGTTTGTCCCTCTCTAATCTCCAGACCCTTTGGACATCAGGGGACAGCACTCTTGTGACTATGTCCCTCCCTGCCTAGAAGCTGTTTCCACCTTCTCCTTTTGGGATGGGCTGGGCCTTCTGGTCTCAGTCGCAGAGAAGGTGTCAGCTCTTCCACTCTTCCTCTCCTCGGACCTGGGGTCCTCACTTCCACATGAATCAGCGTAATAACAGTGGGCCTCACCGAATCACATGAGCCCTTAGAGCAGGGAGCTTTCTCAGGCTGGTTGTAGAGGGGCAAGTCGGAGAGATTCGGAGCACCAGCACCGCGTGTCATGCCCGGCTTTGAAGATGGAGAGGTCTGTGTGCAAGCATGAGAGTGACCCCTGCCCAGGGGCCAGCAAGGAACTAAGGACCTCAGCCTGTGGCCGCATGGGACTGGATTCTGTCAATACCCTAAATGAGCTTGGGAGTGGATTTTCTCCCAGAGTCTCCAGATAAGGGCTCGGTGTGGCCAGCATCTTGATTTTGGCCTCAATGTCCTGAGTGTAGAGCCCAGCTGTGCCCATCCAGACTTTGCCTACAGAACTGTGAGCCAGTGCACGGGTGTTGCGCGAAGCCATCTGGCTGGGGCAGTTTGTCACACAGCGAGAGGGAATGAACATAGGGCCCTTTTCCTGGGCTCCATTTAGCTTTCCCAGTTTTCTGAGATACAAGCTTAGGGGTTAGCCCTGGTTATCCCAAGTCCTTGCTTAAAGTGAGTGGGCCCTGAGGAGGAGTTAGCTCATCTGTTGTTAAGCCTCGTGCCTGCAAAGCCTGACCTCCAAGCACATGGATGTTCATGTGTGACACCTACGGCTCACCTGAAGACCAAAGCTGGAACCACAGATGTCTTCAAGAAGGAGAATTCTCTGGACATTAGCAGGTGGACACTGGCTTCCTCACTGGGCAAAAGAATGTGAACATTCCTAGGATAAGCCTGGTGAAGTGTTGGCTTAGTCAGCCTTCCAGCTTTCTGGTCATTGTTTTTCGCTTTATTTTATTTTATTTTTTACCATTCTTACCTGTCGCACACCTTACACATCACCTTGCTTCTACTCGGCAGGACCAGCCATCAGGCTGCACTGGCTGGGGCATGTACAGAAGTTGGCATAGAGATTAAGAACAGTGACCTGGCAGGCGTGTGAGTGACACAGAAGCCCGTCTCATGGGACCCAAGGGAGCCTGTCAGAATGCGAGAGGGTGCCCAAAGTAATGGCTCTTCCTCCAAGTGTGAATGTCCAAACAATGGCAAAGTGAGAACCTCATTAGTCGAGGTGATGATGGACTGACAGGAGCTGGCGTCTTCCCTGGCTCAGCTCTGCGTGATGAATGGATGGTAGGCGGGGGGAAGCCTGGGCCCGAAGCTCCTGGAGTTCATTCAGGCCGAGTTTCCCAAACAACCCAGTGCACCTGTTACGCAGGGCCAGCGGCAGGGCAAAACAGACACTCCTGGGAAGTGGTTGCCTCTAGTTTCCAGGTGTAAACAGTCGTGTTCCTAGAGAAGTGAGCCATGGCAAGCAGTGGGTGTATAAACAGGGGAAGGAACTGTGCTTCCTGAAAAACAGTCAGTGGGTCTGTGAGGAGACTTGGCCAAGAGCCAGGAAGAAGACAGCTGCTTCCTGTGAGCCATGTGACTCTTTTAGAGATTAACCCATTTCTCCACACCCTATTGATGTCACAGGTGCCTAGAGAAAAGGAGGGATCTGGTGGACTCTGGTGGGTCACAGTTTTCACCAAGTCCTCTGCTGGTGGCTGTAGGCCCTAGTTGTGGTGGGATAAATACCCATGAGGCTGCTGGGCTTTCTGGCACAAGGTAGGGCAAGTAGCCTTCTTGTTTCTGGCATGGGCACCACAGGGCGGCAATGCTAGGGGACTGTGTTCCATTGGAGGCAGAAGGAGACCCAGGAGAGGGGAGTGCTCAGGGCCTTGGCTCTCTGCTGCTAATTCCCATCCTGGGATCCCAGGACTTGGGGTGGTGTCATTTGAAACGTGACTGCTTAGCTACTGAGGAAGATGAGTGTTCACAAACCAACATTGCAAGTAAGCATGAGCTGGCTGCATTTTAAACCAGCTTTGTTGTTCCCACTTCTCCAAGGGTTTGCGAAGTCACCCTTTGGTGCCAAGGTGACAGGTCCAGAGGGACCTGATATTGATGCCGAATTAATCCATTTTTCATAACAGAGACACAGGTCTGTGCCTGGCCAGCAGAAGCAGCTAGAAGGGCACATGGGACAGGCTGGAGGAAGGAGCAGCAGGGGTGACCGGTAGAGAAGGTACCGGGGATGGGGAAGGCTGAGGGCTAGCCCCCACCTTGCCTCGTGACTTTGAGTAAGCCCTTTCCCATCTCCAGGTCCCTGACTCTTCTTTCATAAACAAGCAGGTGGGACTCGTCCATCATCATGATGTCTTCTGGCTCCAGTGCTCCAAATTTCTAACTCTCTGAAGTACAATGTCACTTCTCTCTGTGAGCCTGTTCATAGTCCTTCCTGAGACTGTTCATATGCTGGGACTAGAGCCTGGGTTACCTGAAGATAGCATGCTGGTTGATTTGACATTGTTCTTACCTCTCCTGTCCTTGGTGGTCTGCCACCTGCCTCCTGAGACACTGCCTACTCTAATGCTCTGGGTGCAGTGCAAATAGCCCACAGCCATTCTCAGTGACCACAGGGATGGGTGTCTGGATGACTGTTCTGTGTGTTATGCAGAGATGTGTGTGAGAGCAAGGCGAAATAATTAGACCTTCTTAACAGCAGGACCAGCATCGGTGATTAATCAGAGCAAAATTCTCCTTGCCATGTACATAACAAGACTCTTTATCACTTGCCCCAATTAGCTACTGATGTCTCCCACTTCTCCTTGTCCTTGGCTTTTAGAAAGAAAAGTTTCAAGATGATTCGGTCTCAGTCCCTGTCTCTGCAAATGCCAACGCAGCAAGATTGGAAGGGCCCCCCGACAGCCACTCCGGCCATGTCTCCCACAACCCCTGTGCTCCCTGGAGCACCTTCCCAGGCCATGCCAGCGCCCTATGCCATGCCCGAGTACCAGCGGGTAACCATCAGCGGAGATTACTGTGCCGGGGTAAGGTGTCTCCCACTCTCCGCTCTCTGTGGGCTCCCCTGGGGGCTGTGTGAGGGTTATATGGGCCTTGTGCAGAGGCCAGGGCCCCTTGGGCCACTGGGGTATGCCCAGCCCTGAAGCCTGGCCAGATCTGTGGGTGTCTGGGAGGTAACGGGCAGGAGGCATAGGAATCAGAAGAGGAGGACCCTACCTGAGGTTGTGGGGTATGGGTGTGTCTAGGGTGCTGTCCATCCCTTTAAGGAGGGCATAGGGCTGTAGGCTGGCACACCATGGCCATGGTCTCTCAGTTCTGTATGTTCTCTGACCCTGTGGCGCCAGGGGTGTCCAACCTGCGATCCGTGAGCCACATGCAGCCCAGGATGGCTGTGAATGTGGCCCAGCACAAAATCATATATTAAAACATTATGAGATTTTTGTGTGATTACATGTCACAGTGATTTAATGTCTGGCCCAAGACAACTTCTCTTCTTCCAGTGTGGTGCAGAGATGCCAAAAGGTTGGACACTCTTGCCAGCCCACCAAGGAAGGTGCCAGCTTGGGCCCTTTAGTATTCTCAGTCATTGAATGGATTCAAAGCCCTTGTGTTGATTTGTTTGCTGATTTAGCCCTCCCCACATACTTAGGCTCAGTATCCTTAAATATAGCCTAGTCCCCCCAAAACAGGAAGAGAGGGTCTTGATGAGAAAATGAACAGACTGACTTATACACCGAGTCAGTTTAACTTGGTCACTGAAAATGTGCTAATTTCACCTGGCGGGATGATGCATTTTTATCTCTTATTTTGGGAAGAGAAATATCGCTAAAGTTAGTGCTTGGGTTAAGTTTGGTTCTCTCTCCCTGGCCCTCAACCTACTGCTTGTGCCTCAGTTGGCCTCGTTATTCTCTTTCTCGTTCCTCTTTAACAGTAGTTTCAGAATATATAGCATAGCTGAGAAAGCAAAGTGACTTACTACTCTTCTTACAAATTTTCCCCTAGCTTTAAAAAATATATATTATTTGTTGGGTAATAGAGGATCCTTGCATATGGTATAAAACTTAAAAGGTACAAAAATTTTACCAGTTTTCCAGCCGTCCCATTCTCTTTCTCAGGGGCAGCCCTTGGTTTTCATTTTTGTTTTCGCAGATGGCCTGTGTACTTTACAATTAATAATGTGCACATAGTTTATTTATCTGTACACAAACGGTAGTTTACTATACACATGACACAAAAGAGTCTAGCTGTTTTTCACTTAACACTACGTCTTGGAGATAATGCCACATCAACAGATAAAGAACGTCCTTTGTTTGTTTTACAAATGCATAGTATTCCACTATGTGGAAGTAAAATATCTTCCTTAAATGCCTGTGGATGGGAATTTTGGTTGGACTGGAAACAATGCAGGCCTTGTCTGAGGATGCAGCGCTCTGATCGGGAGTCCTCGGTGTCCACCCAGCCTCCAGCACGTGGGCAGAGCAGTGGAAAGGAGAGTCAAGGTGGGCTGACAGCTAGCTGCACGGGAGGACATTGGCCTGAGGCATAAACTCGCTTCTTTCAGTCAGTCTGCTGGCTGGTATGTCATAGGGCATGGAGCCCCTGGACTGGGCAGTTGGTCCCAGGGAGCTATGAGTCTTTGACAGGCCACTGACCTTGCAGATCTCCTTGGCCCCCAGTGGGCCTGCTGTCAGGCACAAGGTCTGTGGTGACTACAGGCTGGTTGGCGGGTGCTGGTCCGCTGGGGTCCTGAGCACCCTCTCTGATCTCTTCAGCTCTGGCCTGACCCCTTTGCTGTGCTGAGTCCATCGGTTCTGCAGACAAAGTGTTGGCTTCGTTGTTGGCAGGCCTCTGTTTTTGTCTAAGGTGTTTGTGTGTCTGCTCACCTATTCCCGCTGCTCTCAGAAGCCAAACGCTGGAAGGGCTAAAACAGAATTAACACACCTTCATGGGGACACTTGGAGTCAGGAAAGGAGAAGCTACTTACGTAGCAAAAAACAACAAGTAACATTTAGTAAAAGTATGAAAACATGCATGGAAAATATATATATACCAACTTCCTTCCTCTGAGGATGGAGTGGGGTGGGGGAGGGGGGAGGGCAAACTTTTAGCTGTATCTCTGATGATTTATTCATTCATATGCGTAAGAGATCTGAAACGATGAAAAATATTAAAATTGTTAGCTCTGGAAGGAGGATACCTGGGCGTTTGTCATTATTATCTTTATTGCTTGTCTGTATGTTTAAAGTATTCTAAAACTAAAATGATTTTTTAATTAATGCAGAGGAGGTCACTGCCAGGCCTCAGCCCTCCCCACGTTTCTCTCCTGCGTCTGTCCCCTCTGCTGCGTCACGTATCTGCTTTTGTGACATTTTAGCTGCTTGTCTCCCCAGGCACATTCAGATTCTGCCACACATGTCCTTCCCAAACAGAGTAAGATTAATGAGCCCACTGGAAGGTGGGAGTTTACCTCATTCATCTTTGAACACCCGGCAGCCCTGGGAAAGCAGACATCCTTAGGCTTTGGGAATCAATGAACTCGGACTCTGATTTTGTGACTTTCTGGCGAGGGATTTATCCTCTGTGGGTCTTGGTTGCCCCGTTTGTAAAATGGGTTGCAGTGAGGACCAAATAAAACCTATGTAAAGAGTCTGGCACATGATACGTGTCAGTGTTTGTTGACTGAGTGACTTGGGGTGATTGACAGATGAATCAGAAGCCCGGGGATGGCACAGCAGCACACCGAGCATGCAGAAGTTTTTATTTTTACCTCCAAAGAGACCATATATTTTCTCAACTGAAAGCAATGATACCCCCATGAGACGCAGGGTCCAGGCTTTACCTCTCCGTGTGCTCGGCACAGAAGCAGGTTTAATCAACAGCATTGGGGGCTGGCCTTGGGGTGTGTGGGCTGGAGTACCTACCTCTCTCCCAGCAGCCCTCACTCTCCTCCTGGGTTGGGGGTCCCCGAGACCACCCCTGGGTCAGTGCTTTGCTAGGACTCCTAGGTCTCAGCACAGAGCTGTACTGTCACTAGGATTTATTACAGTGAAGGGATGCAGAGCAAAATCACCCCAGGGGACAGGCCCCCGGGGTGGAGTCTGGAGGAGGCTCTCTGCCACTGGAGTCCCCACAGCACACTTCATTCCTCAGCATTGGATTGTGACAGTATGTGTGAAGTGTCATCTACCACAGGAGCTCATTAGAGACTCCGCGCCCAAAGCTCTTATTGCAGCTGGCCCCACATCTGCAGAGCACATGCCATGTTTCAGACTTCCAGAAGGAAATCAGGTGTTCAGCCTAAACCAGAGTGTTTGTGTAAACAGGTTAGGCACAGTGAACCATTCTCATTAGTCAGGGAATGGTGGGTATTTTCCCAAAACCCAAGTTGCCAGCTACCCGCCAAGGGCCAGCCTTGCAGCAGATCTTGCTAAGGACAGTGGTCTCGAGCAGGCTGCATGAACTCTCTTCTTCTGCAGATCACTGTGGAGGACTATGAGCAGGCTGCCAAGAGCCTGGCCAAGGCCCTGATGATCCGGGAGAAGTACACCCGACTCGCCTATCACCGCTTCCCGCGGACCACGGCCAAGTACCTGGGTCATCCACAGGCGGACACAGCACCTCCGGCGGAGGTCCTCCCAGGTATGCCGCTGGGCTGCAGGTGGGGTTTCAAGTGGGGAGTCTTGACCTGGCAGCCCTGGGAAAGCAGGCCGTCCAAGAGTTGGTCAGGACTTCCTACTAGCTGGATGTCCTTCCCCGGAATTGTGTTTTAAGGGCAGGCCCTGACATTGGTTTCTCCTCTGCTGAGTTTGCTGGCTTCCCCGAAATCGAGCCTGTGCGCCTCAGCCGCCATAGGGCTGAGCTGTGGAAGTTAGGAGAGAGATGAAAGACCGTCCGGCTCTTGGAAGTTTTCCAGGGAGACAGGCAGTCTCATGTGGGGTATTTAGAATAACATGATTAAATGCTTTATTGGTGGTGGGGTAGGGGTGGGCCTAAGTACAGGGGCCTGTTCTGGGACAGGAGTAGGTTCTGGAGTCAAACCTGCCTGTATGCTGATCTATGCTCTGCCACTTTTCTTCAGCGAGGTATTTCCCTAAACCTCAGTTGCTCAATCTGTAAAATGGGAATACTAACAATACCTATCCTTTGGGCCTGTGAAAAGGATTACATGAAGGAATGCATGTGAAGCGGTGCAGTTCTGGCCTCTAGTGAGTGTCTGATAAACCGTAGCTGTGTTTATGCTGTGGAGTTTGGGGCAGGGGAGATCAGTGAGAGCAGGATGGTTTCTGGTGGGATCTGCTTGGCCTGTGAAGGACCTAGGAGCAGCAGAAACTGTCAGCGAGTAGTATGAATGAGGACAGCAGGAAGCCTCGATGTTGAGAGTTGGTGGGGGGTCCACTGAGGGCCTGGTGGTCTCTGCCAGTCCTGTGACCTGGGCTGCACCCTGGTGTAGTTGGTGCCATCCCTGGCTTCCTTGAAGCTCTGAGATCTGGCCTTGGAGCACCTTTTACATCCAGGGACCCTGGGTACATCCTAGCTCTTCCGTGCTCAATTCCTTGTCTGTCTGAGGGAAATCGATACCACCCACCACATTTTGGGCAAGGGCAGACAGGAATGACTGTCAAATGTGCACTTTATACAAAACAGAGTGCCCAGGGATCCTTGGCATGACTGTGGTGGGGTGGAGGCTGTGGCTTCACCCAGGCTGTCGTACTGCCTGCATCTCAAAAGCCACTGGCACATTTTAGGGACTCCTGAGCTGGCCTGTGGCTGTGCCTGATGGGGGCACATCCGTTCCCAGCCCTGTGCTGCTTCAACCGTGACACCTCACATCTGCACCAGGGGCAGTCTGTTCCAAGCACTGATGGAGGACTTCCAGGCAGGTCACCCACACTGGTTGCTTCCTTTGATGAAGAATCCAGGGTTTCCTCCTGCCTAAGCTGGCATCTGAGCAGCTGGACCGTATGTGGGATTAGCTGACGTACAGAGGGAAAGCCCCCAGTTCCACTGCTGTTAAGCATAACCTGTTCCTTGGCCAGAGGGAGAGCCTATCAAGAGTCAGGAAAAGTCATTATGGGAATATTGCCCTGTAACTCCTGTGTCTGGCATTGCTATGCACAAAGCATTTTCCTATACCCTCTATTGCAGCCCTCACAGCAGGCTGCTAAGGCAGGGGGGTGTGATCCTCAGATGAGCAGAGAGGATCGGAGGTAAAGTGGTTTGTTCAATGTCTCATAGCTGGGAAATAGCTAAGAGTAGTTTTCCGCCTCCTGTGGGCTAATGCAGCCTGTAGCGATGGGGACAGACAGCGCTGCCCTTGGCATTCCCTGCTCTGTGGGACACAAGCCTTATGCTCTGTTCATCTGGAGAAGGAGATGGCAGGGCTTCTTCCTCTAGCTCCTTGGCCACCCTGGGCTCAGGAAGATGTGGGAGGACTGGGGCAGTTATGCCCCCTGGGCGGTCTCAGTTGCTGTCTGTTCTCTTATTAGAAGACACAGCTGCCCTTTTATAGAATGCCTGCTGGCCCTGAAATGCCCAGGAGGCTTCAGGTCATTTCAGTTAAACTTTAAAAACCTGCCAGCCATGTTCCAGGGACTGTTCTAGGAAATGGGAATACAGCAGAGATCAAAACAAATACATACTACCCAAGATAACTAAGTGAAATTATTTTACATAATAGTAGGTGCTAGGGAAACAAACTGAAGCAGGGAAGGGGTATGAGATGCCAGGGTGGGTGGGGGGTGGGTTGGGGGTAGTTGGGTTTTATATAGAATGACAAGGACAAGCCTCACTGAGAATGTGACTTTTGAGCCCATGTGAGCTCGGGAGGTCAGGGGCACTTGGCCATCACTCTATCCTGTTTTGCAGACTTCCATCCTCATCCACTGCCCCAAGAAGACCCTTACTGTCTAGATGATGCTCCCCCCAACCTGGGTTACCTCGTGCGCATGCGGGGGGGCATCCTCTTCGTGTATGATAACCAGGAGATGCTGGAGCGCCAGGAGCCCCACAGCCTGCCCTACCCTGACCTGGAGACCTACACCGTGGACATGAGCCACATCCTGGCCCTCATCACTGACGGCCCCACGTAAGCCAGCTTTCCCCAGTCTGCCTCTCCTTGTGTGGGTGCCGTTCTGTAGGAAAGGGTCTGGGAAGAGCCGTCTAGGTCACCCCTTTGCTCTGGGTTTTCCTGCATTGAAACCATCCCAGAAAGAGTAGCTTCCCCTTTACCAGTGCTCTGTAGGTTTCTACACCAATTCTCCATCACAGGCTGGCGTAGTCTTAGAGTTGGTATTACCTGCCCTGCACGCATGGGCTTCTGTTGGCTGGTGGCCACCCGTGCACCTTAGAATGGCTGTCATGCTTCCTCCCGGGCATGAGGACAGCCTTGCACAGTTCCCAGTCCAGGGCATCCCTGTGGTTGGTGAAGGAGCGATGAAGGATGTTGGCTCAGGTGTTGGGTTTTCTGTGTTTCTGGAGGGGAGAGTGCAGGGAGCCTGGCACCTTTGTGCCATGACTCCCGGGATGCTTGTGGGTTTGGCTTGTACTAACCTGGCAGGTGGTTGTCTTTTTGAATTTGGCCCCTCCCTTTTTTGGTGAGCACTTAAGCTAATAAACAGTGGAAGTTCAGCATGACTGGACACTGAATGGCTGTGCTGTGTGTGCCCAGGCAGGGCTCTTGGGGAGGGGAGGAGAGGATGCTGGTTACCCCTGAGGAACCTTCTCTCTTGTCCTGCCTTTTGGGTTTTGCTAGGACTGGGCCTGAGGCCAGTCTCCAAGGAAGGAGAGTGGGCCTGAGGGGGATGGGCAGGTGCCCTTGCTCCTCGCTCATCTGAGGGCACATAAGACCTGGGAGGGGAGAGGGGCGGTTCCTGAGACGCTCGCTCAGACAATACGAGGATCCTTGAGGGAAAGCCTTGGGAGAGAGGGCACGAGGGTGGAGGTGCGTGCTTAGCAGCTGTTCTGCCTGGGAGGCTGTTAAGGTGACCCTGCTGGGCAGAGGGCCTGGGTGAAATCCCTTGTGATTCTGAGACACTCCTGCACTCCTCTCTGGGGCTCTTTATGAAAGTCTGCATGGGTGCAATGGGAGCTGCTGTTGGGGCACAAGGAAGCAGGTGACTTGAATGGTGGTTGAAGGTTCCGTTTGGCTGTGGACACAGACACGTGGCCAGGCATCCGGGTTGGGTGTGGGATGGCAGTTGGCCTCAAGCAGTGAGCACTCTCTCCCCCACCCCCACCCCCCCCCCCCCCCCCCCCCCCAGGGTTTTTTTTTTTTTTTTGCCAGCTAGTGGGGACATTGGTTTTAGCAGAGATTTGTGTCTTAGTAACAAACACCTCTGCATTCCGCGTCTGCCCACGACAGAAACCTCGGAGCCGAGAGGTCCCTGGGTCTCGGAGTCTGGGGGAGGCCATTTGGTCAGAGGGTGGCTTCTCTGCACGCCAAGGTGGGCAGGTCATGCCTGATAGTTTGACTGTATTATTGATCTCCTGGGCAGAAGTTCAACTCCTTTCAAAGAATGAAAGGTGGCTGAGGCTAGATGGGAGGAAAACAGAAGGAAAGGGTGAAGGAGGGAGATTTTATTGAGTGTCCACTCTGCTCAGAGGCAGGCCCTTCACGTGCGTAAACCAATTTAACCTTCCTATTAATCTTGGGCATTGCCAGCTCTGTATTTCTTCATGGGAAATAGAGGCTCAAGATCAATTGCCTAAGCACATAGAGCTAGAAGTCAAAAAGCCTGTATGAGGTTGCTAGGTCAGCTCCACTGCCCTGCGTCAGCTGCCCGCTCACTTTATAGAGCACGTGGATGCGGTTACGCAGCTCAGCTGGGTCGGTAAGGGGCTGGCACCTCTGCACCCCTCCCCGTTCCACCCTGACCTTCCACCCGAGGGCTGGCCCCTGCACACCTTGGAGGTCTCCAAACTGGAGAGCTCGATGAGACTTCTCACTATGGTTTCTCCCCTCTCCCAATCTGCAGGAAAACATATTGTCACCGACGACTGAACTTTCTGGAATCCAAGTTCGGCCTTCACGAGATGTTAAATGAAATGTCTGAGTTCAAAGAGCTGAAGAGCAACCCCCACCGAGACTTCTATAATGTGAGAAAGGTGTGTTTGTGGGCCAGTGTTCAGACCCCTCCTGGTCACCCCCTCAGCCCACTGGCATGTTCCGAGCCAGTCCAGGGCTAGTCGCCTTGTGCGACCTTCCCAGGCCAGAGCAGTGTAATATGATATGCGGAAGGACGACCGGCGTGCTGCCTTCTGTGCGTCAGGCCACGATGCCCCCGATGGTGCTCGGTACCCACACTGTGTATCGGTGGGAGGGCCCTCTTCCTTGGAAAACAGGCATGACCTATTAATAGGTTGTGAGGCGGGGCCAAATTACTGTGAAGGTAGAGGATGTATTAAATTCATCGTGGAGAAAAAAGGCTGACCTCTTTGGACTTGGGAGTTTGCGATTTTGCTTCCTTTGGGATCAGGCGTATTTAAAAAGCATGTGCGCCCTCTCTGCCCCTCTGAGAGAGCTTGGCCTGGGCCCAGGTGGTAAAAGATCTTGGTGTCTGGCTTTCCCATTATTTCCCATTTAACTAATATACGGTGAGGCAAGGGATTAGTGCTAAGCATGGGGCATTTGATGTTGAAGAAGAGTCACTTCCTGTCTGTAAGGAGTTCCAAGTTAATTGTGACAGGAGTGGCTTTCGGAAGAGGCCAGAGCTGAGATGACTTAAAGAGTAGGATTTAGCCAGGAAAAGGGTGGGGTTGGGGAAAGGAAGTGATGGCATTCCAGACAGAGGTGACAGTATGGAAGATGCCTGGAGAGAGAGCGTGGTGTTAAGATAGAAGAGGGACTGAGTCGTGTGTCAGCATAGCTGCAAATAGCACAGTGTGGCTGGAGCTCAGGTGTAGGGGGAGACACTGGGGGAAGGGAGGCTGCAGAGTGTGTGGGGTTCTGGATCGTACAGGGCCCATGGGCCTCTCAGAGGAAGCAGGGAGGTGGCCGGGGTAAGGTAATTAGCTGGGAGAGAAGCTCATGGAGGGAAGGGTGGGGATCAGGCTACCTGCTTGGAGGAGGAATGGCCACACCTGAGTCACAGTAGAGTCGCCACCTCCACAGGGGCCTGTGTCCCAGACGGGACCTCTGGAGGACTGCCCTGCCCTGGGTCAGCTTTGATGAGGGAGAGCAGGGCTGGGGAGCGTGTGGCTCCCTTGGGAAAGCCCAGCTCCGGCTGGCAGCACTCTGCACTGGTAGACCGAAGGCTCCCTTGGGGGAGGCCCCAGGATCACGTCTGTTAACATCATGGCCTCTGGCATGGACTCCCACTTGGATGGGATCCTTAAGAAATGAGACTTTGGCTTTAGCTGGTGGTCTCTGGGGCTATGGAAGTGTTTGGGGATTTCCAGACAGAGGCGAAAGGATGTATGTAGACACCACCCCCCTGGCATTTTCATCTTCAGGCCCCATTTGCTCCCTCTCTGTGAGCTTTAGGTGTTCAGACAGGTGGGTGCCCCAGTGTCTACACCAGCTTCTCTTGGCCCTGCCCAAATGCACCCTACATGCCCCGCACATGTCCAGCACGTGTCCAGATGGGTGTCCGAGCCCCATGAAGTCCTGCCTTCTGTGTGAAAGCTGGCAGCACTTGTTCTGACCCTGTTTGCTTCTGAGGTGGGGCCCCAGTGGGCGTTCTGGGCGCCCACCGGCTTCTCTCTGGCTACAATGTGGGAGAGTCCTTGTGGGGCTCTGTTATACACCAGAGCCCATCCTCAGGGCTCCCTGTCACTCTGGGGTTAATGTGCTGTCTGGACAGAGACAGTTTTGACCCCTGTGCTGCGACACTGTAACTGAATGCAGGCCCAGCTGCCCACCACTGCAAAAGCCAATACTTGAGAGGCAGGTGCCGATGTAAAGAAAAGTGGTTCATTTGCAGGTGCCAGCCACCTGGAAGACGGGGGACTCACTCCTGTCTCAAAGCCTATCTTCTGGGAAGATGGGGGACTCATGTCTCAAAGCACACCGCCACCTCTCACTGGAGGCAGAGGTTTTTATAAGGAGGGAGAGGGGAACAGAACAAAGAGATCAAGGGAGGGGGCTGAAAAGTTCTCTATGTGCAGATGAGCACAGTCCATTCCAATATGGACAGCGATGGTCCGGTGGGTGTTATCTTGGTATGGTCATCCCAGATTCATGTCATCCCGGCTTCACATCATCCTGGCTCAATGGTTGAAGGTCTGGGATGCCTGAAGATCGGGGTCTGTATTTTTTGAAGTTAGTTCTTAAGATTCTTATACAAACATGCTGTTCATCTACAAGCTACACATTAGTCAGAGTCCACACTTAGAGAAACAATGTCAAAGGAATGGTGGGGTGGGTTACAATTTCCCACCATTATAATTTTCCACTATTACGACACTATCCCCTGTTCTCTGGTGTCACCGTCCACAAATACAGGCCCAGGTCTCCACTGAGTCAGGCCTATACCTGCCCTCCCCCACCTCCTGGGGGCTGGCTGTTTTTCCTTACCATGGAAGCTACTACTATGGGAGGAGAGCTGGCTTTCTGAAGCCCAGGGTGGCCTCCGTATTCCCGAGGTGGCTGGCAGTGTTGTGGGGGCATGCCAGGGCTGTGCTCTGCGGAGCTGTGTGTGGCCATGATGGGGGTGGTATTTGTGAAAATGCCTGCAACATTGCAGTAGGCCATGGTTTATGCAATCATGAGGCCCAACCAGCAGGACTGTGTAACTGAGACAATCGTCTTCTGCTCAGAGCTGTGAAGGTGAGGCTGAGTGTGTTCGCTGCTTGGGAGTTGGATGGAATTAGGCCTTATCCACTCTAGTTTGTGTCATATCAGGGATAGCAAATAGGTTTCATCTTCTGTGCCAATCGACCAGGCAGGAGTGGCTACCGCAGGCCGCTCTCAAAGCTTAGTGAGAAGAGTGCTGTAATTGATTATTGATGTCTGTCATGGGTATAGAAATAGTCACTATTGGCCTCGGGGCCAGATATTAGTCTGCCCTGTCTGGAAGCTCTACTGTTTGTTTAGACCTGAATGTTAGATGAAAGAAGGAATGTACTTGGATCTTGCAGTGAATTGAAAACACTGACATCCAATGATGTCTTTTACTTGTTCTCAAAATAGTCATCTTGGAGATTTTGAAGTTTAGATGCTTTCTGGATTGTCCAGTTGTTTTCCTCCCTCGTCTTGTGACTCAGGGGAGCAAAGACATACTGTATCCCTGCAGTGTGTCGCTGGTAAGTTGGAGGTCATGACCAGAAAACCCGGAATGTGCTGAGTCATGCTGAGGTGTTTGAGCCCAGCTGTGTCTGGCTGTGCTAAGCCAAGCTGACCTTCTCCTGTGTATCCACGTGAGCCCAGCCCATCCCTGAGGTACCTGAGCCTTTGCACTGTGCTCTTGGTGCTTTGAATTGTTTCTTTTCTCTGATGTCTAGTGGTCTGTCTTTCTGCATTAATGGCAGGAAGGACCTTGATGAGTGACATGGGCTGGCTGGTAAAATGCTCAGACAGGTTCAGTAGATCAAATGTCTGCCCTGGTAAGACTTGGAGATGCTCGCCCAGCATGGACAGCATTCCCAGGCCCGAGGACCGCTGCCGCCTCAGCCCAGCCCTGGCAGAGTGCCTAGTTAGCCACAGAAGTAACTGCAGAGTGCAGTGTGGCAGCCAGCAGCACCCTGGCCTGTGAGGCTGCTGCCACCCCCCCAGGAACCTCCTTAATGCCTTTTGGGTACTTGGAAGTGGGGCCGGAATGCCCACTGTGATCTTAGGGTATCCCCAGTTTAGCCAGGACTCTGTTTCTTTGAGGCTGGTAGCTGAAGGGAAGGCTCTGGGGGTTCTAAGAGAGGTCAGTAGGTAGAGTGGGATTCTGTGGGCCCTCAGTGTGATATGAGGATGTGGATGTCATCAAAACTATTGGAACCTATTATACCTGTTCATTTGTTTATTCATCCATCCATCGATTGAACTAATACATTGTATCAGGCTCTGGGGAAGGTGCTGGAGGCTTAGATGCTTCAGACATGGTCCCTGTCCTTGAGGACCTCCCAGTCTAAGGAAGATGTAGCTAGGAAAATATATGAGTGGATCAGAAGGACATGCACAGTACAGGGAGAGTCTGTGCTAGGTTCCCAGGCTGGGTAAGGGAAAGACTCATCGGCTGCACTTGGGGGACTGGGACTGGCTTTCAAGCGGAGGCTGTAGGAAATTCCCAGGTGGATGAGAGTGGTGAGTAAAAAGGAAGGAACGCCAGGCTGAGGAAGGGCATGGGCAGAGTGACATGGGGTAGAATAGCCTGGTGCCTCGGGCATCTGGAAATGATAGGTCATGGCTGGAGCAGAAAACGGGGCCGTGGCAGGGCAGAGTTAAGGCTTGAAGTCAGCCTTGAATCCCAGGCTAAGGGGCTTGAGTTTAATCTTGAAGACATGAGGGGCATTGATGTTTTGTTATGAGGAGAGTGGCTGGATCCAATCTACAATTTAAAAGGATCTCTTGTTGCTGGAAGGAGGTGGGTTGGGCAGCAAGGCTAGAGGAAAGGAGACTAGTTCCAGAGTCTAGAGAAGAGATGGGGAAGGAGCATCTAGGCATTGATGGCAGCTGCCTCCATGGCCCAGAAGGTGCTGAGGCTCTGTGCTCCACATCAAGCGTCGGGAGTCCCACCTCACGGATTGGTGGGCTCTGTGTTGCAGGTGGACACACACATCCATGCGGCTGCCTGCATGAATCAGAAGCACTTGCTGCGCTTCATCAAGCACACGTACCAGACGGAGCCTGATAGAATTGTGACCGAGAAGCACGGCCAGAAGATCACCTTGCGGCAGGTGTTCGACAGCCTGCACATGGACCCATATGACCTCACTGTGGATTCGCTGGATGTCCACGCGGTGAGTGAGCTTCTGTCCTGGTGCCTCCGGCTGTCCTGGCTGTGGACTCGGCCCCCTGAAAAGAAGCCATGCTTGTGCTTGGAGAGAGGCTGGCTGTGTAAGCAGCTGTTTCTCTTCTAGCCATGGAGACTGTGAGAGATCATTTGGCCTCAGAGTGGCAGGGCTGGGAGCAGCCCTGGGACAGGGCACAAGAGTATGCAACTTGGAGTCAGGCAGGTGTCAGTTCTAATTCCACTTCTGTCACTTAGGAGCCGTGTGCCCTTAAGCAACTCACTTAAGTTTCTATTTCCTTGCCTATAAAATGGTGAATGCCACGTGCCTATTGACATTTCAAAGTTATTGAAATACTGAACTACAGTGCAGCTACATAAAACACACAGTATGTGAACTAAAGCGGGGGAGGGGGAATGCAGCGTGGGGGTTGCAGGCAGGGGGGAATAAAGGGGAGAAAAAAGCGGGACAACTGTAATAGCATAATCAATAAAATATATTGAGAAAAAAGAAAACAGGATGGAGTTTCCTCAAAAAGTTAAGTATAGAATTACCATCAAGTCCAGCAGTTTCACCCCTAGGTTTGTTCCCAAAAGAATTGAGAGCAGAGACTAAAACTGATGCTTGCACATCAAGGTTTATAGCAGCATTATTCACAGTGCCCCAAAGATGGAAGCAACCCAATTATCCATCAGCAGATGAATGAAAAAATGGCATATCCATGAGATGGAGCATTTTTGAGCCTTAAAAAGGAATAAAGTCTGATATCTGCCACAATATGGATGGTGGCAGATATCAGACTTGAAAGCATTATGCTAAGTTAAAGGAGCCATGTACAAAAGGGCAAAGAGTGTTTGATTCCACTTGTACGAGGTGCCTACAACAGGCAAATCCATAGAGACAGAAAGGAGAACAGAAGTTACTAGGGGCTGCGGGGTGGGGGATGGAGAGGCTTGGAAGTTATTGTTTAATAGGCACAGAGTTTTAGTTTTACAAGATGAAAAGAGTCCTGGAGACGGATGGTGGTGATGGTTGCACAACGATATGAATATATTTAATACCATTGAACTGTCCACTTAAAAGTGGTTATGAAAATAAATTTTGTGTTATGTATATTTTACCACAATAAAAAAATCTGCGTTGAAGAATGAGATAAGGTGGAAAAGTGCCTTAGGAAGCCTAAGCAGTAATAGGACCCACGTTACGGATTGTTCAGTAGGTCAGTACTCTGCTCACTCAGCCGGCCACGCTTGTAGCCACAGTAGCTTAGGGCGCAAGGCCCCCTGCTCCTCCTGTACAAGGGCTTCATAGAAGGACCCCAAAGCTGACTGAGCGAGGATGTGGTCCTGGCCCCAGGACGTTCTGAGATTTTATGGAAGAACGGATGTAGATGACATCTTTCAGTGTGGCCATGTGTAAGACCACCTTGTAAAGGCCTGAGAGGGAACGTGTGTGGTGGCTGCAGAACGGTGTGGTGAATCTGGCTGGCCGTCTCCTTTCTTCAGGGCCGACAGACATTCCATCGCTTTGATAAGTTCAACTCTAAATACAACCCTGTGGGGGCCAGTGAGCTGCGCGACCTGTATTTGAAAACTGAAAACTACCTGGAAGGAGAGTACTTTGCTCGGATGGTCAAGGTGAGCGAGCCCTCAGCCCCTCCAAGCCCTCCTCAGATACCTGACGGCATGAGAAGTGGCGGATGTCTATGCCTCTTGGTCGTCTTCTCCTTCCTGAATCCCTGGCCACCCACCATCCAGCTCTGGCGAGGCTGAGGTGCTCAGCACCTAGTGCTCTGGCCCTGGCCGCCAGGTCCCAAGCCTGGGCAGGTTGGTGTTGCATGTGTCCACTGTGTCAACTGCAGGCAAGAGGAGGGGGAGGGTATCCACCTTGGAAGCACTCAACAGCGTCCAGCCTTGCTGCCCTGTCTGTTTGCAGCCTGCACTTGGCTGGGAGCAGCTTAGCTCCATGTGGAGCCGTGTCTGCTGCCTGGCCTGGTTATGCGTGTGATGGTTCAAACCCAAGGCCTTTCTCTCCTGGAAGGAGCCTCTGCTGAGGCGAGTGAGTACTTACTTGGCAGCAGGGTGATGTAGACAAGGTCTCCCCAGCCTGGGAGCAGGTGGCTGAGGGAGCTGCAGGATCCAGCTGCTAGGGTGCTCTTCTCCTGACCTGAGCTCTTCTTGGCACCAGGAGGTAGCCCGGGAGCTGGAGGAGAGCAAGTACCAGTACTCAGAACCACGGCTCTCCATCTACGGCCGCAGTCCTGACGAGTGGCCCAACCTGGCCCGTTGGTTCATCCAGCACAAGGTCTACTCACCCAACATGCGCTGGATCATCCAGGTGCCCCGGATCTAGTAAGTGAGTTGGCCTGTTGTCTGCCTGAGCTCTCTGGGGCCCCAGCCTGTCCTGCATGGGCTGCTGAGTCTGCACTATTGAAAGGTGGGACCTGTTCCAGGGCCAGTGGAGGCCTCTTCTCCCCAGGGATTTTCCTATAGGAAGGGGTGGTCAGCAGAGAGGTCTTTGTGACAAACTCTTACTCTTTAAAGAACATGTGTGTGCAAATGCCTGGTGGAAACTACTGCCTGTCTTCTTACTGCAAGATGCAGATATCTTTTTGGGTGAGTGGCCTACACTGCTGGCCCTCTCCCTGGGTCTGACTCAGACCACCACTGTCCTACCCTACCTGGCTGATGTGAGGGCTCATGGCTCTGGGTGGGCTAGGGCTTGTGGTTTAGGGGAACTGAGCTGAGTGGCAGAGAGTTTGGATCACTGGGCAATAGGAGGACTCATCTCTCAGACCCTTGGTCAGCCTGAACCCCTCCGCCCTTCTCCCTGTGTGGTCTCTGGCTGGGGAAGTCTCTCCGATGGGGTGGGTAGATGTTGAGTTTGCCAGTCAATGCCTAGTACTGCAGACTTTGCTGGGAGTTGGAGAGGAGGGGAAGGACCTGTGTTAAGCCACATCTCTGACTCCACTCTGGATGTCTAAATGGTGACACGAGCTGCCCGAGGAAGTGGCTGAGGTCAATCTCAGACAGGCCAAGGGGGCTGTTGGGTTCACCTTGACCATCATCTTCGCTTTCCCCAGTGACATATTCAGGTCAAAGAAGCTGTTGCCAAACTTTGGGAAGATGCTGGAGAACATCTTCCTACCCCTTTTTGAAGCCACAATCAACCCCCAAGATCACCGAGAGCTGCACCTCTTCCTCAAATATGTAAGCGTGGGTGGTGTCCTGGGCGACGTGCACAGTGGTGGAGAGAGGAGAGGATTCCCTGTGGGTCGGATCAGGCCTCCCTCCTCAGACCCTGTCCCTCATGTGCCCCAGGCATGGGGTTGCGAGCCCCAAGAAGCTGACTTTCTAAAATAACACCTTCTCTCACCTGTCTCCTCAGGGTCAGGCCTGCAGGTGGGAGCGGGGTGGGGTCAGGGTGCTGAGGCAGACGTCAGGAAGGAAGGATTAAGGGATCAGTCCCTGGCCAGGCGGTGCTACAAAGACTGGTTCTTGCCCCAGCCACACCAAGCAGCCGCCTCGGCTTCTTATAGAAATGCAGACATTTCAGCTCTCCTGCTTTTACCGAGAAAGGCAGTCCTCACATCTTAAGTACATAAGCCCCACAAAATATATTTACCTCCCATGTCTGGTTAGTTATGGGACAGGGAGAGAAGAGATGTAGGAGAAGCCTAGCCAGACAGTGAGAAGGAAGTTCAGTATCCGGTGGAGGTTGTGGGGATGATTTCTGACAAGGAGGGAGGCAGGGAAGATGCCAGAGGGCTGGGGTCATGGGGGGGGGTGATTGAGTTTGTGTATTTGTGTGTGTGTGTGTGTGTGTGTGTGTGTGTGTAGGGGGCTATCAGGAAGGGGTTTGAACAAATTGAGGGACATTAATGAAGTTACGTTTTCAGCAAACACCATCCTCTCTGTTGTATGGTGAATGGCCTGGAACAGATGGTGGCTGGAGGTGGGGGGAGGCGCCAAGATAAGAGTCAGGGGCCTGTTGCAGCAATCCGACAGATGCCGGGGGCTTGAACGAGCCATAACAGCTCAGTAATTGCTTGCACCTGCTCCGGCGGCCCACACCGTGGCACGAGCGTGCTTCAGCCTCATGACCGCCCTCCTTGACACCATAGGTGGTGTTAATTACAAGCAGTGTTTGTGTTTGCTGTGTTTTGGACCCCATGTGAAGTGCTTTCTGGGGATTGCCTCAATCCCCGCAACACCAGCCCTAGGAAACTCCGAGCTCCAGTTTACATGAGGATGTTAAAACGAACATGCAGCAGAACTAGAACTCATCACGTCAAGGTGCCTGACTCCTGAGCAGGTGCCATTATCCCCACACCCTACTGCCGCCTGAGTAAGAAAAGTGTGGCATGTGTGGGAGGCAGGCCGGGGACTCCGGGCAGAGTGGTGGGCGTGGCTGTAGGTGGATGGAACCTGGGCAGCGCCTGAGGTGAGCTAGAGGGAGAAGTCTAGGGGGCCTCCTGGTGCCTGGTTGTCTTGGGGAGTGGATAGTGCTGCTGGCCGGGGCCGTTGCTCACAGTGGGGGAAGAGCAGAGTTGAGGAGGAGGAGGAAGAGTTAAGGTCCAGTCCAAGGCCCTGCATTGGTTGCTTACAGAGCCCAGTAGAGGGGCTGACGTTACCCTCCTCCAGGCCCGGAGAGTTCCGGCAAGGCCTGGAGCTAGTGAGCGCAGAGCAGAACTCGAGGTTCTCCCTGGCTCCCCACACCCCTCCAGGCCATGCTGAAACAGTGGGGACTCTTGTTCCTATGACACATATAGCTCTGTGACAGGGAAGATTCCGGCAAGACCCTCGTGGTTCCTCGCTCCTTAGGGAGAAGTGGCAGACCCAGCTGGGGCCTGGGCTTGGGCTGGGAACCCCCCATTTTGGGCCAGTTGTGGAGCAAAGTGGGCAGTCTTTCAGAAGCCCCCTGCCCAGAGCACTGCTCTGCATGAGTAAAAGGACAGACACATGTTAACAAAACTGCCTCACATGCTGGCCAAGAGGCTGTGTCCTCACAGGTACCTTTGTGGTCAGGGCCCGACCTCTGGGATCGGGTGACTGGGAAACCTGTGACAAGGGTGAGCTTCTCTCACCTGGCCCAGGGGTTGGTTCCCAGGGAGGAGTTGGTGTGTAGAGCCACCTCCCCCCAGAACCATGGTTGAGCCTTTCAAGGGGCCATAGTGGATGGGGCCCCTCTTGGCCTGTTTGTAAAGCATCCGTGCTGTTTCTTGTGACTGCACCTGGGTCATGCACTAGGGCATTTTCCCCCTGCAGCCCCAGAGTCCAGACGCTGAGCCGAGCCCACGTAGCTCAGAGCCCAGCGGCCTCACGTGAGCGAGCTGCGTAATGGCCTTGGCTCTGGTTTGCTCACAGCCAAGCCCTCCCCCACAGGGTCGCTCTGAGGGTTACGTTCGTTGATGTGTGGTAAGCGCTCCAAGTATAGTGGGTGCGCGGGAAATGCCTGTCCCCCTGTCCCTCAGAGGCTCATCCCCGCTGCTGACGGCAGTGGCTACCCCGCAGTGCTGGCCACCTCCTTGGCACGGCAGGGGAACGGTCAGTGGGTGTGGCTGCCTCACTGTTCACCTGGTCTGAGTGTCCCCTCACCGTCATCGCTACCACCCAGGGGCTGAGCATTCTCCAGTCTGGCCTTCTGGAAGCCCTGGAGGAATCATGGTTGTCCTGTGCCCACTCCCCATCCCTGGGAGTAAGGTGCCTCAGGCTGACCCTGGGGTCCCCAGCTGAGATGTGTACCCGAGAGGCCTGGACTCCAAGGCCTCTGGCCGCTCATCGGCCTCGGCTTGATGTAGGACCCCTTGTCCTGCCCAGGTGACGGGGTTCGACAGTGTGGATGATGAGTCCAAGCACAGCGACCACATGTTCTCAGACAAGAGCCCCAGCCCGGACATCTGGACCAGTGAGCAGAACCCGCCCTACAGCTACTACCTGTACTACATGTACGCCAACATCATGGTGCTCAACAACCTCCGCAGGTGGGTGAGCTGGCCCCGCGCACAGGGCCACGGGCCCGCACCACCAGCCCAGGGACATGCCCCGCCTACGACACAGGGCCACATACACGTGCAGCCGCGCCTACTCCAACGATCGGTCATACATACCATGAAGCCAAACCCCATGCCTGTACTTACACGTGTTCTCATACACCCACTAACACCTACACATGTACCTGTCCCCGATATGATACAGACATAGATGTGCAAATACACATGAATGTTCACTTACCACCATACCGAGAGTTCACACTTGCAATTATTCATGAAACAAATTATTGTGCCTGCTCTGTGACAGGCTCTGTCCTGGGCACTGGACATACGTACACAGTGAACAAAGCAGGCTAAACCCATGCTCTCATGGAGCTTACATTCAGTGGTCTCACACGCATAGACTTCCACTAGGGTACACATGCAGATGAGGCACACGTGGCAGGAGTCGGGTGCCCAGGGCACAGGACACTGAGCCATCCATTCCCCTCTCCCACCCCTGCTGGGCCATTGGGCTCTACTAGCCCAGCCTCAGCCAGTGCTAGCTTGTGCAGATAGAGGTTTTGAATGGGACTCATTGAAAGAACTTGGCCTGGTGTTGGGTGGGGGCAGTCTGAGCTGAGTTTTTGGACATGGGGCCTCTAGTTCTAGCTCTGCCACTGACCTGCTCAGTGGCTTCTAATGTCTCACTCCACCCTCTGGGTTCTCTGGGTTTGTCCATGTGTATAACAAAGAAGTTGGACTCAATGATTTCTTATGGCTTTTCCTGCTCTGAAGGTCTATGAATCTGGGCTACAGGCCTGGTGAAGAGAGGAAGGGGAGGAGTGGATGGAGGAGTGGGCAGGGTCTCTTTCTACCATGAGGCCCCCTCTGTGTTCCCCAGGGATGGCGTCTCTTGGCTCTGAGGCATCTGGGCCTGGCCTCTGCATTTTGGGAGGGGCAATTTCCAGGGTGTCCTGGGTCAGCTGTGCTGACTCTGCGATGGGTGACCGCCTCCCCTGGAGTAGGCCCTGAGCTACGACCCCAGCCTGTGGGGCCCCGGGGCAGCGTGGCCCAGGCAGTTCTTGCTGACCAAGAGCCCGCCTCCCTTGTTCTGCAGGGAACGAGGCCTGAGCACGTTCCTATTCCGGCCTCACTGTGGGGAAGCTGGCTCCATCACCCACCTGGTGTCTGCTTTCCTGACTGCCGACAACATCTCCCACGGGCTGCTCCTCAAGAAGGTAACCGAGCCGCTCACAGACCGGGCCCTTCAACGGCAGCCCTGCCCTGGGCTCCCCTGGGGCGGAGTGGGACCTCCCGGGCTCATGTTCGCCCCCTGGGAGCCTCTGGCCAGTGAAGCCTTCTTCTGGGCTGGACTGTCTGTAGTCATCTTGGTTTCATATTTCATTGTGACAGAATTATAAATATAACACAATTTGGATTTCTAAAACATGGAGAGATGGGGGAGAAAAACCCATATTGCTATTGCTTTAATAGAAACAGCCATTTATATCTTTTTAGTTTTTCCAGTTCCATCCTTTTTTCCCCCCCAGAGCATATTTCTAAATGCTCATTATAATAGTGAACACAGATTTTTGTTCCTTTTTCGTCCGTTCGCTTCGTAAAATAAGCGTTTTTCTGCGCTGCGACACAGTATCCACGCCCCCATCCTGAAGGCCGTTGGAAGGATGGCCTGCCATTTGGATGGCCTGCGACCGACTCAGCCAGCCGCTAGCCATTGGACAGAGGCCCAGCTTTTCGCTGATGTCAATGATGCTACCGTGAACTCTGCCCTGGGTCTCCTCCATCGTCTGGGTTACTCCCACAGGGACAGTGTTTGCTCAAACTGCTCCCCTGCTCTGGTCCTGGGGAGATCTAACCACCTGTCCCATTTCCGTGTGGGGCAGGTGCTACATCAAAGAGCCACTCTGGCCCAGTCAGGTCTGCCCCTTCCCACCTCTGAGGAGCCGGAGTGTTTATAGTCTCAACCTGGATGTTTGCAGTCAAAGCAACCAACCAACCAAGTGGGGCATCTTCTGGACTGACCAGTTGGGGTCAGCGCGTAGGGAAGGGGAGCTCAGTATGCAGGTGGGGGATCGGCTGGGCTGTGTAGCTGCCCTTCCAGCCCTGAGCTGTGCTTCCACTATGGAGGCAAGAGGGAGCACTTGCAACACTGGACAGGAGGACAGTCCCAGGGAGAGATGGGCGTGTGACGTAGGAATGAGGCGAATGGAGATGACAGGGGAGGGGAGAGTAGGGGGAGATGGGTGTCCCAGCTTTGGGGAACTCAGGCTTGACTGGGGACTTGCACAGACACTGCCCAGACCCCTGACTTCCACTGATGATGCTCCTTCCCCGCTTCCTCCCTGTACACCCTTTCCCCTCCCCCCTCCACTCTCTGGCTCTTGTCACCTGAGTTTGGCGGTTCTTTTGCAGAGTCCGGTGTTGCAGTATCTCTACTACTTGGCTCAGATCCCCATTGCCATGTCTCCTCTTAGCAACAACAGTCTGTTCCTCGAATATTCCAAAAACCCTCTGAGGGAATTCTTGCACAAGGGACTGCACGTCTCTCTCTCCACCGATGACCCCATGCAGTTCCACTACACGAAGGTGAGTTCCCCTGGTCCTGGCCTGTCGCAGGCACCTGAGCACACAGCTCAGTTCTGCACTCAGGGCGGGCTGGTGGCCCAGTGAAGATAGCAGGTTAGCTCCCAGTGAGGAAAGCGTTCCTCCCAAGGAGTGCTCTTTTGGGTCCTTGAATCTCTGAAGGCACAATTTCGTTTCCCTGCCTCGCTCTGTTTTCCGTCTTTGAACTTACTAGCTCTGTGATGTTCGTAAAGTTACTTGATGTCTATCTTCTTCCTTTTCATGTGTAAAATAGGGATAAAATTGTCTCTGCATCTACCTGTGCTGTACCGTGAGGCTCCATAAAGATATGAACCAGTCTAAAATAGTGTCTGCATATAGCACGTATTCAAAATGTTAAGCTATCATTTTTGTAATACTGTTGTTATTAGACTTTGGATCTCTGGGGAAAGGAAAGAAGAAGGGGGAGGTGATGTCATGCACGGAGACCAGCTGTTAGTGTGCCAATCACATTCTGATGGCATTGATAAGACTGGTTATCTGATTAGTAAAAACGGAAGTACCAGAGTTTTTGAGGACAGGTTCTTTCTCCAAGCTTTTAGTCTCAGGACCCCTTTACACTCTCAAGAACTGAGGCCCTCAGAGAGCTGTTGTCTACATATGTTATATCTAGTGATATTTAACTGTATTAGAAACTAATGAGAAACCGACAAATGTTAACTCATTTAAAAATAACATCAATAAACCTATTCAATGTTAACAAATAGCAATCTTTATGAAAAATAAGCATATTTCCTAAAACAAAAAAATATTGATACTATAGCATTTATATTTTTGCAGATTTCTTTAATGTCTGGTTTAAGAGAAGACAAGTAGAGTGTCATATCTGTATTCAGTCTGTTGTGGTAAATAAACCTTGTCTCACTACTATGTAGTGATATGTAGTTGGAAAAGGGAGGACCTTTTAAAAGGCCTTGGGGACCCCCAGGGATCCTGGGCCCACATTTGAAGAACCGCTGCTCTAGGATCCGGAGGCAATGGGGCGGCAATGGAAGGGTTTATGATTATCAGACATTTCACATCCCGGAAGATACAGTGAAAGCATGGCCCAAACCCAAATCCTTCGGGGATTACACTGTCTCACTACTGATACTTGATTATTTTCCTTCTTACCTAGGTTTCCGTCGCTGCTCTTAGTATTTCACTCAGATTAACTTTTATTTTTGGACCATGTTAAGAAAATGGTCTGTTAAATAAAATACAAAACCATAGAGCAGGTACTAAAGGTATGACTGACCCGGGAGACTGTCACAGGAGAGCAGGCTGGTGTTCCCGTCACCAGCTCAGGGCTTTGAACATGTGCTGGTTAACAAATATATATGTAGGTGTTCTTTGACATATCTTTCCTTGGTAACCTGAGGTTTCACACAAAAGAGATCTTAGGAGCTTGTCATTTAAGGGTGAGGATGTTATTTGATTATCCAGGTGCTAGTCATTACGTAAAAGTTAAGTCTGCAACGCCTGATGTTTCTAGCTTTGGAAATCTGCGAGGCATTGAAATGGATATTCTACCATCTAACACATTTACTTTTGGGGGGATCTAGGAAGCGCTTATGGAAGAATATGCAATTGCAGCTCAAGTGTGGAAGCTGAGCACATGTGACCTGTGTGAGATCGCCAGGAACAGCGTGCTGCAGAGCGGCCTCTCGCACCAGGTACTGCGTGGGACAGCCCTCCGTCTCTCTCGGCCTTTCAACACGTGTACAATGAATCCCCGTGTACCTGGTACTTTCTAGGCTCTGGGATCAGTGAGGAACAGGACAAGCAGGGTCTCTGTCACCCTGAAGCTCATGTTCTAGGGAAGAATCCTGAGGAGGAGACTTCTGAATTTTCCTGGCCACTCTTATCACTTTTTTCAGACTTCTACTCAAATGTCACCTCCACAGAGGTCATCCCTAATCACCCATTCTATAACAGACATAGTTGCCATCATTCTCCATCCCTTTAATCTACTTTTCTTCCTAATATTTCTTGTATTGTAATATGTAGTTATGTGTTTTTCTCTTTCCTTCTAGAACGTAAGTTCCATTGGGGCGGAGATTGTTTTGTTCAGCATTATATCCCTAGGGCCTAGAATGCTCCCTGGCACACCATAGGCACCTAATATTTCTTGAATAGATGAATAGTACTTAGGTTAAATAAAAAACTCTAGGGATGGGACCTGGACATCACTAATTTTTTTTTACAGCTCCCTAGGTGATTCTGATGTGCAGGGTTGAGACCCATTGCTCTAGATGGTGTCTTAGGTCCCCAGGTACCCCCTCTGGGTGATGTCACTGGTACAGGAAGACGGCTGTGTTGGTGCTGTTCTTACTGATGTGGAGGCAGGGCAGTTAAAGGCTGAGGATTTACTTTGTGCGCTTGGTTCCTGGGACTGGCTCTCCCCAAATACCCGACTGTCTGCCCTTGACAACTCTCAGGGGGAACTTCTTAGAGTCTTCACCTTGCCTGTGTCCTCACAGCAGTCATCTTTCCTTTCTGATCAAGGAAGGCATAGTCGGAAATGAAGTGAATGAATGTGGTTGTCAGGGTGACATCCTTGAGGACATGGAGGCCAGGAGGAATTTCCTAAGAGTCCTGACAGAGGGCCTGCGTCAGGGGCATGTCGGATTTGGTGTGGCTACACACCAGAGCGGCTGTGCGGATACAGAAAATGCATCTAAGGTGTATCGTTTCAGTTGTATTTCTCTTGGTCCACAGGAAAAGCAAAAGTTTCTGGGACAACATTATTATAAAGAAGGACCTGAAGGAAATGACATTCGAAAGACAAATGTTGCTCAGATCAGGATGGCGTTCCGACATGAAACCTTATGCAACGAGCTCAGCTTCCTCTCTGATGCCATGAAATCACAAGAGATCACAGCCCTGACTAAGTAGATCCCGCACTGGACATTCATTTTAACTTTCTGGTTTAATTTCAAGTCTGCTGTGACTAACAGTGGTCAAGATACCACGCAAGGAGTTGTCCTCCAGGGAGAAGATGCCTCTGAAGAACTTTCAGACGTAGTCATTTTGGTTGCACTGTTCACTTTAAGATCCAACATGCCCACTTCTGTTAGTATTTCTGAGTAATAGATGGTGACTGCTCCTTGAGGATGCGGGAGATGGATACTTGTCTGCACTCATTCCTGATTTTCCAAATATTTCTCTTGAAATCGCTAGTGCTTGCATTGTTGGGGCAAGGACCTCCCGTGGTCCAAGTGCCTACTGACTGGGGTCCGTGTGGCTTTCTGCCATAATCCACTCTGGGCCCTGCAGGCTAGCTGGTAGTTGTTCATTTCAGCCTCTGGCTGGCTGGCTGCCTTAAACAAAATCAATTTCAAAGCTCCCTTTCATAAAGTAACTACTTTTAGAGGATTAAAATAGACAACTTCCTTCGTTGCATTTTTAATGAATTTCTTAAACTTTTAGTTAGCCCGCCAGTCTCCTTTCTGGGTAGGAAGCACATGTGCACATTGAAACAGTCTCTCCTATTGTCTTGGTTTCCTCATCTGAAAAATGAGGGTTCGGACCAGATGGGAGTTTTTCAAATGGTGTTCTGTGAACCCCCGCCCCAGTTCCAGGGTCGGGGAGGGCAAGGGGAGTGAGGCTGTGGGTGCTGCCTTTGCTTCTTCGAAGTGACTCTGCTTTCATCACATTTTTCATGGGGACTTCGGCATATTTTCATTTGAACCGAGGACTTGGAAAAGCACCAGACTAGACGATCTCCGCTCCTTCCGGCTCTGCAATGCTGTGATTGTAGCCCAATTACCATTTTACTTGTGAGGAATTAGGGCTGGAGAAGTGAGATTTACTTAAGCTCATCCAGCTAAAAGTAATAGGACTGGAACTAGGCTTCCCTACTCCTAATCCGGTCTTCTCCACTATTCCATGAGGCCTCATAATTGTAATTTTTATCACTGTAGCCTCCTGGTGCATTTCTTTTTAAAGGCGCAATTTCTCCCTTAATACACAGACTTTTTCAGAAGATATAAGTGGTCCCAGGGGCCAGGTAGAAAGTATTTTTTAAGACCTATCTGAATTTAAGCTTGACCAATGTGCTCGTCATCTGTTACTAGTGCCTGGTATATAGTAGGTGCTCAATAAATGGATGCTGAATAAATGAATTTCTCTTCTGGAGACTTTTTAAGGGTATGTGCTGCTAGCGCAGAATGCAGTGCTCAAGGACCCTGTCTATCACTGTGGACGAACGCGGACTGTGGGACACCCTTCTGAATCACGGGGCTGGAAAAGCCCTATTTTTGCCTGTGAAAATGTTTATTTAACCTTAGAATTTCTTGTCCTGTGACTTTATTTTATAATGCTTGTCCCCTCCACTGGTCAATGTAGCATATGGAACAATAAATGTAGTTTTCTTTTTTTAAACTAGGCAAACACATAGGCTATCTTACAGCTAATCAAGAAATCGAATGAAAACCCAGCATTTATCTTATTCATTATTTTTGAAAAGCTCCCTGTTGTATACATTTGCCCTAATATCACGAGCATTGTACAGTTTTTCATTGCTGTTTTATCTGAATCAAGTATTTGTTTTTAATTATTAAATAAAGTCTGTTAGGACTATGGCTCAATAATTTAAAATTATTTCAAGTTAATACTATTCAAAGAAAATGTTTAAGTTTTTTACTTAACTTAGGAAGTAAATGTTTAAGTTTTTTACTTAACTCAGGAAGGACTGGGCATCATTAAAAGCTGTCAGTAACTACCAACTGATTTTTAACTAAGACTCAGACGTGGATGACATTCACTAGGAAAACTCAGAAATTTCAAATGGAAGCTCACTGGACCCAGGCGGTAAACCTTTGCTATCTTTTTCTCTAACTGCTGCCACACCCGTTCATTTCCTTTTCCCTGGATATTACTTTAATCTGTTCGGCCAACACTTACTGCATTTTACCTGTCCTGTGGACTTTTTAGACACCTTCCTTTTTCTGTAGCACTTTGCATTTTTATTATATCATTGTACCTAACTGGCCTTTTTTAGGGCTGAACCCTACTTACTTTCATGGAATCAAAGGTAACTAACTGTATGTTTCTAAAAGAACAGTTTTTGAGGGGTGTTATCCCTTACTCTAAAAGGCTCAACTTCGTGTTGTTAGGTACTTCAAACTGCACTGCCGAAATGATCAGTGCTGTCGCCTTTTGTGTTGTGAAAACAAGCCACAGCTCCTGGGAGGTTATTTACCAAGGCCTGTTCTGGGCCTTTCCTTCCTCGTACCCTGGATTAAAGCAGAATTGCAAACCATCCCTCTGGGTTTTTCTTTACTTGTTTCCTAGTGCTGTGTTGCGGAAACAATATTCATCCTTTTCTGGATTTGTAGACACAGCTGAAGGTGATATGTTGGTAATGTACCTAAGTATTCTGTATCTGAATAATGACTATAATATAAAGAACAAGTGTAACAATAATAAAAGGAACACTAATCAGACAAATATAGTTCCTTGAGAATTTTTACATCCTCAACCTCTAAATAAATGTTTTATTGGAAAGATAGAGGATGCCAGAGAATAAGACCATAAACAGCTGCAAGATTACCAAAACATATCTGTGGGGGCTTTTATGTCTTTTGATACCAAAATGTGATCTTCTCCATGGTGAAACATATCAGTAAACTTACTTATAAACTACCACTCCTTCTTATGTATGGCTTTCCCCTTCTCAGCACTACAATTCTGATATGCTTCTCTAATCACATTAATTTTATCTTAGAAATGATTTTACAAGGTAGACATCAAATCTGTCACAGGATGGAATATTTTACCAATTATTTTAATAGGGTGAAAAGATAAAACAAATGAGAGTTTGCTGTGAACTGCTTATATTGTGTTGTCATTGACACTGGTCACCAGCTGACTTCCCTGAGCTCCGTGTGCTTTCTTATTCCTGGAAAGGCCAGGGAAGCTTGACTTAGCGAAAGAGAGGCCAGTTAAAACTGCAAATTCTTTGAACTGCCTTTTAATAAATCCAACTTCCAGATGTTAAAAATCACTAAACCAAAAGATATTTTCAAGAAGCCTTATTAAATAAGGCACTTTTTATATATATGTGTGTGTGTGTGTGTGTAAATAAAGAAAATTGAGTCCAATCTGAAATGAATTTGCATCACAAACCCCCAGGACACAATACAAAATAGTCCTTTAAGGAATATAAACATTTAGTATATAAGAAATGTGAAACGACGTAAGAAAAAAAATCTCTTCAATTAACTAAAATTTACTTGCTAAAGACTATTTATTGCACAATATATCAGTTTATCCTAAGAATAAAACAGATCCTATTATTCTCAACTTCTAAATTCAGTACACAGTCGAATCCATTTCCTTGAACTGAAGTTCTACAGCATTATAATGAGTAAACCCTTTGTTACTGAGTTAGGGTTGGGAAAAATGTATAACAAAACAAATTCTTTATAGAGTTCATGAAACCATTTCACAAATCATAGAAGGCACATTATATTTCCTATCATAGTAAGTGCATTTAAGTACTTCATAATTAAAAAAAAGACAAAGCTATACAAATACAAAAAGTATACAATTCATCCATTAAACATATTTACAATGTTTACGATTAGTTATAATACAACATACCTAATATTCACATCTTAAGAATGATCATCCAGTTTAATGGCGTGAACAAAAAAACTGCTCATTTATTAGATAAGGCTGATAATATTTTATATTTCACAGTAGATCAGTTAGTTCCTTGGAGCTCATATTGACAAATAAAAAGGTTAGGGCATTATCAAGTTCCTGTGCTCACAGTTAAATAATTCCTTGAAAGGTGAAAGATTCTGAGGGATAAAATCATTGGCTGTACCTGGGAAAGATCCAAAAATCTATAAAGCAACTCTGTTCATTTTCAGAAACTTTCTTAAATTATGCAATCAGAATTGGACTCAGTACGTCTAACCCAAAAGGACAATTTAAAATCTTAGCGCTAAAAGAGATATCAGGGGGATCATCTACCCCAAGTGAGAATATATTCGATAGAGTACTGATGCTCCGTGAGGAGAGTCAGGGTTCTACAAATTTGACTTGAATTTAATTTAAAAATTTTTTGAAAAAAAAAAAGGATTTAAAAAACAAGTCCCATCATACAGCTGTGTTACTCACCAAATTCTAATATACTGGATATCACCAATGCATTAATACATGTTTTCACTGATGGACTTTCTAATATTCAGTATTATAGTATATAAAGTTTATATAAAGAAATTCATAATAATAAAATAGGAATTTATAAAGTGGTGTAGGGTGTGTCTGTGCATGTGTGTGCCTGCACACAGCTCATGTATATATGGGCTCTGAGTAAGATTTTACTTGGGAAAAAAAAGATTCTACCGCTGAAATAAAATGTGAAAACTATAAATAAAGTCTTGGTTTCTAAAGTATGAACCTACAAACAAGAGGAAGGGACCTTCTCAAGGTCACACAACCATAAAGCACACTGCCAGGTCAGTATGATAGAGCTCTCCAGACTCTGCATAATTACCCATAGTGAGTGTTTTAGCTATTTGGTACTGACCTGTCCCCATCATGAATGCCAACCAATTAGTTATCAGTATGTTGGGGGTAAAAGTCAAGTCACCTTTGGTCAGTCATTAAAAATGAGTTATTTAACTTGCATGACTATTAAAATCCTAGTAGCCCAAAATTTTGCCATCAATAAGCAGCAACTTCAATTGTGTACTTTGGTACTTCGGAAAATATTCGCAATTTACAAAGAAGTCAGAAAAGTTACATGGAATGTTAACATTCTTTTAAAAGGAGACATCAGGCCCTAGTTTTATTATATGCTGATATAAGTGTTTAACATAAAACAAAAATTTTACTTTATAAGCAAACATTTTTAGAAAGATGGTTGAAGTGACACTGAACATTATAATTCTATTATGACTACACTCTTTCAAAGTATTTCAAAGGAAGTAGACTGAAACAGGAAGAACGCCAAATTATCTCCTAATTTTCAGAGGTGTTTTTATGCACGTATGATTAAAAGGCTACATCCTATTTTTTTCTCTCTCAATCTTAAGAAGTTTGTGGACTTGGCCTCAGGAAGATGCTTTCAAGTTAAGAAAGTAAAAGCACCATAAACAAATATTGAATGATTTTTCATAATTTGGACATATAAAATTTAGGATCTGTGATGAAAATTTTCTTCTGAAACTCCAAGACTCATGAGCATTATAAAAGCTGTTTAGAATAGTTCCCCAGCTGTGGGAAAGCATTTCTAGAACAGTTGAGAAGATCACGCCCAACTTTACAGTCTTCACCCAAATTATATAGCATGGGGAAGGAAGGCTTTTAAGTAGAAAACATGTAGTTCCCAAACACATGACTAAAGTTATGAAAGAACTGTAGATTATTTCAAGTAAAAATTATTAGAGGAGCACTAATTAACCACAAGGGGGCATACATACTACTTAGGTGCCAGCAGAAAGACGAGTTTAAGTAGTAACATGCACTTTGATATATTCTACATTTTCAGTCATTTAAAATTTCCTCTCAGTGGCTACAACGTTTTAACATTCACGGTTTATTTTAAACCTAACTAAATAGATTCCAGAATACTCCTGCCCTGAAAAATAGTAGTGCTTCAGAAGCCTCTGGAAATGTTGCTGTTAACTTCAGCAAAGGATTCAAGAGCAATTAGTTCTAATACAGCATATTAGAACAGGTAAGTAATAGGAAAATATGGTCTAAAACAGTAGCAAATTTTAGTTTACCATAAATGGAAGACATGAAAAGTTTATCAAAAGAAATGGGACAAACTGTCAGAAAAGGGAAAATAAGAGGGTGGGGAAAACTGAGTTCCCTGCGCCTGTGCCACATGTCCCTGCATTCTTTCTCCATGACCGCGGTGTTTGGAGCCCACAATAGCAACAAAACACTTCACCCCAAGGTCATGGTCTGTGGGGCTGGCCTGCCTCATCAGCCATGTTAAGAATATAGTTAGCCATGTCATCTTCAGTGGGGGCATCTGACACCACCCAAGATTCATTTGCTCCCGTCATCTGTAGGCGACAAATAGGGCAATTCCTATGTCGATCACTCCTATTAGAAAATCAATTAAAGAACAGTTTTTCTTTAAAAAAAAACAGGTTTGTTTGAAAAGTAACACATGTACATGGTTTTTTAAAAAGTAAATAGCATAAAAATATACAGTGAAAGATAAATCTCCCCCTCCATCCCAATCTTTGATTCTTACTCCCAGGGCCAAGCACTACTACCAGTTTGTTACATATTCTTCTAGAGACAGACTAGGCGTGATCAAACCTGTGTGTACATACATCACTGCTTTTTGTTTTTAAACTTGTCAATATTATCTTATAGGCCATTATGTATCAGTACCTGTTAGAACTGTCTACTCTTTTAAACACACACTGTATTAGTAGGCTACCACTCGTTTTAGTCTCCTAGAGAAGAGCATTTAGGTTTTTTCCTGTCTTCTGCCTCTACAAACAATGAAATGGAAGTATTCAAGGTTTAAAATAAAAGATAACTTTACATGCAGAAGGATTTTCCTGACAGGAAAAGAGCTTACACGTGGCCACTTAAAGATTATATTTTCCAAAGGGATTTTTTTTGTCTTGTCAAACACTATTTTGGAAATTTGAAAAAATACCATATTTGAGCCAGAAACATGTCATGCAGGGAGAATGTTTTTCTCTACATCTCTCAGTGAAATCTGAGACCAAAGTAATTAAATTATATCCATTGCTCTTTGGCTTTTGTGCAAAAACTAAGAAATCTGTTCCAAAGACTAACTGTGAAAGCTAGAGCTGCTATATACTCTGTTATCTGGTTTTATTTCTGGTTCCTCAGAGATACTTTATAAGATAATAATGTGTGCTCTTCTGTGCACAAAAGTCACAGTTTTTAAAAAGGCAACTTCTGCTTCTGGCCAACAGGGACAGACTGGGTATCAGACAATAAAGGACAATGACCCCTGAGAGATGGGAAGCGGGGACGAGCCCCGGAATCGCCCCAGCTTACTGCCTTGAGGGTTTCTTGGCAGAGTGAGCAGGGGGATCCTGGGTGGAGCTTGGTGGGCTCCCACAGTTGAAGGGACAGAGCAGAGAACTGAATCTCAGGAGGGTGAGGCAGCTAGAGTTCACAGGGCAGAGAACTGGTGTGGAGAAAGGTGCACAAAGGGAGAACTCCCGTATCTGCCGAAGGTCCCCCTAGAGTATATTCAGCAGTATATGCATGTGAGGAAACTACTCGATGCTGAGGAATCAGCCAGAAAGATTGGAGGGGATGGTACCCAAAGCTGACAAAGAGCCTGGGACATTGCCTGTCCCCACCAGCCAGACTGGAAAACCTTGTAATTCACGGAGCACTCGGTACTCTGAAGGGCCTTGCCTCATTAGCAGAACACAATTTGCTGTGAACTAAACACTGCTCCGGTCCTGCCTAACAAATTGTAAAAGCAAGACCCAAAAAGATCAAACTGTTTCCAAGTAACTGCTTTTTAGAACAAAGCTCAAAAATATTTATAGTAATACAAAAATATTCAGTACCCAAAAAGGTAAAAATCACAATGTCTGGCACCCAATCAGGAACTACCAGCTATAAAAAGCAGAAGAATACAACTCAAAATGAAGAGAAAAACCAATCGAAGCCAATCCAAAACTGACAGAGATGTTAGAATTAGCAGAAAAGAAAGTTAAAGGTTGTGATAACTATATTCCATATATTAAAAAAACTAGAGGAAAGGTAGGACACATTAAGTAGAGACATAAAAGATACATAAAAATTTAAATCAAAGTTTTAGAGAGGAAAACTACCATATCTGAAGTAAAATACACACTGGATGGGAATTAATGGCAAGTTAGACTTTGAAGAAAAGAAGATCATTAATTTGAAAAGATACAGCACTATTAACTATCCAAAATAAAACACAGAGAAAATGACTAAAGAAATAAAATAAAAAGGACAATAGCATCAGTGAACTGTGGGACAACTTCAAGTGGCCTAACGTGTAGCTGTAGTACCAGAAGGAGAGGGGAGAGAGCAAAAAAAATATCTGAGAAATAATGCCTAAGGAACTTCCAAAATTGATACTATGAACCTACAAATCCAAAGAACTCAATGAACCCTAAGCATAAGGAACATAAAGAAAACTACTCTGAGGCACCTCATAATCAAATTGCTCAAGACCAGTGATATTGAGAAAGAAAAAAAACACCTTAAAAGCAACCGCAGGGAAAAAAGCACAATAACCACACAGGAAAAAAAGATAAGGATGAGAGAGAAAGATTTCTGATAGGAAACAATGCAAGAAAAGTGAGAATGAAGCAACCTCTTTAAGTGTTGGAAAAAATACTCTCAGTTTAGAATTCTATAGCCAGAAAAAATATTTTTGAAAAGTGACATTCATACATTCAAGAAAATCCTATGCAATCTACAAAAAAGCTATCAAAATAATAATAAAGCTAATAAATAAGTTTAATAAGGTTGCAGAATGTAAGAATTAAAACACAAAAGCCTATTATATTTTTATATACTAGCAACAAACAACTATACACTGAAATTTTAAAATACTATTTAAAATGCCCTGCAGTGTGAAAGCTGAGCTGGAGCAATCCTTTGCTGTCATTATAATATACGCTTTATTTGCACTGACGTAAAATGGGTGCACTTCATTGCATGTATGTTATGCTTCGATAAGGTTGCTTTTAAAAGTTAAAAAATTAACAGATATTGCCAAAAGGTACTCCAAAGCAGCTGCACCAATTTATATACTAACCTACAATATATAAAAGTTCTAGTTTCTTTACCAGTTTGCCAATACTGTATGTGCTAAAACCTTGTCCTTCTTATAGATGAAAGTAGTTTTATAATACTGTTTTATTTTTATTTATATAATTATAAGGATAATTGTCATTCATTTGATATTTGAAGCGATCTAGATTTTATACTTTTGGATAGATGGACAGGTTCTGAAAAAAAGCAGAGTTCTTAGCTTCTAAATTTGGAGACTGCATTTTCATTTATTTTAGCAAAAAAAAAAAAATTGCCAAAATTAAAAAATAGAAAGTTTAAAAAAAGGCTTTATTTGTAATAGCCCAAAACTGGAAATAACCCAAAGTCCAACACCAGGTGAATGGATTAATAAGCTGTGATATATCCATACAATGAATACTATTCAGCAATAAAAAGGAGCTATTAATATAACATGGGTAAATCTCAAAATAACTACATTGAATGAAAGAAGCCAGACAAAAATAAAGTATATACTATATGATTTCATTTATAAAAATTCTAGAAAATCTGAATTATTTTACAGTGACTCAGAGCAGAGTAGTGGTTGGCTGGACACTGGAAGGAAGGGCTGGGAAGGAGACTTTACAAGGGGACATGAGGTAACTGTGGGCTGATGGGCTTGTTCATCATCTGTATTGTTAATGATGGTTTTTTTGCATGTGTACATATGTTAAAACATATCAAACTGTACTTTAAATATATGTAGTTTATTGTATATCCATTACAGATTCTCCTAAATGTGATTCTTATTTTGTAAAATAATGAGCTTGGCTAGCTGATCTCTCAAATTCCCTCCAGGTCCAATTATGCAAGGGTCCATATTATTTCCACTAATCACCTGAACAGAAAAATGTAGAAATAAGAAAAAGGGAAGCACGGAATTCTAGATTCAAGTCAGGCACAAAATCTCCTTACAGCAAAAATAAATTGCCAAAACTAAAATACATCCTCACACTTTATAAACCTTAGGTATAAAAATAATAATATTTTTAACTATTCGGAGGTATGCCATAAAATTCAAAGTACTGAAGAACAAAATCTCTTATACTGAAGTACAACATTTTTGTATTTTTTGAAGTTTATTCATATATATGCTCCCATTTGACCTTTGCCTATCCCATGAAAAGAGCAGGTAACTTACCATTTATCAATGCACTTCTGACAAAAGCTGTGAGCACAAGGCAAGATGTGGTCAGCTCGACCGTCCATACAGATACAACACTCCTCCTCATCGGTCAGCTGCTTTGCCCTGCAGTGTGAAAGCTGAGTTGGAGCAATCCTTTGCTGTCGTTATAGTTTAAACTTGATTTGCACTGACTTAAAAAGCATTGTCAAACATCTACGAGTCCTCAGATAAAGCAAATGTCATGCGATATCAGACTAAATCAACATACGTTTTAGGGAAGGCAACCTACTTATATTAGGAAAGAAGCAGTAAGGGGCACATTTCATACAGAAAGACTACATAAAACATAAATTCTGCAATGGTTAAAAGAAAACATGGACAAAAACTGGAAATACTTAGGTCTTTCTGAAAATAACTTACCCATTTCAATCATATTAAATTTATATAAATAAATTCAACCACTTAAGATTTATTCACCACACAAGATACAAAGCTCTCTAACACAGGGACCTTGCCGTCAGGGCCTTCCTGTGCTTGCGCTGATGATGAGCATATACTGAAAAAAATAGCTTAGTCTCAACTGTTGGCTGTCAAGGGGAGTACAAGAGAGAGAGAAAGCAAGGTCTCTGTCCTGAGAGCTCTTTCTTCTTGGGGAGAAAAGAGACATCGACCTCTCCACTCCCGCCACAGCTTTGAGGGCCCTGAGTGAGCCAAGTGCTTTGCATGAGCTGTTTTCCTTTCTTGGGATACCTTTGTGAGTGTAGTGAGCTCTAGCCTCAGTAACTCAGCTCAAAAGATCATCTCCATGTCCTCAAAACCAACATTTGCCTCAATTAAAAAGCCTAAATACTGTATTCCAGTTGGCTGTATATTAGTGGATCTATCTGTAAACTGTAAGCTCTTTGAACAAAGTGAGTTAGTCTCAGTTTCTCAATAAATGTTTCTTGAAGTAATTTTAATTTGCTTTTATCCTTTGTGCTGTTCTGTAATTTTTAGATTTTCTTCATCAAGTATGTACTACTTTTTTAATTATACAGAAATTGAATGTTTCAATGGATAGCAACCAGATTATAAGCTTAAGGGCAGAACCTATCTCTAATATGTTTTTAATTCCCTGCTGTATTATACTACTGTGTAAAAGACATTGAGATATCACTTTAAAATACGTCAATTTGAACATAAAACAGAATATAAGCAAATGAGCATTATATGTAGTAAGTGAGAAGTAAAGAGGGAGGAAATAAGTATATTTCAAACTTGTTGGAAAGATGAGGTAGAAAAAATGATTGGATTTTGACAGAGAACATGCTAGGTGAATAAACAAAGCTGTAGGCGTAGGAAAAAACCTGTGTGTGTGTGTGCGCGCGCACAACAGGGAGCCTGGTATGATGCTCTGGGAAGAAAACGGAGAGAAAGGTTGCTTAAATATAGCAGAGATAATCTGATCCTTGAATATCAAAATGCAAAGTTTAAACCTATTCTGATAGGCAAACAACAATCAGGATTTGATCAAAAGGAAAGTAAACCCCTGCTGAAATAATGCCGCAGGAAGAGTAACTGGAAGTGCAGCACGAGGGCCAGTCTAGGGCGAGGAAAGCCACGAGATCCTTATTTCAGCGCCCCACTCAGGAGGTAATCAGAGCCCGGTGTAAGGGGCTTTACGAAAGACGCCTCACCACGCCGTGGTGACAGAGTAAATGCTATGCTTTAGGAACAGGGGAAAACAGGGCAGCCACTAAATCGAATGGGGAAACTGAATGAAAACCTAGATGGACGTGCATCTAATGTGTTTGATTTTTTCTACATAACATTCATTTCAATGTTTAAGTGCCTTTTAGGTGGTACATACTGTGCCAAACCCAGATGAATTGGGGTCTCTGCTTTTGAGGAGCTTACAGTTTACATCTAAGGATGTGGACTTGGGTGTCAGCAGCAGAGAATATAACTGAATCTGTAAAGAGTGACAGGGTTCTCTGAGGGTCAGAGTTTAAAAGCAAGGAGCAGAGGGCTAGGAAGAACAGCATTCTGGACAGAGGTAAAAGAAAGAACAGGAGACACAGACACAGCCAATGGAACCTGTCACTTGGCATTTTGCTACCTTCCAAGCAGTACAGTGACCAGAAGAAGGAAGAAGAGTCTTGTTCTACTTGTCCTTGGTAGACCACTTACGGAGCATTCAGTTCTGTGCTCCCTACCCTGGAAGACAGATTGACAGATCATCCAGGAAGGTCTCCAGGACACAGAAAAGGCTCATATCAACAGTGGCTGAAGGAACTGGGGATGCTTATCCTGGAGAACAGAGGCTCAGTGAGAATTTGATTACTCTTTTCAAATATATGAAGGGTTGGAAAAGAGAACAGATTTTTTTGGTGGAATTCCAAAAGGCACTGCCACTGAAATAAGTGGACTATGGTAGTAATTTACTAATCATGTTAAGTCTTACAGAAATATTATTATGGGCCAGGTACTGTTCAAAGCATTTTACATATATAACTCACTTAACTCTCTCAAGAGTCCTGTGAAGCAGGCACTATTGTTCTCATCCTCTTTAACAAAATGAGGAAACCAAGGAAAGAGAGTTTAATAACTTGTTCAAAGTCCCACGGTTGGGAGTATGGCCAGATTTTGGCTATCCTAGGAATATAACACAAAAGGGAAGATGCCATTGTAATTAGAACCATCTGTATATGAAAAGGCTTGCTTCTCTGAGGCTGTGAGTCCCATGTAACTGCAGGTTTCAAGTACAAGTTGGACTACCACTTAGCTAAATATCATCAGTAGAGTCTCACTATTCAAAGTGTTATTCATGAATCAGCAGCAGAGACACTCACTACCTGGAGGCTTGACAGAATCTCAAGCTTCTCCTGAAAACCACTCTCAAAATTTCTGAAGTGCTGTAGTACAGGATCTTTATGCATCAGAGAGTAATGATGGTAGCATGGCTGTATTGCCAGGCAGGCCAGAATGTGAACCTCAGGCCACTTTCTATGTGATCTGTCTAAACCTCAGTTTCTTCACCTGAAATGGGCCAATAATTGTATTCGCATGGGGTCGTTGTGAGGATTTAATGAGTTTCTACATGTAAAGTGCTCATCAGAATATGCCTAAAACCCTGCAAGTATTCAATAAATGTAATCCGCTAATTGAAATATGCATCAAATGTAAGGCAGAACCAAATAAATACCTCTTAAGAACCCATTCAACTTGACAAGTTTAGTTTTCTATTATCAGGGTGTAAAAAAACTAAACAAACATACAAAGGCAAGAAGCAGCCCTACCCTGATCCGGCACTGAATTTTCTAGTCTTGAGGGTGCATACAAAGGGATAAAATCTTATCTCCTTCATTAAGATGATTGCAACAAGAAAAAATTCTTATTTTTATTTCATTTGCTACCATAGAGCTTAAATAGACTGGTAAATACTATTCTTGGCTTTCCAAATACTATGTATAAATAATCATATTGAAGAGAGAGAAAATAAAGCAGAAAATCAGACATTTGTCTTTGAAAGATTACCTTTAAAAAATGCAGGAAAGATAAGCCTTAATGCTGCCTATAATGTTCTAAAGCTCATTTGGCATTTCAGTAACATTTGTACAGCCCAAAACTAGAAAGCCAAACAGTTCTATTATAGATAAACAGAAAACGACAAATGGAAAATACAACTTTACTACAACATAGTATTTGGAAACCAGTTGGTTAAGAATAGACCAAAAAATGCAACTGGAGCAATAAAAGAGAAATTTTTGTTAAGCATATTTTTAACTTTAAGGTAAAAGACACTATCAATATAGGTTTCTGCTGTCTACCCTATATGACAATAAGACAGGATGTCAACATGTCTGGACCCATGTAAGACTTTCCAATGAGGTATTTACAAATTCAAATTATGGTCATGGTCCTCAAACAGCAACAGGTGGGAGTTTTCACATGCCAAAAGCAGTCCAGAGAAGGAAAAGAAAGTTTAGATAGAACAATAACGTATTAGGCCTGAGTAAACAAGCACCATCACAGAAAACTCTGGCTGACTTAACTTCCTTCTGGTCTATGCAGTATGTACATCAACTACTTGTTCATTCCTGAAAGCACTGCCAAGTGCTGGGGCCAATATTTACAACTTTAATGCTTCCATTACATACTTTTAAGGAAATTGGACTGATTTTGCCATTCTTGGACCTAATTTCCTGCAGGGCTTGATTGTCCAAGAATCTAAATATCTTTTATAAGAGGAATATTAACTATAAATCTTTTGTCATTAAATGTAAGCATGTAGGGTGGACAGTGGATTCATGGAAACAGGGTTGACAGAAATATTACCTGATGACAGCCACTCTAACTTTTCTTTAATTTGGCACTGTAACAATGTCCTGAAGCATGGAATAATCCAAAAGCTGATCTAGGATATTATATCAATTAAGACAAAAAGTAATGTGACTTAAGATGACACAAAGAGCACCAGCAGAAACATTAATGAGATTTTAGTAGCTTGCATATAGGAAAATAAGAGAAACACGGTACTTAAGTATTGTATACCTGCCCATCCAAAGACTAGCCTGACAAGATGTCATAGATGATGAGCTTTCACCAGGGTCTTCGGAGGTGGAGCTCTGTGCCAATACTCCTGCTGCCTGACTTGTGATGTCTTTATAAAGCTGAAGAAACTGGTACAAATTCATGATCCGTGACGCTTCCACAATGCCACTGTCTTTGTTAATCTAAAAATATGAAGAAAATGAAAAAAGAAGTCGATAATTTCTCTGATCAATTTTCCCCAAAAATAAGGAACAAATACTTAGTAAAACATCCTTGGAAATAGACGTTTTCCAGGCTTGCAAATTACCCAACAAGAAAGCAAGAGTCTGAGCAAATAAATATCGTATCTCCTAAGTTTAAAGTAGTACACAAATTTATCTCATTTGATGCTCAACCCTTTAGAGTGGGTTAGGCATCATCTTGTTTAGAGCTGATGAGATCAGGCATCTTTCACATACTTGAGAAACGAATTTTTACTTCTGGTCCAGATGGAGGCATAGGTAAACACGGCTTGCCTCCTCATACAACCACATCCAAATTACAACTAAACTATAGAGCAAGCATCACTCAGAACCATCAGAAATCAAGTTAAATAGAAGTCCAACAACTACGGAATTAAAGAAACCACATCCATCCAGACTGGTAGGAGGGACACAGATGTGGAGATAGGGTATAGGCTGGTCCAACACCCAAGTATGGTGGATAAAAACGCAGGAGAGGTATTTCAAGAGTGAGGGGTTCCAGCCCCACACCAGGCCCCCAATCCCAGGGTTCCAGTGCCAGGAAGATAAGTCCACATAACTTCTGGCTGCAAAAACAGGCAGGGATTGAGTCAGTGGAAAAAACTTCTAGAGTCCCAAGCAGTTCCCTTTAAAGAACCTATACACGAAGAGTGTGCATAAAGTAGCCCATATGCAATGATTTTGGCTGCAGAGAAATGCATCTACGAAGGACAAAGATGTAAAAGTTGAGTGGAAGAAGGAAAAAAAAAAAAGAACCTACATATGATCTTACTCAGACTTTCAGACTTACTCCCTCTGAGCTCCAGCACTGGAGTAGCAGCTTGAAAGGCACCAGTAGCATACAGAGAGGAATAGAGGTATCTGGCAACAAGGCAAGAGCTGGGGGAAAGCTTTCTCTCAGACAGAAAGGTGGGCAGAGGCAACTGTTCCTTTTCTGAAACCGCCCCCCACCCCAGGGCCACAGATCTGGCAGATTGGTGCCATATCTGACACTCCATCAACCAGGCTAACATTGTTTGCCCTGCCCTGGTGATCCCTTGATCCTACTTCACCCAACTAAGGGTCCACCCAAGATATTAACACTGGCTCTCCACACTGGCTCTCCACTTGGCTCATGCTTCATAACTTCTAATATTCTCTCAAACAAGCAACAGCCAGCCTCAGTGGGCCCCCAGTCTTTGTACCTCTTGCTAAGTGGCCCTAGACCCAGCACTAGCAGCAGGCAGCCTAGGTTCACAGCATGGCTTTGCCTAGGAACCTTCTAGCCCAGCACAAGTAGCAGCCATCTGCACGCTGCTTTGTAGTTCATGCCGGGTGGACCCGGGCAGAACCCAGGAGGGTGCCGAACTTGGTCTGCACCACCTGGGAAATCTTATAGCCTGCATACTCAGTGGGCAGCTACAGATCATGGCGGGGTACCACCATGCTGCCCCTGCATGGCTGATCCTTCACGGAGGACAGGGGTGGGGGTGGTCAGTGGTCGCAGCCAGTCCTTGAAGCTGACTGGCCTGGGTATATACCTCCTAGTGATCTGCCAACAGCAATCAAGGCTCAAATACAAGAGGAGAGTGTACTCAGCCCACATGGAAGGCACACCTTGAGTACCCAGCTTGGGTCATAGGAGAGGCTGTCCCACTGGACTCTACAAAACACCTACTATGTTAGGCCACACTACCAATACAAGGAGTTACAGCAGCTCTACTTAATACATAGAAACAAACACAGGGAGGCTGCCAAAATGAGGAGACAAAGAAACATGGCAAACTGAAAGAACAGCTCAAAACTCCAGAAAAAGAACTAAAAAAATGGAGATAAGCAAGCTATCAGATGCATAATTTAAAACACTGGTTATAAGGATGCTCATGGAATTTAGTGAGAACCTCAATAGCATAAAAAAGATCTAGTCAGAAACAAAGAATATGCTAATTAAAATAAAGAACAATTTATAGGGAAACAAAAAACAACCAATCAGAAGGGCAAGAAGAAGGAATCCAAAAAACTATGATAGTGTAAGCAGCCTCTGGGACAACTTCAAGTGTCCCAACATTCGCATCACAGAGATATCAGAAGGGGAAGAGAAGGACTAAGAAATTTGTAATCTAATGGAAAAAATAATGAAGATAACTTCCCTAATTGGTGAAGGAAATAGATATGCAAGTCCAAGAAGCACAGAGTCCCAAACAAGATGGATGCAAAGAGCCCCACTCCAAGACACATTATAATTAAAATGCCAAAGGTTAAAGATAAAGAGAGACTCTTAAAAGCAGCAACAGAAAAGCAGTTAGTTACCTACAGGGGAGTTCTGGTAAGACTGTCAGTTGATTTCTCAAAAGAAACTTTGCAGGTTAGAAGGGACTGGCAAAAAATATTCAAAGTCATGTATAGGGGGGGACTTATAGCCAAGGTTGCTCTACCCAGCAAAACTGTCGTTTAGAATCAAAGGAGCGATAAAGAGCTTCCAAGGCAAGAAATAACTAAAGGAGTCATCATCACCAAACCATTATTATATGAAATGTTAAAGGAACTAATTTAAGAAAAAAGTCAAAACTTTGAACAATTAAATGACAATAAATACATATCTATCAATAATTGAAGCTAAAAAACAAACTAAGCAAACAAGAACAGAGACAGAATCACAGATATGGAGAGTATTTTGATGGTTGCTAGATGGGTAGTGGGGTGGAGGGATGGGTGGAGAGGTGAGGCGGTTAAGAAGTACAAATAGGTAGTTACAGAATAGCCGTGGGGATGTAAAGTACAGTAAAGGAAATGGAGTAGCCAAAGAACTTATAGGCATGTTCAATGGACATGAACAATGGTGTGCGGACTGCTGGAGGGAGTAGGGGTGTTGCGTGGAAGGAGGTAAAGACTGAAAAATTAGGACAGTTGTAATAGCATAATCAATAAAGTATAATTTAAAAAATGAACTTTAGAGGTCAGTACTGAAAATTCTTCTCATTTAATTTCTTTTTTATCCTCATGCGAGGACATGCTTATTAATTTTAAAGAGAGGCAAAGGGAGGGAGATAGAGAGGGAAATATCAATGTGTGAGAGAAACATCAATGATTTGCCTCCTGAACATGCCCCCATCAGTACCTAACCCTCAGTCTAGGCATGTGCTGTTGGGAGTCAAATCTGTGACCTTTTTGTTTATGGGATAATGCTCCAACCAACTGAGCCACACTGGCTAGGACTTCATTTTAATTTCTCAAGGAATTTCTTAATTAAAGGGGTTATTTGAATCCAACAGCCACATGCCAATATACTGTAACTGAAACAAGGTATCGCTTTCTTGAAATCTTTAGTTCCACTTTATACCCAAACTTCCAAACTAAAGTTGAAAATTAGGATTTTCTCAATTAGGCGAAAAATTTTTACGATTTAAGTAAATCCTAACAAAATCCTAACAAAAAGTGGTTGAGTTTTCCCCAGCAAACCATTCTGAGATATAGCAAAAACGCATTTAATATGAAGTGAACCAGTGTGTACAGGTTGTACCTAACCATGCTCTAGCTCACATTCTTAATGTGAGGACATATCAGGGCATGTGCGAGGTAATTCGGATTTGGGGACTCATAGAGTGGGACATATGTTCACTTTCGGAATAACCAAAGCCAGTAGGATTGAAGGTAAAGAACATAAATTAATGAGCAACATCTTAGAGATGTAAAAGATTTCCTTTTAGCACAGGAGATGGTGTGAAAGACTGTGGGAACAGAAGTAAGCAATGAAGTCCATTAAGTGCATATCAAAATAAACGGAACAAACAAAATACTTAGGAAGGAATGAAGAATGGAGGGAGAGATGCAGAAAGAGGGCCTTAAAGTTGTGAATGAAGTAGGTTTTGAAGTGTGTTGACGGAACTGGGGATAAGAGAAAGTGAAGTAGTTAGGTTACATATTAAAAAACATTATAGCAACATTTCCATATTTGGAATGAAAATAATAGTTGTAGTAACATGTACTGTTTACTGCTTGAGAAGGCAATGAAAGGAATAACTGAGAACAAGTATGAATCAGATTCCATGCTGTGAAAATGGCAGAGCCCTTGCTAATGATACAACTGATTAAATTTTGGGATGGTCAGATCCACATGGACATGTAAATATGTAATATTCTTTGTATTAGAAGACTATACACAGGGTTGAGAACAAACAGAATTAACGGCAATAGGAATCTATAGGTGACAAAACAGATTTTCAGAGCTGAAGAAACTGGTCCAGTCTTCCTTTGGAACTGCACCGTTTAAAAGAAATGGCGGGAAAATTCATATAGACGGTATTTAACAGCAAAGTTTATCAAACTGCATCTATTACGATCATAGGATTCATGCAACAAATATTTATTGACTACCTATAATGTTATAGGTGATATGTATATTGTTCTAGGCACTAGTGATATAGTATGTGTAACAGAAAAAGACCCCTGACCTCATGGAGGTTACACTATAGGTAGGAAAGACAGACAATAAAATACAGACTAGACAGAAATAAGTGTTATGGAGAAGATTAAACAGAGATGAAATGCTAAAGGGTTGTAGGGAAGGCCTCACAGAGGTGACATGTAAGAACTGAAAGGGGTACAAGAATGAGTCATGCAGATATTTGCAAGGCTGAGTAAAGAGGAAGTGCAAAGGCTGTCAGGCAGAAGTGTACCTGGCAAGGAGCACAGGGAGGCCCGCGAGAAGCCCAGGGCGGGTGGGACAGGGTGGGAGGGAGGGGTAGGAGAAGATAAGGTTAGGGGGGTGTGGCAGGGACAGAATATATATAGGACTTTGCTGATCGTGACACAAAAGGAAAAAAACCTCCTCACCCAGGTATGGGTTGGTCAGGATCGGACTTCAGGGCACTCATGAATGCCCAATTTACTGTTTACATGCATGCAGATGATTTCACTGTTTGTTTTAGAGCAGGAGTTGGGATAGGAGAAGGCCTAATAAAACTTGTCCCTTCATTTGAAAACGAAGGGCTCAGAAAGGTTAAAAACCATCTATTCTAATCAACCCATTGGTGGATGAGGCTTCCGAATACTCTGACAGCTGCCATTATATTTTTTAGCACAGATGATATATTCAATTATCTAAAATTTAAAGATGAACTAAGAGACAGTGTATTGATGGTGAAAAAATTCATTCTATAACTAAAAATTACTAAAATAAAACAAAAAACCAAACCTTTCTAACAGATTTTAAAATTATTATTAAATAAATAAAACTCAATGTTCTTAAAAGAAATGACCTCCTAAGATAACTTTAATTTTTAAGGAGTGATCTTGGAGCTAAGTAGGGTGTCACTTTAGGATTCTAAATCCAAAGACAAGTACAAGGTATAAGGATGAGAATGTACTACCACCTTTTTGGTTATAAAAATCTCTGCTATATGGTAATTATATAACCAGTTAACCTGGAAGGCAATAACAGAATCAAAACTATGTTTTACATAGTTTTATAAATAAATGTTAATAACCAAATTATAACCAAATTATTAACATTTCTTTTGACCATACTATATTATACTATTAAATGTGGTTCTAACCACCAAAATAGTTTAAACTCTGCGTTGGAAGTCTCCATCACTCTCACCTTGGTACAGATCACACGTACGACCACTTTCCAGAAGGCAGAGGAATCAGACCCAGGTTGTACCTCAAAGAGAAGATGTTTTTGCTGGCCAGAAGCCACTTTAGCAGTCCTGAAAAGAGGCAAACACATTTGTTAAAATTTTATGAAAAGTCATATAAAATAATGGAGCCATGAAACCAGATTCAAGAAACACTTTAAAACAGAGAAGACAATTTGAAGAAAACAGACAAAGACCAATAATAATAATGACTGTAATAATTAGACTCTTTAAAACAGGGATAAGAGTTTTGATTAAACATACTATTTAATTTCCAAGGGTTTTAAAGTCAAGAGCATAGTTAAATATTATAAATATTTTAACATATCTAGTATCTCGCTGGTCTTTAAATTTTTAATAGACATCTATGAAAAACATGTCCAAGGAATTAGGTATTTAATGAAAGAAAAAGTTTAGCTGGTTTCACTTATCCACATTTTTTAACTATTGCCTCAGATGTACACAAGTTGTGAAAAAAAATCTTGCTTTTGGTTGAGTTATTTAAGCAACAATACTAACACATCAGTTTGAAAAACGTTTGTAGTTTGGACTGTATTGAGCAAATGTTTTAGAGACACTTTAAATATAGCTATACTGTCTTCCCCTAGCAGAGTAATTTTCATCTAGAGAGCCATAGGATTCTAACATACAAATTGGTTCTAACATACAAATTGGACTTTTAGAGGATAATTCAATATCATGCCATCAATACCAATTCAAATCATTTCAAAGACATACTTAAATATTCCTGCTCCCTTCTATCATTGTTCATATTTCTCTATGAGCACCAGTGGGGACATCACACTCAGAACTAAGTGACTTACAGCTAAATAAATTGAGGTCACTGAAAATTAAGCAACCTTCCCTAGGTAACAAAACCTGCCAGGGAATGTGATCCAGCTGTGCCAGTCCCCAGGTATTTTCTAGCTATCAGGTTACGCTTCTTCTGCACAGGTTTAACTTTATTTCTCGGGCAGCACTGCACTTATGAAATACCCAGTGACCATGAAAATTGGTCTTATGAACCAAAGCCACACAGAAAATTCCTGTGCTGAATTAGTAAGAGGAAGATATTCTTGACCATTTGCTCTATATTACACAGTAAACTTAGCTTATGGATGCTTTCACAGGACACATTTTATTCAGTATCTTTAGGCAAAAAGGCAAAATTTTGTATAATAGACTAGGTTTATATAAGTTCCAAGACTTGAAAGGGATGGCAAATGTCACTGATTACTCTCATGAGTTGAAAACAATAGACATAAAATCATTCCCCTGTTATGATACTATTGAATTCTCAACCCAATTTTACTCCTTAAGAATATGGTCACAGAAGTAAAGCCTCAAATACTACCATTTGGATCATCTTAAAAAAAAAAAAAGTGAAATGCTAAAGTTTCAAAAACCGATGACTACATTTCTATTGTAAAAGATTAAATAATACACATAAAATGTAAAATCTCCTTTGCCACCCCTTTCCAGCAACTCCCCAGAGACTCAGTATTTAGCTTCCTAGTTCATTTTCTGTGTATTTACATATATGAGGTTGGGGGACCCTAAAAAAAAACCCCATTATCTTCTGGAGGGTGGGCCCCTTGTAGTACAGGCTTCCCCCACTAGGAGTGTTCTAGGAGCCCACCTGTATCAGTGTATTGCTGGTGTTGCTGTGAGAGGCTGTATTCGGCTTCAGGGAATTTTTTAAAAAAATAAACAAAATCCAGCATTCTTAAAAGAAATTATCTTCTAGGATAACTTTAACTTTTAAGACACTTTTATTCTTCCAGACTGGCTAATACCAATAGACTCCAGTCATGTCTATAAAAAAGCTGTATTTCCTTCTCTTTACCTAATGTGTTCCACGTGGCCACGTATGTGTCTTATCAACCAATATAGCTATCACAAAGCTTAGGGAGCAGGTTCATGCATCTTACCCTGAACTATTAATAGGGACTTTAATATAAGTTTATATTTTTACTAGGTGGGCCCAGACTCCCTGGTGATTTTGACTGGCTTTTTGGGGGGGTTAAAAGAGGTTAAAATGGGATAGTTAAGGCAGGAGAATGAAAAAAAACTTCAGACTTAGGGAGAGCAGGATCTGCCATTAATACCTGGGCAATCATTTTAGGCCTCAGTTAAAATGTCCAACCCTCAGTGTGCGCCTTGCACATACTATGTGCTCAGTGAATGTCAGCTAAATTAAGTAGGCTGTAGAGAGAATCTCCTGTAAGATCTCATTTAAAAGGCAACACTATAATTACCAGTACCATAAATCCCATGGGAAATAGATGATTTTACACACACACACACACGGATGTAGAGTTGTAGGTGCTGCTAGAGAAGGACTTAATATAAAGAAGTGACATCTGCTCACCTGTCACTAGGGAAGAAAACGCACATAGAAAAAGTAATATTTTAAAAGCATAACAATCTGGGGCCATTCAGGGACAAAGGGCCTTGTGTATTTTAGTAGCTTCCACAACAGATCTGTATAAAAATTGATATAATAAAAAATAAATTTACATACCCAAAAGACTAAGTTCTATTAAATGTGCTCCTTAAGAAGGTAGAGAAATTTAAATTCCATTGTAAACATTAATCTATTCAAGAGTTAAGTAGAGATTTAATAACTAAAATATCTTTTTCTTTGATGATAAATGAATTATTACTATATATGTATTTCTCTGGCAAAATAATGGCTTGGTGAATAAACCGAAGAAAATGCATTTACTTATTAACCAGATGAGTGCTGAGTGTCCTTGAACTATCCTAGGAGCCTCTCTCTAAGGGCAGCTAATGGGCATACTCTCTTGTATAGCCATCTTCAGTGCTTTCCAGCAAGAACCGATTTATAGGCCTGTGTTTAAAACTTAATTTTATGGTCCTTCAATCTCTTTTATTCCTATTACATGTTTTAAAATAGCCACACAGAAAGTCTTATAGTAGGTACTCAATAAATATTTGCTAATTGCTGCTGAAAACATTAAGTCTTACAAATCAATATTTCTGGTTACATCTCAGACAGTCGTGACATACGGGGCATATGTTAAGGGGAAAAAGAAAAAGAAAAAGAGCAAGCCTTACACATCATTAAGTTCAGCTACTCTCCCAAGAAATTCTTCGTAAGTTAAGGAGCCACTTTCTCGAACCAATGTGGCATGTTTTGCTACTTTTTCTGGTAACTTGTTAAGAACCAACTGCGTCTGATCCGAAATTTGCTGTCCCATGATGAAATGATGTCTTTTGAAATCCAGAAAGAGTGTTGTTTCACATAGTTTCTGCCAAATATATATATATATGTTACTTTTATATATAATATAAAAACATCAATATATCCACCCCTTCAAGAAAATAAAGAAAAACTAGGAATACATTTCAGTGAGAGTTCAGTAAACTTACACAGCCTAAGGTGGAATTTATTTAAAATATATTTAAAAAGTAAAGATATATATTTCTAATTTTTAAAATCACATAGCTAAATGAGAAAACAGGATTCACTTACATTATTGGGAGGGTGATCAACCTCTAATTCCTATAATTCTGCCACGGAAAACCATTACACGGACACATGCAGAGGCATTTAAATGACTATACTATATAGCAAGTGTGTTTACCTTATAAAATTTTCCTCAGAACATTTCCTGACTGCTCACAACGTGTCAGGTTCAAAACTATGGGCCTTCCACAAATTATCTCATTTATTTCTTACAACCCTAAGAGACAGGCATTATTATATTCCTATTTTACAGATAAGAAAATAGAGCTAAGTGACTTATCTTAAACAGTTGATAAGTAGTTGAAGTGAACTTTGAACTCATGTTTTTCAGATTCTAGTGCTTGTATTCTTAACCACTATGATATACTATGGTATATAATCATAATATATCAGCTAAAAAGTGTTTCTTGTTCAATTACTTTATAAATGTGCAACTTGTTTTTAATTGTAAAATATATGTAAATTCAACATTTTTTGTCTTGAAAAACCTAAGAAAATTAAAATGTTAGATAATTTAACTACCTCACATTTTCTGCTTAAAAAAAAAAAGACAGTTCTTTTGCTTTTTAACTCCTCTAGATGTTTTTAACTTAGAATTTATGTAACTTGTTTAATATCACCTTTAAATATAAAGGTGATATTTTAGTTAAAATAACCGATCATATAGATCAGTAAGTTATTGAATTTACTTAAAAGTTTAACCTCAAAACATTTATTTAATAACCATGGTCGGTTAGACCAGTTGGAGTTGTTAGTGATCAAATTGAGAGGTTAACTGAGAACAATCAATGTTATATTACGCGGGAGATGGCCAACATATTAAAAATATCCAAATCAATAAAATTATTAGTGAAAATAGAAAGTGCCTTTTATTTTATGGAAAAAAAATATGGACTTGTTGGCCAACCCAACAGTAACAATTTCATAGAAAAAATTTTGACAGAAAACCTGCTTTATTATTTAAGAAAAAAATTAAGTGAAATCTATAAACATAAAATATATAACTTTAAAATATAAAAACATTTACAGTAAGAATTCTCAGTAACCATAAATATCTAAATGTTACTTTGGGTATTAAAATTTAATGTACTGTATTTGAGACTTATTCCTATAGTCACACTAAATCCAGAAAAAGTACAATTGTAATAAAAAAGAGAAACTCAATAGTTAACTGTTTCGAACCTGAGCCTACTTGGAAACGATAAATTTATATTCTAGAGATAAATAAAAGGAAGTTACCGAGAAAGATCCAAGCCACTAAAAAAAAAAAATCTCTGAATGCAAAATTATAATTTCAAATACAGCCAAGTGGATTCATAGCAACTGTATCCAAAGAGAAACAAATATCTTAGCTTGGAGGTGGTCTCTAGGGTATTTAATATTAGTGATTCCTGAATTTTAAAGACTAGAAAAACTTCAGAGCACCCTGGTTGCACGTTTATTTTTATTCTAAGTAAGGATAGTTTTCAAAAATAAATTAAAAAATTGCCAAAACTTAACACGAATTTTATAAGGGACAATTTATAACCTGAAAAATAGAAAGATATAGTAGAATAAAAGTCCTTCCCAAGAAGGCAGTAACATCACAGTGATATGCACTACACAAATGCACACACGATTGCCTGCATTTTTCTTGTTCTAACACAAACTTGTAAAAACATCATCAGAAGCCAATGGTTATAAACCAGTGTTTGGGAGGTAATGTGTTAAAGGCCTTTTTAAAAATTAAATGGTGGTGTGTTATTTTCGGGGGATACAATAGTGAGGGAAAGAAACACGGTTCTTTCCACCATGGAGCATCTGATGTGGTGGAGAAGAGACAAACAGTTATGCCAATAAATACGTAACTACAAAATGAAAGTGCTAAGCCAAACAAGTACCAGGTGCTACAAAAGCCTGTAAGTGGGGAACTTGACCTAGTATTGTGTCAGGGAAGAAGTCCCTGGGCCAACAACATTTGGTTGGAGACCAGAGTTGGAGAAGAGGGTTAGAGGTATTATACACAGTGAGGGGAAGACATTATAAGCAGAGGTCACAGAAAGTGCCCAACATAGGACAGAGCATGGTAAATTTGAGGCAATAGAAAAGGCCAGAGTTTCTAAAGCGGAGAGGCTGAAGTAGCTGGAGACTGGCACCAAGAGATGGGCTGTTTGCCATTTTTAATGACGGCCCAAAGACAAGGCTGCATGCCTGCCCAATCTGTGGATGACTAAAATTGGAATAAAGAATGTACATGGAATACCAGAATCAAGACTGAAACAGATAGTGATTTTCTGAAATGAAATAAATTACATCAAATATGACTAAAAGTTAATCCTGAATATGTCCTGAAAATCCAACTGCACAGAAACACATAGGGAAGATGTGTTAAAAGCAGTTAAAATATAAATGGTCTGAGGGTTTCAATCAAAATAAACCAACAATAGGGACAAGAAAGATGTTAAATAATCCTAAACATTGGTTAGAAGCTGATGTCCAGAGCAAGAGCCTAGTCCCACTGTGCTCTGCAATGGTTAGACCGCACTGAAGCTGTGATCAGCTCTTAGCAGTCACACTTTTAAAGGACACCTTATCATCTGAACATATCTGGGAGAGTATACAAGATGTTACAGATCTAGAAAAGGACACAAAGCAATTCGTTCTAGCTAATCACATTTCAGTAACATGGAGCAACATGATAGGGTTGTTCAAATATTTGAAGAGGTTTGATGTGGAAGAGGAAGTATGGTTTATTTATATAGTTACAGAGAACATAATAACGAAGGAAGTATAAATTAGGCAGGTCTCAGGTCAATATTAGAAATTTCCTATCATCCATAATTATCCAGCAGTGTGTTAAGGGCTGTCTTATAATTAATGTATGTGATCTTGCTTTCATTGAAAATATGGAAGTGTTTAAATAAAGATTAGTAAATTCATCTAATGAGAGTTTTAGAGAAGACTTTTGCTTGGGTGAGAAGTGGTGTAGGTGACCTCAAATCTAATATTTTACTCCCAAAGTGAAACTTAAATTCCCTCTAGCTTTTCCTGTATCAATCCAATCAAAATGCAATAAAAGATTTTAATCAACCAGACTGAAAACTTTAAATTACACTTACATTACTTAACAAAGAAAAAAAATCAAAGTTTTGAAATACAACCTTAATAGCATAAAAACATGCGATGATAATTTAATCAATGTGCCCATCAAACAGATAAAGAGAAGCCTTAGTTACTTACTGAATTACAAATTGGTCCTTTTTGTTTCTGCATTGTTTTGATTTGGTGCCCTAACTTTGAGTGACAAGGTTCATAATTTGAGGAAACATATTGTTACCCTGTAACTGCATTTGGAATCTGGCAAACCTGATCACTACTAACTCCTCTGATTAAAAGGGGATACTATCTAGAGATTACTAAAGGAGCCTGGAACAGTGGCTCTCAACCTGGTTCAGTGGAGAGAGCCTGGAATTTATGGTTCACTTTGAATACTATAAAATAATGATAAATATTAATGTCTATATCACTAATATAAAAATATGACTCTGTGATCTATATGCAATATAAAGCCACACCCAAGGGTTCACGTTCACAAAAACAATCTATCGAGGCCATTCTCTAGTCACCAGACATGGGTTTTTCAGTGTCCCTCTTCAGTGGCTCTGCACATTCTTCTATCACAGCACATATCAGCTAGGTCACTTGACCGTGCTCCTCTGTGAGCTTCTTGAGGATAGCAGCTATGTTCTCTCTTCTGGCAGATATATAAGCATACAATAAATGTTTATAAATGGATACAATAAATACTGTTGACAGTTTTTGTCTTTTTTTAATTATTTACTCAGTATTCTTTTGACTCTTGTTCACCTGTTCAGTTACCTACCAGTACTAACTTGAGAGAAGCTGAAGTTAAAAAAAAATACATGGAAGAAAAACTATAAAATTGTAAAAATTTATCATTCAATTAAGCTTATGTAAATTAAGTAGTCATTATTTGATATAGCAAAATACTTCCTTCTAGATCATGGAATAGTATATGATAGGAACATAATTTGCAAACCACTGGCACAGAATTCAGCAAAAGACAAACCTCTGGTCAAGATTTCTCAAAGAACTAGAAGCTCTCCTACTATTGAGCCACCTATAATTTAGTCCTTTCTAGCAAGATTATAATGTGTTTTCAAAAAACATTTCAAAGGTTTTAAAAATAAAGAACTGCTATTTTGAAACATGAGAATATCAAGGATTCCAAAAATGCCACATTCTCTAGAGCCTAGTGGGTGGTAACATACAGTTGATCACTTCTTCTTCTAACAAATGAACTGTTGTAGTTCAAATATTCTTTAACTATATAAAATCACATCATGGACAACTGGTAAAAAACAACCAACCAACCCCCAAAGTTGACCCAAACAAACAAACAAACACACACCAAAAAAAACCCCAAAAAACCAAACTCCATGAAAATTTAAACCATATCCATTCACAAAAGGATTAAAGCAAGGTTGAAAAGCCTGGAAGTGTAAGATGGTTCGTTCACAAGTACTGTAGTATTTAGAAAGCCTCTCTGAAACCTGCTCTCCATGAATTTTTGTATCAACTACTTTACTTACAAAGATATTTATAATTGAAATAATCAATTATTTTCATGGTGAAGTCAGTGATAAAAAAAAATCAGTGACAAAAACTAAGTACTCAAAACTAGGTCCCTAAGTGTACACTTTTATTACTAATTGCTTACTTAAACTCTAGATCTGTAAGCTGTTCTGCAAGACAAGAAATTAACGGCAGTTAGAAGAGACACAGGGTGAAACAAGTTAAACTAGTCAGAGTCACAACTGAGTCTGGAATGCCTATTCTGGGCTCACAGGTCTTACTCAGAAGAAAATTTTTGTAGAAAGAAAAACTACAAAAGGATGGAGAGTACTTAGTGATTAAGAATACAGATTTCTGACAGCACCAGGGTGTTTACTAAATATATTACATATTTGGAAAAATACATTAACTAAACTTGTAAGAAACCTCTCTGGACCTTCCCTGCATTTTGGGGAGGAGAAGGTTAAGGTAAGTGTGTTAGGTGTTTGGATGTGAACTAAGAAGTATCAGGCTACACACATCAAATATGACGTTCACGTATACGAAATGAGAAAGTACATATTTTGGAAATCTACAATCATATTCTAGAGGAAATTATTTAGAAATGGCATCCAGGCAGCATCAAAAGAAAGGAGTAAACTATTTTTGAGTTATGAATTCAGTAAGCATCACTTCTTAGAGAGATGACTTCAATACAGTGGCGGCTAATTTAGGATCATTGGTCCGAGATGAAATTTTGAATGGACGGGAGCTCAATTTATAGCAAGAATAATGGGTCCGGGAGCGGGGGAGTGGAAAAGAATAATTTTATGCAGAAAAAAATCTCAGAGTTAATAACCACAGACAACTTCATAAATATGCCAGAGGAAAGAACTGACTCACTTCGCACTAAGAAACAGGACAGGGTCAGAATACGGGCGTACACTGCAATTAAAACAAAAGAGCTGGGGATTAATCTGCATAATAGTTAAGGCCGCATTTTGTAACACAATACAAATAACAAGAAATCACCCAAACCTGATACATGACTTCCTTTCCAGGAATCACTACTGCAATGATTAGAAAGGAAACATATCGTCTCAACCGGGTCTCAAGGCAGCTGGTTCGCCCTTTGGGAAGAGGGGCAGCCTGAGCTAACTTAGAAATTGAGAGCCAGCTAAGCTAAGTAGATCGACGACCATTTCTGAGTTACCGTCACAAGGCAGAGGGTTTCTAATCTGGGGTGTCCGCTGCGGCGGGGGCGTCTAGAGTTTTTACAAGCACCAATGTGTTTAGTAAACACACCGGCCACGCTCGCCGCCCCAGTCTCTCCTGAAGCGCACTTGAACTTGGAGCTTTTAACCGGGCGGGCGGCAATATTCAAAAGCGGTTCCGGACTCGAGAAGGAAAAACTCACTCCAGTTCCCCCAGATCCACCCCCCCCACACCCCCCCAAGGGGACAAGCCAGCGTCCCACCCCGTGTCACTGAAAACCACCAGGTTGGGGACGGTGCGTCCACCGTAGGGCCTTCCAAGCCAGCTCCGCACCCTAAGCCGGGGCCTAGAAAGGTCGGCAGGGCGGAGCCTGTCTCCCTACTTAAGCCCAGCTCGGCTTCGAGGCCTGGCCGGCGTTCCACTCCCAGCCCGAGGGTCCTCGAGCAGATAGGAAGGGAAATGACAAAAGGACTGCGCTGCAGACCTCACCCCAGGTTCAAGGCATCGCGCTTCCGGCGGTACAGGTACCGCCCTAGCCTGCCACTCAGACCTACCGGTGGCAGCGGCGGCTCTGCGCGCGACCCGGTCGCACCTCAGTGACGCAAAAGCCCCCCCCCCCCCCCGCCCGGCAGTTCCCCTGACTCCACTGCACCCCCTCCGGCGTTGCCTGGAGACAGTGCTCCGCTGTCAGTTCCGCAGAGCTGTGCTGGGCTCACTGGTTCCGTTTCTCCAGGGAACCTGAGACGGTCCAAGGAGCGGCAGGTGACCTAGGGGCTGTGGGGGAGGCCTCGCCTCGCTGGCCTCTCGAGGGAGGGGCTGGGTGGCGTAGACCCGGGCCCACTGCTGCCTTTCCAGGCCCCATCTCCCAGGGGCTGTAGAGGGCTCCCGCGCCCCGTGACAGAGGCCATTTATGGAGCGCTGGTTTGGTCAAGGGTTGGATTCCAAGTCACCACTTATTAAACCTCCAGCCTCCCACTAGTCATGGTTACACAAAGATGATCTGGTTCCTTGTCGTGAAATGGGGTTGATTATGCTCACGTAGCCATTGGATTGGCCAAAAGGTCCATTTTGGTTTTTTTTAATAAAATAAAAGAGACATTTTTCATTTTCACCAATAACTTTATTGATTTGGATATTTTGAGTATGTTGGTTATCTCCCATTATTGGCGTCTAGTGGGTAGAGGCCAGGGGTGCTGCTAAATATCTTCCAGTGCATAAGACAGCCCCATAGCAAAGACTTATTTGGCCAAAATGTCAATAGTACCACAAAACTTCTCATATGATATTTGACATGTTCAATCAGTCAAAACACCTTCTCCATACACTGCACAAATCTTTTTATTTTTTAGAGGGGGAGGGTTTCAGTTGCTTTCTTGAAATAATAAAGCATAATATGCTGAAAATGTTGCCTATCTTCTATCTTCAATATTAAAATGACTGCTCAAAAACTTGCCAATTTTGTTTTTTTTTAAAAAATGCATGTCAATATGACAGTTGTCACAATAAAATCTAATAAAATTGTTTCAAATATAAAGACAGATAAACTCTACTAGAGCCATCCTACGGAAAACTAAATGAACTTTTTGGCCAACCCAATAGATTAAGAAGCATAAAAGGGAACATTTGGACAGTAACCATTACAGGGTCCGAAATGGTAAGCTCTAATAAATGACAGCTATTAATATTATGAACAGGTGTTGGCAATGTTATGGCTTTTCAGAATGTCCATAGCCGAGAATTGCTATCCTTTAAGTATCCATTGTGTGACAAATATGATACTAAACACTTTACAGGCATTGCAGTTGTTTAAGTAGTTTGCTCAAAGTTACACAGCCAGTAAACAGCGGAGCAAGGTTTTAACCTGGCTATGGCTAACCCTAGTGCCTCAATGCTTATCAGCCAAATTATACTACTTCATATACTTGCCAATGTTTCCATCACTGTCCTTCCCAGTCATTTGTGGATTTACCCTGTGAAGAACCAATGCTGCCCTCTAATAATAAATAGATTTACTGACCATTTACTATGGACCAAGCTCTGTTTTAAAGGCTTTAAAGATATTAATTCATTTAATCCTCACAGCAATCTTATGAGGTATCTATTATTAATATCTTCATTTTATACTTGAAGAAACAGGCTTAGGACAGTCAACTAAGTTTTTCAAGGTCAACCAACCAGTCAGGAGCAGAGCCAAATTAAAATCCAAGCTTTTAACTCTTGTTTTAAAATACCTCACTAAGATGATTAGGCTTCATTGGGGCCAGGTCCATGTCTGCATGTGTACCCCTTTATTACGCCTCATTGAGAATGTTCTGAGGATTGTCTTCCTGACAGCTAGCACAGAGCCTGGCAGGCAATAGTTGTTTGCTATTTCAACACGTGATGAATATTTGAATGCTGAAAAAACCTAAGATCCAGGATTGCCATCACGTGTAAAAGCTGTTAAATTTTGAAGTGATATTTGTACACCCATGCTCATTGCAACATTATGTTTATAATAACCAAGAGGTGGAAGCAACCTAAATGTCCATCAATAGATGAGTGGGAAAAGAAAAAGTCCTTTGCCCATTTTTTAATCAGGCTACCTGGCTTTTGTTGTTGTTATCATTGTCATTGAGTTGTGAGAGTTCTTTATATATTTTGGATGCTAGCAGTCAACAATTGGACATTGAAATTTTTAAAATACCATTTGGCAGCAAGTAAATACATAAATAAATAAACAAAATACTATATCTATATTATTATATACCTAGATATATATTATCTATCTAATATATATATAGCTATATATATAATATATATAATATATCTATATTATCTATAAATAAATAAAACACTTAGGGATAAATTTGACCAAAGATGTGAAAGACATAAAAGCTGAAAATTATGAAACACTGTGAGAGAAATTAACCATCTAAACACAGAAATATATTGTGTTCATGGGTCAGAAAATTCAGTATTTTTAAGATGTCATTTCTCTGATTTGATCTAGAGCTTTAAAGGCAAGTCCAACAAAAATCATAGCAGGATTTTTTTTTTTGGTGGAAATTACCAAGCTAATTCTAAATTTATGTGAAAATGGAAAAGAACCTAGAATAGCCAAAACTCTGACCAAGAAGAGCAAAGTAGATGTACTACCTGATTTTAAGAAACTTCACCAAAGTAGATAAATGGTTGACAAAATAAGCAAATCAAAGATACTCAACATCATTTTTCATTAGGGAAATGCAAATTAGAAGTACAATGAAATATCACTGAACACCCCAGTTACTAGAATGGCTAAAATTACAAAGGCTGACTGTACAAAGTGTTGGGAAGGATGTGGAAGAACTGGAATCCTCATATCAGTGTGTTGGGTAGGTAAAATGATACAACCGTTTTGGAAAACAGATTGCCATTTCTTAAATAGCTAAATATACTCCTGCCATGTGATCCAGCCATTCCACTCCTAGATATTTACCCACAAAGACTTGTACATGCATATTTATTGTAGCATTATTTGTAATTGGCCCAAACTGGAAACAGCCCAAATGTCCATTAACAGGTGAATGGAAAACAAATTGCAGTATATTCACACAATGGAATACTTCTCAGGAATAAGAAGGAATGAATGATTGATACACTCAACAACATGGATGAACCTCAAAAGAATTATTCTAAGTGAAAGAAGCCAGACTCCCACTCCGAAATACAGCTGTGTGATTTCACTGATACAAAATTCTAGAAAACCCAAACTATAGCAACAAAAAGCAGATTAGTGGTTGTTTGAAGATGCGGGGGTGGAATGATAAAGGGGGAGCCTAGATGGGTAGGGGGAGTGGTATCACGACAGGGACAGGAGGAGACTTTTTGGTGTGATAGATATGTTAATTTTCTTGATAATAGTGATGGTTTCACAGGTTTATACATATGTAAAAACTTCTTACAGTGTATACCTTTCTCATGTGCAGTTTATCGAATGCCAATTACACCTCATTAAAGCCGGGGGGGGGGGGGGGGGGGGGGGGGGGAGGCATATCTATTTAAATTTTAAGGGGCTTTCTATTTCAGCCTAACCTGAGCCTTGGAGTCGGGAATGTCACTTTACAGCCTGCCTTCAATTTTATAAAATGGAGCTATCCCTCCTTTTCGTATGTTGTGGAGAGTGTAGTGAGGATTGGACTATAGGAGAGATGACAAGACTATTTATTTTAAATTAGCATTAAATTAGTATAATTACTGACATCTCTAGATAGTTCCTTCTCATCTCTACAGCTTTTTTCTTAACTTTGCACAAGCATAATGAATTAATTAGAATGTAAAACAATAAGACACTAATAAAGATTATCTTAAAAACCACAGTTCAAGGTAAAAATTCTCTCTGGAATTCCTATTCTCAAATTTTGTAACAGGATAGGGAAACCTTTTTTTTTTTTTTTTTACATATAAAAAAGAATGTAGGAAAAATGTTTGTAGGATACTATAAATATAAATAGTAAGAGTTATGGAAGAAGAAACATCTAAGTTAATTCTTTTATAAGAAGGATTCTTTTATAACAAATCTTGCAGTTTGTAATGGGTACTCAGAATTTCATAATGTATGTAGGTATTTTCCTGTTACAACACTGAGGCTTCAATAAAATTGTAGTAAACACCATGCTGTAGTGAAGACTAGGAGAATGTGAGAGACTTTTGAAATATTTTTCTAGGAAAGTATGTCCAGTGCCTCCTGCTTTTTGTAAGGTCACTAACCATCTGTGACAGGACTGTGGGAATATATGAGGAGGCTTTTAGTGGTTAAGTACTGTAAACATTTTTAACTTCCTGTTGTAATACATAAAATCATCTAGTCCAACATTCTTCTTTTATAGATAAGGAAACTGAGATCCAAAAATGGGAAGTGATTCACCTAAGAACTACAGAGCAAGTTAACTAACTAGGTTAAGATCCAGATTTCCTGGCCACTAGTCCCATGCTTTTCCTTACGATACATTATTGCATTTAATTATATCAGTGTAGAATATGGAGGAATAGTGGGTCACTTACAATTAAGATTAAAGCTGCATCATTATCTTCCAGGATTCTCCTTTCTGGCTGCCTCTTCTCAAGCTCTGTCCTCTGTCCTCTGCTTTTATTTTTACACATTTGGAGAGCTCATGCACTCACACCTTCAGTTATCACCTATATTCAGATGATTCCCAAATCGACATTGCCAGTTGTTGTGTTTCATTGGTGTTCCAATCCTGTACCTCCATATTTCATAGAGTATCTCCCATACGAATGAATGTGCTACAGTAATGGCATCTGAATTCAACAATTTCCATATCAGAGTGACTTCAGTATTCCTTCCAGATTCCCAGGCTAACTCATATGAAGAGATGTCTTTCTGTCTCCTCAATAATTCTGTCATGATATCCTGTACTTTCTTTAAAATTTCTCCTTGTTTAATTTTTTATCCTTTTAAAAAATTTCTTAGTGCGTGCAAGGCAGTTTAAGTGTGCTATATTTATTATGTGATTTAAGCCTCACCACAGTCTTCAAAGATAGGTGTTATAGACAGGTACTAATATTGTGGATATTTTGCCTGGCTGGCCACCACTGGGAGCAGATGTTTTGCCCAGAAAAATTCTTCTGAAAAAGTTCCTAAAAAAGGTTTGTTAAGAACTTCCAGTCAAGAAGGAGGCATATGTAAACACGCTTAGCTTCCTCTCACAACTACAGAAACAATTACCACTAGACCACAAAACAAATATCACCCAGAACCATCAGAAAATTGAGTTTTGTGGAAGTCCAACAACCAAGGATTTGAAGAAGCCACAGTCATCTAGACAGGTAGGAAGGGCAGAGACTCAGAGATTGGAGGAGAGGTGTGGAGTTGTGCTGTGACATGGAGAGGTGGTGGACCGGGCAGTTCCACATTCACGTGTGGTAGATAAAAATGGGGAGGGCTACCTTGGGAATGAGGGATCCCAGCCCCAGGCCAGACCACACAGCCCAGGGTTCTAGCACCAGGAAGATAAATCCCCATAACTTCTGGCTGTAAAAACTAGTGGGGGGTTGGTGCAGTGGAAGAAACTGCTGGATTTTCAGGAGACTCCTCTTAAAGGGCCCATATGGACTTAGGACTTACACAGACCCATCGCCTCTGGGATTCAGCACCAGAGCAAGAGCTGGAAGGATACCAGTCACATATGGGGAGAAAGTGAAGTGACTGGATACAAGGCGAGTGCTGGGAAACAGCTTCCTCCTGGGTAGACCTCCAGAAGCCAGGCAGCATCATTGTCCCCTCTCCAAGCTCTCCTCCCACACAGAACCACAAAGCAGTGAAATGGGTTGCCTCACCCCAGCAATTACCTAAGGCTCTGCCCCACATAATTTACAGGCCACACTACTAAGACAGGAAATCAGGTGGCTCTACCTAATACACAGAAGCACAGGGAGGCTGCCAAATTGAGGAGACAAAGAAATATGGCCCAAATGAAAGAAAGAAAAAAACTCCAGAAAAAGAACTAAATGAAATGAAGATAACCAAACTATCACATGCACAGTTCAAAACACTGGTTATCAGAATGCTCTAGGAACTCAACAGATACTTCAACAGCATAAAAAAGACTCAGGCAGAAATGAAAGTTACATTAAGTGAAATAAAGAAAAATCTAAAGGGAACCAACAGTGGAAGGTATGAAGCCAGGATTCAAACCAATGATTTGGAACATAAGAAAGAAAAAAGCATTCAATCAGAACAGCAAGAAGAAAAAAGAATTCAGAAAAACGAGGATAGTCTAAGGAGCCTCTGGGACACCTTCAAACTTACCAGCGTCTGAATCATAGGGTTGCCAGAAGGAGAAGAGGAAGAGCAAGAAATTGAAAACCTAGTTGAAAAAATAATGAAAGAAAAGTTCCCTAATTTGGCAAAGGAAATAGACATACAAGTCCAGGAAGCACAGAGAGTCTCAAATAAGCTGGACCTAAAAAGGACCACACCAAGACACATCATAATTAAAATGCCAAAGGTTGAAGATAAAGACAGAATCTTAAGCACAGCAAGAGAAAATCAGTTAGTTATGTGCAGGGGGGTTCCCATAAGACTGTCAGCTGATTTCTCAAAAGAAATTTTGCAGGCTAGAAGGGACTGGCAAGAAGTATTCGAAGTGATGAAAAGCAAGGACCTACAACCTAGACTACTCTATCAATGATAGCAAAACTATCGTTTAGAATGGAAAGGCAGGTAAAGTGCTTCCCAGACAAGGTAAAGCTAAAGGAGTTCATCATCACCAAACCGTTACTACATGTAATGTTAAAGGGACTTATTTAAGAAAAAGAAGATCAAGACTATTTAAGTGGCAACAAATTCATGACTATCAATAACTGAATCTGAAAAACAAACTAAGCAACAATGAGAACAGGAACAGGATCATAGATATGGAGATCATTTGTAGGGTTATCAGCTGGGAGGGGTAGAAGGAGAATGGGGGAAGAGGTACAGGGATTAAGAAGCATAAATTGGTAGGTACAACATAGACAGGGGGATGTTAGAATAGTTTAGGAAATGGATAAGCCAAAGAACTTACGTGCATGACTCATGGACATAAACTAATGAGGAAAATTGCTGGCGGGAATGGGGATACTGGGCAGAGGGGGTGCAGGGAGGGAAAATTGGGGCAATTGTAATAGCATAACCAATAAAATATATTTTAAAAAGACAGATACTAATATCATCCCAATTTTACAAAAGAAAAAACAGTTCTAGAGAGGTGAAATAACTTGCCATAGTTCATAAATGATAGAGGAGGGACTCAAATCCACCGATTTCAGGACCTGCCTCAGGTTTCAGTTACCGTGCTATATTTCTGCTAATGAGTTCAGCCCATTCTCGTTCATTCCATACTATCGTCTCAGTCTAAGTTCCTTATTAACTCAGCTACATTAACATAATAACATCTTAGCTGATCGGCTATGCTGAAATGTATTTATTCAGTTCATCTTGTATGTTGCTGCTAGATCACAGAATTTAAAATGTTATCTTTATTAAGTCTGTACCATAAGGGCGCTGGTGCTCAATATTAGGCCAGAGCAGGTCAAGGAGATAGACCCCAGTCTTTGAGAATCCATTTTAAATGGATGATTTTACCACACCATTGCCCCAAAGATGTATCTGGATCTTAAAGAGAGTGGGTTCTTTACACTACCTACCCCCATTGTTACCATGTCAGTCCAGGCCCCTTTCTACACACTCCCCCCACAATCTTTCATTGCTATGCTCTGTGATCACTGATCTCAGCTCAACTCTGTATGGCCCAGTTTTCTCTGGCATACCTCATCTTCATCTACCCGAGGCTAGCTTCCTCTCAGCCTCGGCCATCTCAGTCTGACCTCAGGAATTCCCTATTCCTGTCCTTTGAACACTCTCTACCTTACTGAAACCAGAGGAATCCACTTCCCTGATGACCTTTTTGGCTGGGAGACAAGTTGACATTCTCTTTTCTAGCTGTAAGGTCTCTGCTTCTTTAAACACTTCCATCTGAAAAACCATCTGGTTTTTCCTAAGCCAGCTAGGCCTAGTAACTACAGATCAAAGAAGTCATGTTTCTCTTCATGCAAATACAGAACTCATACCTTACCATTATCATGTATAATGCAAGGGAAGATTAATGCAATGTGTACTGATAGGACCAGAGGAAATGAAGTGGAAATGCTCAAGAACCACACAGAGGGTACGAGCTCCAATCCCGGGAGCTGTCCACCTTGGTCTTTTGAATCCCTGTTGCCAGACAGATAGACCAATGGGAAATGACCACAGTGCTGTAAGAGAGCAAAACCTAGGTCAGTTTATCACGCTGTTACATAGAAAATAAGGACTAGAAGCAGTCAATCTGTAATTGTATTTCCAAGATTATCTAAAAAGTGTCTTTTTCCAGATAGTTAATTTGTACTAATTTGTTTTGAATTAGGACACACACAAGATCCTCTCATTCCATTTTATTGTTGTATTTCAAGTCTTTTAATTTAGAGCAGTCCTCCTCCCCTCCTTTTTTCATGCTATTGACTTGTTGCAGAAACCTGGGTATGTTAGAGTTCAACCAGAGAAACAGGTAAGTAGGAAATATTTACTAAGAAATTTATTGCAAGGAGTTGATTTACTCAGTTGTGTGGGCTGCAAGGCAAATTGGAAATCCATATGGCAAGCTGTCAGGAAGGGCAGCCTGGGACTCTCAGGCCTGAGCTGAAACTACTATGCGCCGGGAAAATGTCTTCTTCTGGGAAGCCTCAATTCTGCTCTTAAATTCTTTCAACTGAATGAATCAGACCTGCTTGGATTATCTAGGATAATCTCCCTTACTTGAAGTCAATTGTTTATGGACTTTAATTACATTAACCACATACCTTCACAGCAACATTTAGTATTTGACTGAATAGCTAGGGACTAAAGTTTAGCCACGTTGACACATAGAGACTATCACACTGGGTCAATTGTTGTATAGACAGACTGCTATTAGGTAAATCCGACATTCTAGATTCTTCTGTTTTCTTCCTTGTGTTATTCCTCCTGATAATTCCTATATGTGCAGTTTGGCTGCAGAGGCTTGATTAGATTCAGGTCTGACTATTCCGGTACGAATGCTTCATAGACGGTGCTGTGTGCGTCGGGCTGCACCGCCTCGGGGGCTCACGATATCTGCTTAAAGATTGAATGTTGGGGTTCCCATCTATAGTGCATCCAATGATTTCATCCATTATGATGGTAGTCTGCATCCCTTTTATTAGGATTACAACATTATTTATTAGCGTCACTTCTATAAAAAGCTAAACAAAACAAAACTTTTCCTTATGAACAGAGGATATGTGGTTACCCTGAAATACAGTCCATGAAGGAAAGGAGAAATGCCAAATTCTTTCTTTTTACATGAAGTCATGTCCACTGTGTGGAATTTTAACTTTTTCAGTATAGTTATAAATTGATGGATTTTATATATTTGATCAAGTGTATTTAGTATTGCTTTTGAGGTTTATATAGTCTCATCGTTGGCCAATGGTAACTGCATCATATTGACTTTTAATAAAACTTTCATAGCTTCATTGTGTTCTGGTCCTTGGCTTATTGTCTAGATTTCCTGATTCAGACCTGGAACTAGCCATTCTTCTAAGGAACTCCGGATCCTTTCACTGGGCAATGGTATATAGAGACCGCAATATGGTTGCCAAGTGTAGCCATAGCTATTGGATTGTCATTAGTTCTAGTTATTTTCAGTGGACAGAGCTAAGGAATACAAATGTTTGAAAAGAAAATAACAATCTAGAGTTTACACTGATGTTTGAAACTTAAATTTAATATTACAAGATTTTTAAGCCAGCTTTGATTTTATACTTGTTTCTGTTTTATCTTGCATTGAAAAATCTTAATCCCTAATAAAATTTAGTATTTACTTACATTATAAGATATAGAAAATAGATTTAAAAATAATAAAAGCAATGTTAATATTAGGTTACTGAATGAAGTATACATGTTCTGACTGCTCTGTTCTTAGAGTATATATACTAAGGAACTATTTCTAGTTCCTTGAAATAATTCTTTATTTTGGTGGCTTCTCAGTTTAAAAAAAAAATTATTCTTAAGGATGGCTTATTAAATTAAATTTTACTTTTGAAATGTAAAAGTTTTTTGTTTCCTAAGTTAGAACTTAATAATAAGGCATATTTGGAGAAGTATCACCCAATCTTCTACCTTGTTATCTCCTTACTCCTGTATTTAAATATTTTGGTCTCTCCAGTATTTTTGCAAACATGAGCATATACATGTACACATATAAAAATAAAAGTAAAAATATGTTTGTGTTTCTCGCTCCATTCTTACACAAAATGTAGTGTTCCGTAACTTCCTCATTTTCACTTAATGATATATTATAAAGATCATTCCATATCAGAGTAATTAGAGAAATAGAGATTTACCTCTTTTTTTTTGACAAATGCATAGAATTCCAGCATATATATTCACCATGGTTTGTTCAACCAGACCCCTTTTGATGGACATTTGGGTTATTATTACCCAGAGAATTCAATACTGGATGACCTGTTATGTAACGAATTTCACATTTTTTGGCCAAATATTACCAAATTCACCCCTGCAGGAAGAATTCTCAGCAGTAATGTATCACTCTGCACCTGGATCAAAAGAATATGCTGCCATAATTTTGGATTTGTGGCAATCTGATAGAAGTGGTATATCAGAGATTAGTTTTAACTTTAATTTTTCTTATTATGAGTGTTACTGGGCATCTTTCTTATATATCATTTATATATCACTTTCATTTTGGTTGTGAATTGTCCAGCCTTTGTCCATTTTCCCCATTTAGTTAACGGTCTTTTTTTTTATTATTATTGTTTAAGATTTCTTTGTATATTAAATATATTAGTCCTTTGTCTATGTTTTAAAATGCAGATCACTTTTCCAAGTTTATCATTTGTCTTTTGACTTTGCTTAATGGAAATTTTTGGCCATACAAACTTTTAAATTTTTATGTGGTCAAATTCATGAAAGCATGTAGGTAGGCGAGTCTTCATAAAGATACCAATCATGTCTTTGCTGCTTCTGGATTTTGCATCATAGCTAGGAAGATTTTCCTCACTTGGGGTTACAAAGAAATTCATCCACATTTTCTTCTAGTAGTTGTAGGATTTTGTTTATTAAATTTAAACCTTTGATCCTTCTGGAATTTACCCTGGCATATTATAGGAAAGGTACACCTGATTTTATCCTTTCTACTAAATCGTTTTCCATTTGTTCCAAAAACATTTTGTCCATCTTTCCACATCTTATTTGTCCCCTTTTAGCATACATCACGTTCTCACATGCATTTAGGTTTACTTGTCATGTGTCTATTCTGTTACCTTGGTCTGTATTTTCAAATACTATTGCTATGTTGTTTTTGATTATAGGGATTTTATGATATATTTTAACATCTGGTAGGGGTAGCCTCCCTCTCTCTTGCTCTTTTTTTCCCCCAGGGAGAGAATTCATCTAAAGGGAAAAGGAAATCTGGCCATTATGAATGACCATGTAATAAAGCCTTAGTCATGGATTGAGGAATAGGTTGGAATGAGGTGATTTTGACTAGATTTGGTTCATGAACCAATTCTCACGGAATCCAGTCTTAGGGATGGTAATAAAAACGGCAAAAGCTTTCTGCACTAAAAAGACTGCCTTAGGTTATGGTAAGTACTGTTTAGGTCCATTTCTAATAGAGTTAATCACAAGTGGAGAGAGAACTATTTCTCTTCTAGACCTACACCAAAGTTGCTATTAGAATACATGGTACCCAGTTAAATTTGAATTTCAGGTAAACAGCAAATAATTTTTTAGTTAGAGTATGCCCCAAATATTACCTCACACGAATATATGGTACATACTTACACTAAAATATTATCTGTCGTTTCCCTGAAATTCAAATTTAATTGGATTTTCTGGTGTTTGTTTTGCTAAATCCAGCAACTCTATTGAGAACCATTTCTTAGCTTTGCTACTTCAGTGATTCCAGTGCTTCGGCACTGGCGACAGGCAGTAACAACTGCAGTAATAGGTGGCAGAGGTGGCAGTGTCTGGAGAATTTTATGGTAGCTGGAGGAAAAGGCAGCAGTCTCTTGTGGCCGAGCCATCGTCTAGAGAGGTGGCATAGTTACTTGGCAGGTGCCAGTGAGGTTATTACCTGGGAAGCAGCAGCTGAGCCTGGCAGTTGGTGCCTTTTGAATGTGGCAGTTCCCAGAGGATATAGAAGCAGTTCTGAGTGGAGGCAGTGGTACCCGGTAGCTGTGGTGATACCTAGAGAAAATAGTCAGGGAACTTGATGGGAAGGGAAGAAACATGCAGAAGTGGTCAGTGTACCCAGTGGAAGATATGAGAGTACTCACTGGAGTGGAATTAGACAAGAGCAGTAGAAAAAACCTTAATGCCATAGAGAACATAAGCACACTTACAAGCCCATCTGAGTCCCCTGCTTCCCAATAAACCTGGAGGGTCACTTTTTTTCAAGAAATAGGATTCTACCTTAACAGATCTAGAGAAATGCAAGTTATACTGGTGCTCCCCAAGCATCACTCTGCAAAAAGAAAATAAAGGAAGTAAATAGATAGTGTAAGAAGGATAATTTTCTCTGCCCCCACTTATACTTTATTGCTGTCAGCCAATTACCCCCAGTGCAGGGCTCTCTGTGGAACATCTTTTGAGCATAGAGCTGAAGCCTGGAGGCCTAGGTAGGATCCAGAAAGAGAAGGTTGCTGCAGGAGCCACAGGTTCACTATCTAACCACATATGTGAAGTGAAAGTGGTGGATGAGGGTGGTTAACCAATCTCTAGGGACCAGGCCCTGCTAGGATCTGAGGCAGGAGGTAGGCAATTGACTACCACAAATGGATACTGAGTTTTAAGGTAGAATGACTCTACCCACCAGTAATATATGGTCCAGTAGAGGTCTTGGCTTTTATCAGTGAGGTTAACAGTCCCTCTTTTAAGGGGATGTACTGAAGAGGTTATTAGCAAGGGGACATATAGAGGTGGGAGCAAGGATGGGAATATTCTCTTACTCACATTAAAGTTTGAAGCGTTCCTCACCTATGGTTGCTACCCTGTGACTTTTTCCCTCCCTACAGATACAGGCTGCCTAGCTTACTCAACAGATTATTATTGTGTCATTTTTGACTGAGAACCTTAGTGTTCCGATATCTCTGCTTTGGGGTTTTAGACACAAGGCAGGATCCCCTGTAGACGAAGCCATGTTTTCATCCAATTTAAGATCAGGTTTCCTCTTGCCCCTTCCCAAACATTAGTCAATGCCTGTGGTGAGTTGACATCATCTCTGGTCTCTCCTGGTGGTATATTCCTCATCCCACACTCCTTTTCAGATTTATAGCCCAGACATATTTTTCATGCCAGATCTTCAGATTTAGACCTTTCCTCCTTATGCCTCTACTACATGGAAGTTTCTATTGTGTTCTTCTACCTGATAGTATATCTTTAATGGATTCTTTTTTAAAAATCTAATGGAGAAAAAATAACATGATTTAAAAATATTTTGTTATGATACTGTAGTTTTATGAGTTTTGTAGCATGTGCCTTCGTTATTACTATTATTATTTGTGATGCTGGTTTTTGCTGAAATGATAATCTTCTTAGGTAGAAGAATATGCACAAAAGGGTGTTCCATTTGGTCTTTTGATATTTATAGAGATTTTACTTTTAATTTTGTCTTTTTTTGATCACAGAAAAATACCTTCAACTTAGCTAAAGACAAAACCCAACTAAAATAACAATTGCCATAGTAATAAATAAAAGTCTGGAAATGTCCCCAGACGGGTTCTACTTTTTAGAAAATGATAGTGTTTGGTATGCAGAATTCCAGATTGTTAAGACTAAAATAAAAATCTAGAGACCAAGGAATCAAAAATTTTGCCAATATTTATTGGCTTTGCAGCTGCTGAGAGAGCTCAACTTTTTTGACTTGACCACAATCCAAAACACACTGACGTTTCCATGTTAAAACAAATATTAACATGGGATTGCTCACAGAGGTGAGTCAATGGCCAACTCAGAGACTAAAGTTCAAGTATAATAGGCTTTGTGCATTCTTCTGGATTGTTCACAGCCGCATTCTATAGCCAAAGAAAGTCATCATGAAAAACAGTATTTAGATAGACAGGAATAGTTGGTCTTATTTTGAATCATCTTAACACTCAGTACAGATTGCTGGATAAAGGTTATGGTTCAGAGCTCATGAAATCCCAAAGAATGCATGCATTAATTAATTCAACAGCATTTACTAAGAGCCAACTAATATGTGCTGGATTTGCATGTACTACACAAGTGCTAAAGGTGAAAGGAAAAATAAAATATGTATACAACTAATGATAATACAATGTAGCACATGCTAACATAGATATATAAACAAAATGCAAAGAGAAGAAATGAGAAGAATTCATTAACGTGGTGGGAAACAGACTTCTGAAATGGCTCCCATAGATCCCTACCTCTTGGTATTCATGCTCTTGTATAACCCCATCCTCTTAAGTGTGGGCTAGACATAGTAGTGCTTATAATAAATAGACTCTGACAGAAGTAATAGAATGTCATATCCAAGATTAGCTCTAAAAGATCATGACTTTTATCTTGCTAGCACCTCTTCCTTTTTGCTTGCTCTGAAGAGGCAAGTTGACATTTTCTGAGTTGCCCCAATGAAGAGTTCCACTTGGGAAAGTGCTGAGGGCAACCACTGGTCAACAGCAAACAAGGAACTAAATCCTGCCAACAACTGCATGAGTGAACTTGGAACTGATTCCTCTCTAGTAGAGCCTTGAGATGAATACAGCCCTGGCCAGCACTTTGCAACTCTGTGAGAGCCCTAAGTAGAGGACCCAGTTCCTGATCTGCAACACAAGACAATAAATGTTGTTATAAGCCAATAACTTTTGGGGTAGTTTGTTATGCAGTAATAAATAACTAATAAAATCAGGAAGAAAAACACAGTTAATTGAAAAAAAAGGAACAACATTTGCAAAGATGAGAGGGTATAGATTAAATTCTGGATTGGCAAATCATCTTGTGTAGTTATAGCATGGAGTATTCTTGGAGGAATGACTGGAGATAAAATTTGAGATGAGGATTTGAGGCCAACTTGTAAAATGTGTTCAGTGTCTTTGGTGTCAGTCAAGCTTCCCTCAAAGGAAATAGAAACTTCTCCGACTATTTTAAACAGAAAAAGTTTAACCCAGGGAATTAGGTATACTTACAAAATCGTTGGAAGGGATAAGAACTAAGTCTGATCACTGCTATGACTGCAATGCCTCTCCACAGCCAGGAAGCTGGCTAGATCCTGGAACTTTGCTGAAGGTAAGTCCAATATCTCCAGGATCATGCCTGCCGCCGCAGTGGCATAAAGTCCGTCTCTCCTTCCTCTGCCTTCTCATTCGTGTGGGGGTACATCAATTGGCAGAAGCTAATTTGCAGTACATAAATCTAGCTGTACAAAGTCTGGGAAAAGTGGTATTAGTTTTCCATCATCTACAGTTTAGGAAGGCACACATTTGAAATAGATGCTGAATGCCAGCTTAGCACCCCATATAGTGCTGTGTTTGGACTTGCTTCTGGAAAAATTAGGGAGCCTTCAAAGTTCTAAGAAGGACATAATAATCTCTATATCAAAGAAAATTCACTTTGGTAGGATAAAAGTATGGACTGTAGGTGTGACAGAGAGGTTGCTGAGACTGGAAACAGGGAGAGCAATGGTATAGATGAAAAGTGGTGAACTCAGGCCTGAGAAACAGAATATATTTCTGTTCTATTTGTATTCTAGAGATCAGAGAATATATAAGATAAATTGAGTTCATTTCCATATTGTCAATATCTAATGCCACCAGTCAAGCTCTATGTCTCTAATTCATGTTCTCTAAATGATACCAATTTAGGAACTAAATTTTCTTACTATAATGATAGTACTACAGGAATTGTATTTTCCTGTTGTATTATCAAGTCTAATAATTCTTTATTTGTTATTAAGTTTAAATCTCTGTGGTTCAGGCTTGGTGTGGTGCTGAAGTGAAAGAAACACAACAAAGCAACCATTTGAAGTTTGATTAACCTTAGAATAACCTTTTTTTTTTGCATTTCTCAGAATCCGTGAAAGAGATTTAAATACATATGCCACAGCAGAATTTATGAAAATTTCCTTTTCAATGCTATTTTCATCACAGCCCATAATCACTCTGGGGCATCTTCTTCCACGTATCCCCCAATCTCTCTCAACACGTAGCCCCAAGCTGGGCACTCCAGGTGTGCCCCCAACCCCATGTGGGCTGTGTACACCCTTCTGTTGTAGTTAAGCCTCAGTTGCTGTTGGCACGACAATGGAAGGGCTTAACCCTAGGCTGATCAGCTGCAAAAGCTGGCTTCGATGACTGTGGGTGATCAGTTGTGCAGTGGTTGACCCCATGGAGCAGGACTTACTTTGTCAGGGCTCTGGTGCACACTGAGTTCACTCCTTCAGTGTGTCATTTGTGGAGGTGGCTCTGAACCTCCCAGAAGCGCAGGCCAAGGTCAGCTCTCACCTGTGTCCAGCCTGGGGCCACCTGGCATGAGCTACAAAGTGATCCGTAGGTGGCTGCTACTTGTGCAGTGCTTGGAGGAACCCAAGAGAGGCCGAATTGAAAGCCAAGGCTGGCTGCTGCTAGTGCCAGGCCTGAGTCCACTTGGCAAGAGGTGTGGGGTACATCAGATGCTGCTTGTTTTTGACATTTTAGGAAAGGTTGAAGCAGGAGCCAAGACAAGCTGTTCATATGTCAAAGCCACTGGAAACAGCTTAGGTGGGCCTGCAAGTTGGGTGGGGCAGGGTCTCAGGGACTGTTTTCCTTCCCCCTACCCCCTGGGAAGGGCATATAACTGTCTAAATTAACAGAGGATGATAAGTATCCTAATACTTATGGTTGTTGGACGACAAACAAATATAAACCCAGTAGTATATGTATCACCATGTGGGACTATTGTTCCTTTATGGTCTTAATTTTAATTTGATTAAGTACACACACACACACACGCTCAGAAAGTTCTTTTAATATATTAACTTCTATAGAAGTATCCTAATGTGTAGGAGAGGCCCATAAGATGTCTCTAGTGTGGAAGAACTGGTTATTTTTCAGCACGCGCAAAAGGAAGGCCACTAACTTAGATTTTTTTCCTCCTTTTCTTTGTAATTTCCTGAGAAATAGATGAGGCTGATAAAGTTTAAGGACTGGCAAATCAGAGTTTCAAACTCATAGACTTCAGGACCAGGCCAGTTATAAATGAGTGAAATGGGCTGGGTGTGGGGGAAAGAAAAGGTAGATACATTACCAGATCCATAGGAAACGGCACCTTTATTTTGGTGTGAGGGTGCCGTAGAGGTCTGCTGAAGTGGAGAGAGCACAGCCTTGTAAAGGGGACAGCCACTACTCAGCATCAGGTAATTATTGCTGTCAGGGAATATGGGTTCTCTATCTCCAGATCTTCCCATTTTTCAAGGGTATCCCAAAGTATACATGTGTGAAATCTCTTCATTTTTAATTCTTGGCTATTAAACCAAATTTAAGATAGTGCTTTGTAGGCCAACCAAAAAAGACTATGCCAGCCAGTTTTGGCCTCAGATAAAAGGATCATGGAGCAGTGCGGCCACTTGCAAGGGGAAGGAATTATTAGCAGTCTAAGGAGGAAAGACTAGAGAGAAGACGGAAAGCTAGAGAAACAGGGCAAATGAGCTATCCTGAATCTCCTGCTTCCCGTGAACTCTGAAATGGATTAGAATGTAGGACCTGAAGTCTAAGAAAAGAACTTTTTGTGTGTGTATGTACTGAATCAATTAAAATTAAAACCATAAAGCCAGAACAGTCCCATGTGGTGATGCATATACTACTGGGTTTACACTTGCTTGTCGTCCAACAACCACAGTTGTCTCTTACTTTTGCAAAGAACAGATTACTTTTATTTTGCTTCAAAGCTTTAATACTTCCATGTAAATAAGAGAGCAAAGGAGTTTTCTAAATGCTTTTATTTTTGGCACACATATTTACGAATATTTCTGCACCTCTCAGGTTCTTCATGCTGGAAAAAGGAGAGCTAGTGATACATTTGTTAATGACATTAAAAATGTGCATTGGTGTATAAAGATAATAAGGTACTTTTTAGCTATGTTAATAATAAATTAAGGTTATAATGGTTGCCATATTAGAGAAAATTAATTGGTTAGTCTCAGGAAAAAAATAGTTTTAAAAGTGGACAAGCTAGGGATATCAAAACAAAACAGTTAGCTTCAGACAACATTGTACTATATGCAATCTTCTGAGGAATTATATTCAGTTACAGAATGTAATACTTTGTACAGAGCCTGATATATAGTATGTGTTCAGCAAATGTCTGTTAAATTTCATTGCTTTTTAACACAGTACTTTTCCTCAGTAATGATTAACTCAGATAAAAATAGAAATTTGTAAGAAATTTGTTTTGGTTTCTTGTGAATATATATATAATATACATAATATAATATTATGCATATTAATATATATATTTAGAGAAAATAGCAGCAGGAAGAGAGAAAGAAAAGAAAATGTGTGTATGTTCTAAAAAGTGATTCCGACTCCATTTACTCAGAGATGAATATTTTGACCCTGTCTGTAGTCATAGCCCCTGCCGACAATATGCTGTCACTTTTCCTTGACCTCATTCTTTTTCTTTATTTACTTTGGATTTACAGAGATCAGGTCTCAAGTCACGGGAATCTCTATGGCCTTCAGTTGCTAAACTTTTCCTTCCTTCTTTTGCTCTTCCCTGGCTCAAAACATCATGCCAGGTGGTATAAATGTTTCCTTTTCAGAGCTGAAGAAGGGATCTGGGCTCCGGAGTCAATAGAGAAAGCCTTGGTTTCGGTGGTTTCTTGGCTCTCAACTCACCTATTCTCAGCCAGCCCAGAAGTCTCTTTTCCAGTGTGCCCTGGTTAGCTGTTTTAGATCCTTGTGCTTTGAAAAGCTCCTTTCTCCCACTGGGATATTATTAGGACACAACGAGGCCAGAAAAGCTGCGGGAAGCTTTGGGGGCAGGAGGATCGGACCCAGCAAGGCTTGCAGTAAGAGGAGAATTCACTGTGGTTACCTACATAGTCCAAAGGTGCCCTGAGCTGATTCCAGGTAGGAAGCAAGGCTGGACTTTCTTGTTCGGTTCTTTGGCTCTCTTAGTTTCCCTGCCTGGGGCCAGAATATGTATCAGGAAAGAAATCAGTCTCAGGTGTGTTCTATCATTTCTTTCTCATCTAAACCTCAGCTTCCAGGCACCGCACTGTGGTTTTGGGTGGACTCTTGGGCTCTTCTGGTTTTTTATCAGTTTTATTTGATTCCTCATTGGGGTTGCTATCGTCCGCCTTCTCCTCCTTTACTACTTTGGTTTCGATCATTTCCTTCTGCTGATTCTTGTTTGTAAAAGGGAAGGCCTTTACATACCTGCAGACATAAACATAAAATTAAAGTGAGAGGCTCCTGTGTAACACATGTCACAATAGATAATGCTTTGTCTGTGACGGCCATGTTGGCACAGCACACTGGGTACCTTTGTCTCAGAGAGATGCTAAAACATGCACACTCAGATACATTAGCACATCCCCATTCTAATGGATTCATTTAGGTGGGAGAGTAAGCTCATAGGCTGAATTTTAGGCTGACCTTACAACCCTTCCACCAAAGGCAAAGAGTAGAAAATCAAACGAAGCATATACATTTTCCTCTAGATGTAAATCTTTTTAAAAAAAATTTCTTGGTTTTCAAAGGGACAACCATTAACCTATTATATAAGCCTGGATGATAATGCATGTGCTGAAATAGTAGGGAAGACTGGGTGGTATGGAGAAGAGGTGAGATGAGGGAGAAAATTTACAACATCAGAGGACGACCGTCTCCGTTTTGACCAGAACAATTCTAATAACAACTTTGGAAAAACACGAGACAGGGATATAACAAAGATTACAAGACTAACGGTGTGCCAACGACCCTACCTTTTGACGTAGCAAACGGCAAGACCAGCTGCGGCAGCAAAGAAGAGAAGCGCGAGCACGAGTAGAGCCGTGGGAACACCTGGAGGAAAGAGACATGGCCTGTTAGTCCTTTGCTTACACAGCGTTATGCGCAGCTCTCCTAACGGTGGATCCTTACCCCTGGTTGAGACACAGATATTGAAGGAGAAAAGCCTTCTCTGTGACCATGCAGGGGCCATTTAGGATGTTGGGTCCACATCTGCTTCTTTGCTTCTTAACTATACAGCCCTTGGCCCTGCCTCTCATACTCTATCTATTCTGTAAGTTGCAATATGACAGAAAGAGTCCATTTCCTCTCTACAGCCTTGTGAGGATAAGTTTGGACCTAATTAAGTAAAAAAGTGTTTACTTTTAAATAAGGAAACAAACTTTCTAATCATATGCATTTAAGGTATGTATTTTTAAAAAGAACTTTTACACGTTCATAGGTAGAAATTTATTTTAAAAGTCTTTAAGTTTGACGAGTGAAACTATTTCGTACTCATGAGTTTTAGTTTAATCATTAAGGGTTGTTTCAGAGCTCTCAAATTCTGTGACTATAAAAGATGAGTTTGCATTAACCTTTTATTTGTGTGTGGCAGGTCCTGAGTGCCCAATCTGGAGACAGCCTAATTTCTATGTGTTGTTTGTTATACACACACACACACACACACACACACACACACACACACGACACAGACGCAGAAAGTTTTACCTCCAAACCCAACACCTTCATTCTTGAATTGTGGTTTATATTCAACATGTGATTCTATAGATGTGGTGGTAGTTTCCATAAAAACTTCTGTAATGCAAATTAATTTCCTTTTTCGTGGAGAAGTGGAAGCCGGAACAGGAGGAGGTTTAGTAGAGTAAGGTACACCAATGGATAACTCTGAGTGCATATTGCCACTGCCAACCATTTCTGTTGTGTATGTTGCATTTTGAGTGTTGGATATGGGATCTTGGGTGGTGATAATCTCTGGAAAGCATGAGTTAATCCAAGTATCTGTTGGGGAGGGAAAAATAAAATGGCAAGTAAGTTTTGCAATAGCCCCCTAACTGGTTTTTCTACCTCTAGTCTTATACCCCTCTAGTCCCCTTATACCGTAGCTGGAATGGTCTTACAAAAATGCAAATCTAATCGTATCACTTCCTTCCTTAGAATCTTTTGGTGACTACCACTAAGGCATGGCCTAAAAGACCCTCCATGATTTGGGCCAGCCGACATGACCAGCCTCATCTGATTAGCCTTTCTCTCATTCCTCCTACCATACTAAAATTCCTTCAGTTCTCTGATATGCTTTCTCTCACATCTCTCACAAGCCTTTGACCTCAGTGCTTTCTTCACCCATAATACTCTTTGCCCCCTCTTTATTCAGCGGTTACTTGTCCTTCAGGTCTCAGATTGAAGATCTCTTTCTTAGGCAGACTTGATGACTAGATTGGGTTCCTAGGCGCATGTTCTAGTACCTCCTTGTATCTCCCTTGTCACAGTTCTCATTACACTCCTCCCCACTGGCCTGTCTCAGTCACCATGATATGTGCACTGTACCTGATACATAGTACCTGCTCAATATTTGATGAATAAAGGAAGGAGGGAAAAGCAAAAGGAGGGAGAAGATGGGGAGACCAAATATACACACATGACACCACTTCAAGACAAAGATCTACTAAGACCAGATTTCTCTGTGCTCGTCAAAAAGGGTGGGAGAGGGAAGGGAGAGATGCAGGTTTGCTTTTCAATCTGTCGAATGTGGTAGGGAGGAAACTAGCATTTGTCGAGCATCTTGCTCTGAGTCACCAGAGCGCTCCACTGAACGATTTTATCAAATCTTCCTTTATATATGAGGAAACTGAAGTTCGAAGACACTGAATGAATTGCCCAAAGTCCCAGAACTAGTAAATGGCAGAGCCATGAATATATTGTAAAATGAATTTGAATCTATTTACAATCCTTCATTATTTGTGGCAGTGGATAGTATCAACTGGAATGGTAGCTATAAAGAAAAGTCATTCCATTCATTTTTGAAATTTAATAAATTATAAATCAAGGTCATGGGTATTATAGTACTAATAAAGCATGTGACTGCATATGCATTCAGTTAGAATTTATGCCATTCATTTTACTTTGAAAAGACCTCTATTCAAATAGACGTTATCCTTGACTTTCTCTGCCCTGAACTTTTATCTACACTTCCCATTTTTGAGCAATGCTGAGTTCTTTTCTCAGAAAATGAACATTTTTTTAAATATCACAGGAAAAAAGCCCTACTGAGAACAATATCCTATGCTGGGAACTGAAAATATAGAGACAAATCAGGCATGGTTCCTGTTTACAGGACAGAGTATTTGGGTAAGGAGAGGGAGAGATTACTGGGGATTCACAGAGGATATGGGATTTGGGCAGGGTGTGGAGGATTAATGTGTTCACTCGACAAGTATTTATTGAGCTCCAACTCTGTGCAGGCACTGTGTTAGTTTCTAGGGACATGGTTCAAATGAGACAGAGTCCCTCCTTGTAAGGGGCTTATATGCTATTGGAAGCATAGAGATAATAATTTTTTTTAAAAAGCCAGAAATGTCCAAGGATGGTAAATATTAAGAAGAAAGTTGAACAGGATAAAAGTTAAACCAGAAGGGGAAGGGAATGGAGGACAGATACTCTGGGTAGGGTGATAAGAGAAAATCTCTTGGTGGAAGTGATACTTAAGCTGAGTCCTGAATGATGAAAAGTAGCCCATCATTGCCGATCTAGGACAAAAGAATTGCAAGTAAAGAGAGCAGGAAATTCAAGATCCTGAAGTTGAATGAACTCAGCATGTTTGCTGGAGGGGAAAAGCAGACAGAATGGCTGGAGCTGAGGACCAACTCATCTAGTGTGGAGGTGGGGAGAACAGCCCAGACAGCACGCATGATCCAGGGACCCAGAAGTTAGAAGGTACAGTTATGTTAGGAAAATGAGAAGGCACACAGGGAGGCTGGAGGGCAGGGTATGTGTATGATGGGCAGCATGAAAGACTGCAAGCAAGAGATGAAATTGGGAAGATAGTTTGGAGCCAGAGTGTTGAGATTCATAATTGTCATGTTAAAAGAATTTGGAATTTATTCTGTAGGAGCAGGAATTTTCAACTGGAGTCCACACACTGATAGACAAAAGTTCTCATATATGCCCACTTTTATGTGCAAAAGGCTTTCTAGTTTACATCATATTGTTAAGTGGGAAGTTATCTAAGGCTGTGGAGCAGAGTAACATAATTATCAGTGGAGGTGTGTGAAGGATGAAATACAGAAGGAAGAGAGCACAATCCCATAGTAAAGAAGATGATTGCAATTGCATGGAAGTAGCGGATTCCAGAAGTGTCTGGAATCCTGGAATTTAGATCTTAAAGACCTTCAAGAAAAAAGTGATTCTCAACTCTCGTTGTGGGTTAGACTCATCTTGGAAACTATAAAAAAATATTGATACTCAGAACCCGTTCCAGGCCCATGTTATTGATGTGTGGTTATGGTGTCACAAGGAAGTAACGTGATTTAAGATTTAAACCCTGTCTCTCTCCCTATTGACTGTGACTGCAGTATGGCACACTCTCAGTGTCAGTTACTTCTGGTAAGTAGAAATGGTACACTTGTGTCCTTTTACTGAGGATTGATGAGATAGTAAATGCATAAGGCCTAGCATACCGTATGGGCAGGATAGATAAGGTGTATGAGAATTAGTTTTCTTTGCCTCTCTTCATTAAGTGTAGGCAAGAATGCCATAGTGTGAGGGGGCAACAGCTGTTTGGTCCTGTGGTCCCTAACTGGTCAAGGATACAATGTATCACTTGGAAGTGTTAGGACCTGGCTCTCCTTGCCCAGCAATGTATAATTATAATTTCTCTAGAATGTACCAAGTGTTCTGGTAGGTACTAAAGACAGACTGGGGCTGGAGTCCAAAAGAAAAGGTAGTGGTAAGGGGTACAGGAAGGATTCCTAGAGAAGATGGTATTTAAGATTTGAATAAAGAGAAAGAGTTAGCCAGGTAGAAGAGGATGGGCACTGTGGCAGAGGGAATAGCGTGAAATAAATGGTGCACATGGAGCTTTAAAAGCACTTTGGTCTGATCCCCAAAGCTGACAAAGAGCAATAAGAAAGATACCGCTGAGAATCAGCGTTAAAGTTACTCTGATACCAGACCTCACAAGATAGTAATAAAGAAGGAAGGTACAAAAACAAAGAAGCATAGACTAAGTGTAGGATTAGCATTAGAATGAGGCTTAGGGTAACTCTGATCTTCACAAAGATGTCAGACAGAAGCAGGTAAACCTAATTTATTTCCATATGATAATATAACCACTCAGAGTAGTGAATTTTTTCAAGCCACTTTTGTGCACAATTCTTTGACAACACGTCTTTGGAGGGATATCTTCTAAGGACTAAAAGAAATGCAAAGAAATCTTATATTCCTCTCAGCAGGTTTTATATTCCTAATAATGTTGATTATGTAATTTTGAAAGCATTGTAGAACAAGGAAATATATTAAAATTATTTATTGGGAACTAAGATGTTTCACATAAGAACAAAAGATCTAAATAACAGTAAGCTAACGAAAAACTAGAATTGTTAAATTTGGGTTATAAATATCAATAAAAATCCATACTTTTAAAACATACATGTATGTATGCATATGCGTATATGTATTCTGCGTGTGTTGGGGGAAATCATCAAGAGGACGTGACTGCCTGTTGATGGGTTTGTTAGACCTGGGTAATTGGAGGCACCTCACCCCTTCATTGTCCTTGGAATGTGCATTCTGCGTTCCTTCCTGGTGCCAGAAGCTGCACACGGACACAGCCTTGCGATAGTAGGCTGTTGGTTGAGACCACTAGGTGGTGTACATAACTGAGTCCAGTTAAGGTCTCCTGTGTACATGACCGAACCCAGTTAAGGCCTTTATATAAACTTCTAAGATTCTGGCAGTCGGTGTGGTAATCTACCAGTCCTGAGGCCACCCAAGACAAGCCTCATAAGTAAGCTCCCTTTATTTTAAAAACCTGTCACCTACCAATCTGTAGTGGTTTGCCTCTTACTTTAGTTTCTCCTTACCCTCTGCATACAGCGACAGTTTCAGATTATGGCTGGGAAGCTCCTAAGGTTGTGAACCAGCAGTATGTATACAGATATCCCTTTTAGTGGACAGCTGGAAAATATATGCATATTTTCTCCCTCCATATTTCCCAGCTGTCCACTAAAAAGGATTGAGAAGCAAAGAAAAATCCAGTAGTAGTGAGAACAACTTGCATCCAGATCTTGGTTTCTAATTAACATTCTCCATTAAAAAGAACCAGGGCTCCTTGAAGAAGTAAATGGCTGATAACACGTCTGGAACAGAGAAAGTGCAAAGTGAGCCTGGGACCTGTTATTACGTGAGAAAGTAAGGATTTAATCAAATACTAGTGGGATTAAGGGCAAAAGTCAACTAAAAGGGGCTCCCACTTGCCAAATTTGGGACAGTTTGAGCATCAAAAAGAATAAAAATTGTGCTCTGGCTGGTGTGGCTCAGTTCTTTGGAGTGTCATCCCATAAAACTGAAAGGTCACGGGTTTGATTTCTAGTCTGGGTGCATGCCTAGGCTACAAGTTTGGTCTGGTCAGGGTGTGTACGGGAGGCAACTGATCAATGTTTGTTTCTTGCTAAATGGCCCCAGGCCTGGCAGTAGCAGTAGCCAGCCAAGATTCACAGCTTGGCTTTGCCTGGGAATCTCCAACCCCAGCGCAAGTAGCAGCCATCTCAGATAGCTTTATAGCTCATACAGAGTGGACCCAGGCCGAAGACAGGTGGGAGCCGAACTTGGCCTACCACCAGGGAAATCACAGAGCCTGTGCACCCAGTGGACAGCTACAGACCACACTGGAGCACCAGCACCCTGCCTCCATATAGCTTATCCTCCGTGGAGGGTGGAGGTTGGTGGTCAGTGGTTACAACCAATCCTTGCAATTGTCTGGCCTGGGTAAATCCCTTGCATTGACCTACCAACAGCAACAAAGCCTCAAGTACAAGAGGAGGGTGTATTCAGCCCACACAAAGGGCACACCTTGAGTACTGGCCTTGGGTGATAGGAGAGGCTATGCCACTGGGCCCTATAGGACACCTACTGCATTAGGCCACATTACCAAGGTAGGGAATCATAGCTGCTCTACCTGACACATAGAAACAAATACAGGGGCACTGGCAAAATGAAGAGACAAAGAAACATGACCCAAATGACAGAACAGATCAAAACTTCAGAAAAAGAACTAAAGAAAATGGAGATAAGCAATCTATCAGATGCAGAATTCAAAACACTGATTATAAGGATGCTCAAGGAACTTAGTAAAGACCTCAACCGCATAAAAAAGATTCAGTCAGAAACAAAAGATAAACTAATTAAAATAAAGAACAATTTACAGGGAAACAATAGAGTAGATGAAGCCAAGAAGCAAATCAATGATTTGGAACATAAGAAAGCAAAAAACAACCAATCAAAACAACAAGAAGGAAAAAATAAAAATTAAAAAAAACAACAAAAAAATTAGGATAGTATAAGCAGCCTCTGGGACAACTTCAAGCATTCCAACATTTGCATCATAGGGGTGCCAGAAAGAGAAGAGAGAGAGCAAGAAATTGGAAGTCTGTTTGAAAAAATAATGAAAGGCAATCCCTAATTTGGTGAAGGAAATAAATATGCAAGTCCAGGAAGTGTAGGGCGTCTCAAACAAGATGGATGAAAAGAGGCCCACTCTAAGACACGTCATAATTAAAAGGCCAAAGGTTAAAGATAAAGAGAGAATCTTAAAAGCAGCAAGAGAAACCAGATTTTTACCTACAAGGAGTTCCCATAAAGCTGTCAGCTGATTTCTCAAAAGAAACTTTGCAGGCTGGAAGAGACTGGCAAGAAATATTCAAAGTTGTGAAAAGCAGGGAACTACAGCCAAGGTTGCTCTACCCAGCAAAGCTATCATTTAGAATTGAAGGGTAGATAAAGAGCTTCCCAGACAAGCAAAAACTGGAGTTCATCATCACCAAACCATTAGTATATGAAATGTTAAAGGGACTTATTTAAAAAAAGAAGATCGAAGCTATGATCAATAAGATGGCAATAAATACATACCTGTCAACAATTGAGTCTAAAAAATAAACTAAGTAAATAAGGAGAACAGAGGCAGAATTATGGATATAGAGAGTGTTTTGATGGTTGCCAGATAAGAGGAGGGTATAAAGGAATGGGTGAAGAGATGAGGGGATTAAGAAATACAAATAGGTAGTTACAGAATAGGTATGGGGATGTAAAGTACAGTATAGGAAATGGAGTAGACAATGAACTTATATGCATGACCCATGGACATGAACAATGGTGTGGGGATTGCCTGAGATAGTGGGGGGTGCTGGGTGGAGAGGGGCAAAGGGGGAAAAATCAAGACAACTGTAATGGCATAATCAATAAAATATAATAAAAAACTACAAAAAGATACCAACTCATACCTGTTAGAATGGCTATTGTTAAGAAGATCAGTAATAACAAGTTTGAGAGAGGTTGTGGAGAGAAAGGAACCCATATTCATGGCTGGTAGAAATGTAAACTGGTGCAACCACTGTGGAAAACAGTATGGAGGTTCTTCAAAAAATTAAGAATGTGGTTACCGTTTGACCCAGCAACCCCTCTTCTGGGTATCTACCCCCCAAAATTGAAAACATTTATTTGCAAAGATATTGGCACCCCTATGTTCATTGCAGCATTATTCATGGTGGTTAAGACTTGGAAACAACTGAAGTGTCCTTTAGTAGAAGACTGGATAAAGAAGATGTGGTATGTATACACAATGGAATACTACTCAACTGTAAGAAAAGGTGAAATACTGCCATTTGTGACCACATGGATAGATCTTGAGGATATTATGCTAAGTGAAATAAATCAGAAAAAGTCAAGAGCCATATGATTTCATTCATATGTGGGATATAAAACTGAAGACAACAAATGAACAAACAAACAAAAAAACAAGCAAAAACTCAAACAGAGGGCAACAGCATGGTGGGTACCAGAGGGAAGGTAGATGGAGGGGGCAATAAAGGGGAAAAGGTCAAATGTATGGTGACAGAGAAGATTGACTTTGAATGGTAAACACACGATGCAATGTACAGATGATGTATCATAGAATCATACACTTGAAACATATGTCATTTTGTTAACCACTGTCACCCCAATATACTTAATTTTAAAAATGCAAACCAAAATAAAACACATAAAAAGGAAATAACCATTTTTACAGCCACCCATATAATAACTGATTCTTCAAGGATCATCAATGGCTGCTTAATCTATTAGGTAAAAGATGGTTGGGGATTAGAATATTTGCATGGTGCCAAGATATCACACTGCAGATTACCTACTCATTGCAAAGGGGAAAACATGTCTTTGAGTTCATCGCAGAGGTCTGGCAGTCACCATCCTAGTCAAATGATCGACATTAGCATATTAACAGTGGAACATGTCGACGTTAAGTGCCTTTTGTTGGGATGTAATCCAAAGTACATGATATCATCTATGAAGTGTTTTTGCTAAAAATATCGAATATGTATCTAATTAAGCTTCTAGACCTAACTTTATGTGTACAGGAAGTATAGGGGATAGAAGTACAAGTTAAATAAACCTGTGGGGAAGCTCACAAATCCAAATTCTCTTCCCATGACTCTTTTTTGTTGCGTCTAGAGGGCTGGTTACCATATCATCACATTGACAGCTGGTAGGGAGGCCAGGCAGTTAAACGACCAGGCCATTGGACAGGCATGGGCTGGCTATGAGATAAGCGGCATGTGAATCTCCAATTCCCCAGCCAAAGGCGATATAAGGTGAAGAGGCAAAGGGGATAATGGTGGTGACACAAATGTTGGAAGGAACTTTATGTTCCAGTCTTGACTCTGCAACTGACTGTAGGACTTTGGACAAAACAAACCTCCACTCTGAGCTATAGTATTGATAATGGTTTCATCTGTGAAACGAGAGACATTGACAAAGTGTTTTTTAGGGTACCTTCTATGCCAAAGCCCCCTGGGTTGGAGGACTGCTCGGACCCTATGTTGCCTTTGGGAAACATAATATTGTTGGATGCCATTTATCTCCGGGATCTTAAGAATGATTTTGGAATCTATCCTTGTGTATGGCCACGCAGCTGGATGACCTTTCGAAGATCAGAGTATGTGTGAAGGGAAATAAATCAGGCAGAGGCTCTTCTGACAAACTGAGAAAAAGTATTCAGTAAATGAAAGGGCTTTCTGGGAAGGTGAAGCACTTGGACTAAGGTGACCAAGGTCTGCAAACAAGGCTGAAGGATGGCTGCGTGACCATGAGCAAATCAGCTCTACTTTCTAGCTTCAACTCCTTCCTCCGTGAAATGGAGACTGGCTCTTGTTCTAAAAAATGTCAAATGCAGCATCTGAATTTCCTCTCCTGTCAAAGAATGTCGGGTAATGGAAAGAGCCTGATTTTAGAGTTAGATCTGTGGTTGAACCTTTATAGTAATGAGATCTTAGACAACTGTACTGATATCCTCTGAGCTGTTTTTTTTCCTGCAAAATGAGGATGATTAAGCATATCTTATAGGGAGATTGTCAAGGTTGAGTGAGATAACTTAGTACGTTACTTTGTCCATAACAGATATTTCCTTCTCTTCTTTCTGTTTATTTTAGAAGAAGGAGTGCAGGAGGTAATGGAGCCTTCCGGGATGCCTTTCCCCCGAGCTTACTAGTCAGCCACATTTCCCCTAACTTTTTCCTCTGAAGGACACACTACCACGTCTAGCCTGGTCACAAAGTATGTCTTGGGAGGGTTAAATAACCATCGCTATGATGGCTGCTACTCAGGGTCACCCTTCTCAGATATGTTGTAGAGCTAGAGACACGCAGAGAAAACATCATACGGAGAGGCGGCAGATCTGACTTACCAGATGAGTTGTGACAAAAGGCCTTAAATTTTCCACTGAGTAAATTTCTCCAAACCAGGACACCCACTCCATTCTTTCCACACTTGAGGTTTGGGACAATCCGAGGGATGACTAAGAACTGATCTGAAACCCATCCATAGCTGTAATGGAACACATGTTCATTGAGTGGTTACATTTATGTCTACGGCTGATCAAGAACACAGAGCCCAAAGAGCTCCAGCCCTGTTTGTGAATCCAGCTATTTCTCACCTGCACGTCTCAAAGCCAGACTTCCATGCTGCTTCAACCTGGGCTTTGCTGGCTAAGGTTAGTCCCATCAGCCTACAGGCCTCCTGGGCTTCTGTGAAGTTCAGCTGCGTGGTGGTCTTTTTGTGCACAATGGTGACTCCCCTGATTCTGCATGACACTGAGACGGAAAGCTCTGCAAAGGAACCACACAGACCCTCAGTTTGCCGCTGTTGTTGTCCAGAGCCCTTAGGCCTCTCGTCCTGGCACAGCATCTTTGTCTGGATGCAGCAGTGAGGGCGTTGTGGCTGGGATTGAAGTTTAGAAATAACATGACGTGGCCAGACACTTCCCACAAGGACAAACTGCTGGGTTAGGTGGGTGGTTGGTCTGATCCAAGCTGTACCTCTCATTGGATCTGAACCCACTCTGTCATACTGCGTTAAGGTGCCTTGTTCGTTACCTGGAGGCTTCAGCTACCGCTTCCTGGGGTGGAGTCTGGATGATTCTGCTGCTGCAGACTTTTTTGGAGTCTATAAAATGAAGCTTTGGGAAACAGAATTCATTTCTCTTGCTAATAAAATAGCAATACTCTGGAGTTGCAATAGTGCTTGGAGATACCACTATTTCAGAGATGAGTTGAAAAATGTTGCACTTGGTATAATCTGAGCCTTTTCAGTCCCAGATCTTCTCTGACCATTGGGGGGCAGACTTACTCAGAAGTTCCTGGAGGAGCTGGGCAGTAAACTTTGCATGGCAGAGAAACTAACTGAAGTAGAGTTTTAGAGTCAGACCTGGATTTGAATCTAGCCTATGTCACTTGCTGGCTCTGTGACCTTAGGTCTAGTTATTTTATCTCTTAGCCTCCGTTCCCTTATTTATAAAATTGAAAGAATAACAATATCTATTGTATAGGGTAGTGAGAGTTAAATGAGTTAATTCATCAAATAAAAATGCTTAGCATGTTGCCTGCTATACAGTATGTGCTCAATAAATCATAAAGAATATTATCATTATGTTATCTTTAAAGTATTTTGCTTTTAGTGTTCAAGTAGCCTTCCTGAGGGAGCTGAGGTGGTTAAACAGTTAAGATGTCCGTAATATTTTACTCAGAACCTAATGAATCTAAGAGTTCTTTTGATCCCTTCCATCTGATTTCTAAGATTTATAGACCTGTATGAAATTGTTAGTCACAGTATTTTCGGGTACATTATCTCCAACTGAGTTTCATCCACAGAAGTCCATAAAACGGTGTTTCAATCTCCTGAGTGATTGCTTGTACACAGGTCTGTGCATTGCATGCCTAGTCAATGCTTCGACCACTTTCTAGGTTAGTGTTTAAAGGAAGTTTCTTCTTGAAAACATGGAAGGAGCATTTCTAAGTCCTCCATGGGACCTTGCTGTGCTCTGAATTAGGGGGCCGCGGGAGGAAATATGTATATTATGTACGGTATTTGTGGGTGGCCTTGTTCGTTTCCAGACCCTGCTCTCACCAAAAGGGAGACCTGAGAGCCAGCACTCCAATGTGAGTGTTTGTGACAAAACAGCCCCTTACATTAGCATTATACCAATATTAATTCCAACTTCCATAATCTGTTAAGGCTACTCTGTGCCAAACCATGTCTCTTTTAACAGAAAATTGAGCCTCAGGGAGATTAGGTAACTTTCCCAATCCCAAGGATCTAGAGCAACTAGTGGCAGGTTGGGGGCACAAACCCAGTTACGACTGACTCTAAAACCTCAGTTCCTAAGTAGGACACCATTCTGCTTCCCACTGTGCTATGGGGAAAAAATGAACACACACACACACACACATTAGAGCTGAACTCTTAGAATGCACCGTCTGTCCTGGAGTTTGGCTCCTTTAGCCCATGAACTTGCTATTTCTCAAGCCTCTTAGGTCTATTTTTTTGGGGGGGGATACTTGCAGGTTTATTAATTACTAGAGTTGTCTTGACACTCTCTCATCATATCTCATTTTTACTCTAAATAATACTAGTAATAGTAATGACAGGTCTATTCTGGACAATAGGCTTAGCTTTGAATATTTCTTGTAATATTAATTGGCCGTGGGACCTTGGGCAAGTTAGTGTTTTCATCTGTAAAATTGAGATGTCATCTCTTCTTCGTACACTTTTTGTCAGAATTTAATTAGGTAACTCGTACCCAGCAGAGGCTGGGTCCATAGCAGGCAGATAACAAATATTAGTCAAGTTTAAGTTTTTAAATTTTATTTAAGGACAAAAATAGGTAGCCGGTATCCAAGGGGGGTGCCAGTAATCTCTTCAGCATTCCCAGGAAACCCCAGGCACAGTGGAAACAGCATATGCTCCGCCACTAGACCAAGCTGAATTCAAATGCAAGCTTTATTATTTGCCGCCTGGATAACATTAGGCAAGTCACTTGGCCACACTGAACCTGTTTTTTCATCTATAAAAATGTCTTCTTGAGATATTATTCTCAAGCATAGGAACAAAATTTTCCTTTTAATGTGCTAAGATTTTTAGTTTCCCAGAGCTGCAATAAGTGATTTGTGGTTACAATTCGTGGTTATAATTTCTTTTTAATATGTAATAGATATTAAAATGTATTTAAAATATATATATGTACACACACACCTATACATACGCTTAACTCTGTATCTCTACACAACAGGCTCTCAGGAGCACCAGCTCCCGTTCTCTTCCACTCGTCTTCGCCAGGCACCTTTCCCTCAGTCATGGTTCTAAATAACTTTCAGTTGTTTTCAAAAATTTAATTTCCTTGGGAAATTTTTGCCATTATTGAGGATGGCCCGAAGAGTGTGATAGAGTCATTGTCAAAGAACAATTGAGGAATGGTAGCATTTGGGGGAAAAGTGAGTAGCCTTCTCAGGGGGATTTCAAAGAGGACCATACCTATTTGACAGTAACAGTTCTAGTGACTGTATTTAAAAAAAAAAAAAAATCGATTATATAACTCTAGCCTCCTTTATAATTAATGAAATACAATAATATATGAATCAACTCTGGATGTCAGTTCCTGACATTTTATATCTCAGGGAGTCTTCCAGCATTGGAATACACAATTTTCTTTTAATATACTCAAAGTTTCATTTGTCCAGAGCTGAAATAAGTGATTTGTGGTTACAATTTTTTGCCTACAATGCAGAATGAGGTTAACATTTAGGCATCTCAAAGCCCAGAAATCATTTCAAGTCATTCCTTTTTAGACAGCTGATGGCTAATTTTTAAATCTAAATTTCAGATGTTTTTCAGTTAATTTGCTATTTACTGCATATTAAAAACATATGCATCCTGTGCTAGTATAACAAAATTGAAATTAAAATAATTATATTGGCACTTCCAAAAATTTAAAACAGGCCAATATTCTGTGAAAGTTAGTCATTTTTCCCAGGCTTAGTAATTGCTTTCAAAGTTTTACAATCATAACTTGCTTCTTCAGTGAAACACTTTTAAAAACAAATGATCTCCCCTCAATGCTTTGTTTCAAAATATTCTCATTAAAAATAATTCATAGCCAAAAATAAAAGTCAAGATAACATAAAGGTGGATGTGAATCATTTTGGTGAAGTTGACAATATGGTGAAAACATTTCTGGCAGACCAATACTAGCAGCTAGATCTTCTGTGGGCACCGAGGGTCGTCCCCACTCCCAGCAATCCACAGTCAATAACTTAGTAGGCTTAGGACAACTTGTAAGATCTTGCCTTGCCTCAGGTTGCCATTCTGCTAAGAAACCTACCTTGTACTTGGAGAGAGCCTTGGACCAAGAGCCTTGTGGTCCAGATGGAGGCAAGAAGCAACACCAGGCTGAAGCACTTGGTCATTGTGCCAACCCCTTCAGGGCCAGAGAAACACCTCAGGCAGCCACTGGCAATAACGCAAGCATACAATCACCAGTCTGGATGGAGACTTCTGGAAATATGTTGGGGCCCCCACTGCTCCACTTCATAACTGAGACATCCGGATTTCCCTGCTTTCAAGCTTCTGACTTGTCAAGGTCATTGGGGGAAATGAGTGACGTCCCTTGAATGCCCAGGCTGCACTTTGTGGATAGCTTTCTGGAAAATTTAGCTAATGCTGACTCAGAAAACACAGAAATGAGGAAGGCAGATAGCACAATGTGAGCTGCTGAAGGTTTTCTCAATGTCTGTATTCCCTGCCACTGCCCACTGGCTCCACCAGCTCCGTTCTTGCACGTTCATTGTTATTGCCCACGGAGCCCATTCATTTACGTACTCCTAGGAATGTCTCTGTCACTGAAGGGGATTAAGCATGGGTTGTGCTTTTCCCCTCACGATCAGTGGTTTTTTGTTTTTGTTTTTTCCAGCTGCACATTGTTGTGATCTGTGGGGGAATGACGCCAAGGCTCATGAAAGCAAATGCCCATTGAAATACCAGAGGCAGATTCTTCATACCTCCCTTTGGGACTTCTTTATACATTTAAAATTTCTACACCACTACAGGTGACCCCTTCTTCAAAGAAACCAGAAACGCAAAAAATTCATATTTAAAAAATACAAGTATGGGGGGGTAATTCACAAAATTAGTCATTTTACACTTAAAAAAAGGGGGTTTTGACTCTACAATAGGAATTACTACAGGGGCCCTTTATAATAACTCTTTTTAAAAAATAACTTTTCTTACAGACCAAATAACTTCTCTGGCAGACCAAAATTTAACTTAGACTTCCTCTTTCTCCTTTGGCGAATGTGAGGTTTACCTGTAGTGTATGTGAGCAAACCATACTCTGTTTTCCCAGCTGCATTTTCAGTGGTTGGTCCTCCACAGTAATTATGGAGTTCTGGCTTGAGGGTAATGCCTTGAGCAAAGGTTTGTGAGTTTGTCTATGGATAACTAGTTCTTTTCTATACAAATGGTATCTGTAAGTTAGATAACTATATAGAAAATGCCAACAACTAAAGGAGAATCTGCTCTGCACAAACACAAGGAAACTTCTAAGAGACAGAGGGATAACCCTTAAATATCTCCAGTATCTAAATATTTTGATATCTTTAGATCTCATTACTGAGGTGAGCATAAGCCTCAGGCTATGGGTACCTCAAAAACATATGTGATTATCATCATAGAACTGGGTAGACAGGAAAGCAGGTGTCATATCCTCTTCATTATTATCCTGAAAGCCCTAGCATCATGCTTGAAAAGAGTTAACCTTCAAGCATTTGCTCAATATCACAAAAAGAAAGAAGGAAGCGAGATAAGAAAGGGGAAAATGAATCACAGAAAACAAAGCTTTGGATGGGAGAAATAGTTTATGAGAAATGAGAAAATCAACCTAAATTTTGGAAATGTACCCCAAGAAGGAAAATTAGAAGGTTATGGGCATCCGTCTGACTGTACTGGTACTTAATAATGAGTGTCTGGAAGAGGAAACAATGTTATTTGGGGGGATCTCTCTATTGATAGAAGGTAAACTACTATTGGAATGTGATTGGAAATGCTTGATAGGAATATGCCACTTCTCTCGTTGAGCGTGAATATGCCCAGTCATTGCTTCTAAGCCTCTCACCCAAGATAGGTGCCTGAAGAATTTGTTGCCAAGAGCTAAACACGAAGCAGAGATCTGTAAAGAAATATTGCCACATAGTCTCTCATCACCATTTTGAGAAAGTGTTCACGATATCGCTGCAGCACGGTCCACTTCTAAAATAACAGCTCATGCTGTAATCAGGGAGAACCAAAAATTTTTTAAAAAGTGCTAGGATTATCAGGGAAACTTGAAAAGTTAAGTGAAAATGGAGAAACAAGTCAAGGAAGAGCATAAAGTACGGAATAACCAGACCAGTTTTCTGGCTCCCTGGATATAGAATACATGTGTGAAAGATACTTAATCTGATGTATGCAAATAAAAATTTAAATAGAGTAGACATTTTGAAATGTGGCAAGAAAGATGGTAATAGGGTACAACCCAAATTCCCGGACTAAGGGTGATATCTAAATTTTAGTTTAAGCCCTAACACTAATGATCTGTGTGACCTTGAGAAGTCATTCAATTTCTCTGAGCCTCAGTTTTATCATCTGTCAAATAAGGGAGTTGAATTATATGAATTTAAAAGTAGCATAGCAATGTAATTTTATGATACTGCTATTACGTGGATTAGTTGTTTTCTAACATATATGAATAGGGAAATGTATCAGTCAATGTTGTCGGTTGTAACAAACAACCCAAAATCTCAATGTCTTAAATTTTTTAAAAAAGTGTATTTCTCTCATGTTACAAGTCAGTAGCTGACAATGGTGGCAGTGATAGCGGTGGTGGAGGTGACTGTTGTAGTACAGATAGTGTTGGTGTATATGTGTGGGGGGGTGATTTTACCACATACAGTTATTCAGAGGCTGTATAGCTCTAACATCCCTCCTCCTCAAGGTCTTCTACATTGATCCAGCCACCAAGGGAAGGGAGTGTGGAGGACGGTGCTAGAGATCACTATAGGGGCCACTTCTGGGAAGTGGCTGTATCACTTCTGACCGTACCCTATTAGACAGAATTTTGTTACATGGTCCCATCTAACTGCAAAGGAGTCTGGAATCTAGCTGTGTGCCCAGAAGCAAAAGGAAAAATTATCTGATGAACACATAACAGTTTCCGCCGCAGTTTAGCCTTCTGATCACCCAATATAGGGCTCACTATTCCTACCACACACAGAATACAATCACTCTGTTCTCGAAGGAGACAATTCAAGGCCCCATCCAGCTCAAAGTCCATGATCTCTGAATTCTGTTCAGCCATCCCTCTCAGGTCCAGCTGTGGTACTTGCGGTCTGGTAACCTATGAACTAAAAAAGTTATAGGCTTCCTCACAAGTGTAATGGTGAAATCAGGGTCTTCATGATCTCAATAAAAACTGCCATGTGCAAAGGAGAGGAATGGGAAACACAGCAGTCACCTGACCACAGGAGTTCTGGAACACCAATGAACAGACATTATAAAGGTCACTGTATCAGCTTTCTATTGCCGTGTAACAAATGACCACAGACTTAATGACTTAAACCAATGCCCATTTATTATCTCACCATTCTCTGGGGCAGAAGCCTGGTGGTTTTGGTTGGATCCTTTGTTCTGGGCCTCATGAGACTGAAATCAAGGTGCCAGCCGGGTTGGGCTCTCACCTGGATGCTCTGGGAAAGAATCCATTTCCATGCTTATTCAGACAGGCAGAAGAATTTTTAAAATTCTGCCTACCACAGTTACCTGCCTTTGATTAGATCCTGATTCTGCTTTCTGGGAGAAACTCCCGTGACCCACGGCCCACTGTCCTCTGTTGCCTTCATTTTATGTCATCTTCCTTGGTGACGTGGGAATTAGAGAGTGTATCTAGCATTTGCTTTCTGCTGGTATAAGCTTAAGATCCCCAAAGTTGTTTTTCCAGCTTGAACAATCAAAGGAGTTTTTAGTCTTGGTTTATGTTTCTCTGTAAGTACAACTTCCTCACAAATTTAGATTTCTGATCTATTTGCTTCAATTTGATTCCACGTGTCAATAGTTAGACCCCAAATCCTTTCCCAGTTATAATCCTCAAGAGGTATTTCTTTGTTTTCTCAGCCTCATACCTGCTTTTTTTCTCTCTCTCCTCTCCCTCTAATTTAATAGTGGTTAGTTCATTTGAAACCATGAACAAAACAGTCATATCCTTAATCTGGTCCTTGCCATAGGGCTGAGTTGATGTGGGTTCAAAGTGAGAAATTGTATTGGTTCTTTTTCACTTAAAGCTCTTTATAGTCTCACTGTTTGGGGTTTAGAAGCAGTCAGATTTTCTAACCCTTCAGCCTGAACACTATTTCTTTTCCATTCTGCTTCCAAATTTCCAGTTCTTTGCTGAATGCTTTTTTCTTCTCGCAGTACCTTGCCAAAGGCAGCCAATAAAAGTTCGCATACTCCACCCCTCCGGTTCTTTCCGACCCCTTCTCCTAGATACAGGCTGCCCATGGGTCTGCCCGAAGTGATCACGGGTAACAAATATTTTTGTTTTATTCAACATGGGTCACACTATTTCCAGCCCCGACATCAGTTTCTTATTTCCTGCCACTCGGCGGCTAAGCCAGTGCTTCATATTTTGAAAATTTGTTATTGAAGCACCCCATTTCTGGCTTAAATGTATTCAGGGTAGGCTAACTGCCATAACAGATATTTCTGAATTTCTGTGGCTACATACACTGAAATTTTGTTTTTTACTCATGTCACAGTTGAAGGCTGTGAGTTCCCACGTCAGAGTTGAGTGCTGTGAGTGGCCTTTCAAAGACACAGCCTCCACCTAGTGGTTCTGCCATCTTCTCTGGCCTCAGGTCCTCAAATGAACCCTCTGAATTTGATAGGAAAACAGGAGAATAAAGATGTCGTATGAAGTATTGGGTAAGATAGTTTGTTTCTAGGAACCCAGATCTGGAGAGTCTACATTCCCCTGCAGCTAGCTGCAAGAAAGACTGAAAAATGCCATCTATCTATGGACATTAAGTTGGTAAAAACTCAGCAGTCTCAATCACAGCAAAATGTATTAATTTAAAAAAAAAAAACATAAGCCAGGAAAGTACAGGAAACTGGGATCGGGAATGGGGAAGGGGAGAAGAGGAACTGATCCAGCCGCAGGGACTGGGGACTTCTGGCTTGCTTCTGGGAGACACTAATGGCTGATGGGATCTGTTTAATTCAGGCTCAGCTCCACAAAATGAGGAGGCATTTAGCTGTTGCCAAAGCTTTGGAAATGTGTTTTTATTTTCAAACTCAGGCATGTGACATTCTATAGGTCAATGCTAGCACACCTGTGTGAGGCTTAACAACAAGTGGAACCGACAGCCAGTGCTACACAAATCCAGCAGCTCCCTCTCCATTTACTCTGCCAGGGTGCACAGAGGGAACAGTACAGATTGGCCTTGTAGTAGCTGGAAAGTAAAGGTCCTTTTAGGAGATGACAGCAACAATGGCACAAACAACACATCACTCGGCAACTGAGAACAGGCACCCGGAGTCCTAGGGCTGAGCAGAAATGTCAGACTTCAGAGGCATTTTGAGGGGAACTTTTATTTCAGATCAATATCACTGTTGGAAATACAGGGCCTGTTTCTCTCCATTTCACTGTTGCGTTGGCAACAGTGCCACCCACGTCAGGTCAACCATTGCTTTTCAGAAAAGAAATGGCAATGAGTACTTCTTCCAGAATACCCTTGGAAATGTGTTTCCTCTTATGTCCCTTCATTTCCTCAACCTGCCTTACTCTCAGAGTAGTTTGGGTGAGGGCCTAGTCTGGGAATACCCTTGCAAGCCTTTCTGTGGAGAAACGGGAAGCTCAGGAACTCGCTGCACCCCTTTCCTTGCCTTTGTCTCCCCTGGAGACAAAGGTGGAAATCCTGTGGCCAAGTAGACAAGGGGCCAGCTCAGCCTGGTCCTTCTTTAAGAGAGGCTGAGACTGGACATTGCCAGCCTAGAGCCCTGTCCCACAACTACTCTCTCAAGAGCTCTATTTACACGCTGTCTTCGGCTCGGAGGGCCTAAAGCTCCTGCCGTGTGTCTGGTCTCTCTGGAAGGGGCAGGATAAGCCATCCATCCATGCCCCCAAAGTCTGCCTTGATCTGCACCTCTTTACCTTAATGGCACGTCCTTGGTCTCCCCTGGCTTGGGCTTCTCTCAGTGATTTTCTAGCCACTGTAAAGTGTGTCCCCCTTAAATCAACCTGCTGTTTTAAAGTGGGGCCTAATCTAGGCGGGTCTTCTGAAAGGAGTGGTTGCATCAAGCCTCCTTCTTGAGCTTGGAAATGATGTTGCTAGTTAGGCCTCATTTCTGTTCTCAGAGTAAACTGAGAAATATTAGAGTAAGTTGAGGCTAAAAAAGATGTTATTTTTCTTATTGATGATGGTGCTGGTATTGGGAAGTCTGCAAAATGTCACCTGTCCTCAGGTTGCTCTCTACCACCTTGAAGGCTCCCTTGTTCTTTTGACCAACATTTAATGGCAGCCTCCCAAGCATTAGCCACCATGCTAGGCCCTCACCCAGATAATGGGTAAGACATGGTTCTTGCCTTTGAGGAAAAAATGCTAAGGGAGGAAGACATATAAGTTATTGTTATATACTGTTGTAATGGTCAATAATGAAGATGTTCAAAAGTACCAGAAAGCACAGAGGAGGGTGTGTCCTGTTGTGAGGGGTATAGTGGGGGAGTTGGAGGGAGGTCATTAAAGCCTGTGTAGAGGAGGTGGTTTTTGCTCTTGGTCCTGCAGAGAGACCAGAATAACAGAAAATGGCAGAAAAAAAACCAACTAGCAAGTGGAGGGACAGAGCTGTGAGAGAAAAGAGGTTACTCTGGGAACCAGAAATGGTTTGGAGGTGCTCAAGGACCATTGGGGGTGTTGGACTAGAATGCAAGGAGCCCACAGGAAGAGGCAATTTAGTGCAGTGGTTAAGAGCACAGCCCCTGGGCCAGCCTGCCTGGGGCTGACAGGTTCCAGCCCCATGATTAACTAACTTGGTGTCCTTAGAGAGCTACTTGTGTTTTCTGTGCTTCAGTTTCCTCATCTGAAAATGAGAAGAGTAGTACACACTTAATAGGTTTTTTTTTCTTGAGGACTAAATGAATTAATAACCTGTATTAATACCTAGAACCATGTTTGTCTCATAGTAGGTTTTATATTATGAGTACTAGCAACAAAAACAAACAACTTCAACAACAAAACAAAAACGAAAGCAAAACAACAATAAAACCCACACAGAAACCAACGCCCCCCAAAACTGATAGAGGTTACGAAGGTGGAACGATAAGTCAAATCGAAGGCGGGATGTGCTCTACCAGTGTTCTCCTAAACAGCTGGGGATGCTCTGAAACACATGTTTGAGTTGGGAATTCAATTCAGACCGAAGCACTAAACTGCAACTGCACACTTGTGTGTGGGCACACGGAAGCTGAAAGCACACCGTTTCTCCCCATTTGCTCGAGAGGTTAGTTGACGGCTCTCAATGGAGAGAGAATAACCAGGGGAAAGTCTGTGCTGTACAGCAGCTTAGAATTAGTACTTGAAATGGAGACCAGCAAGTTCACCATCGAAGCCATGAGTTTTCAGTGTTTTTCAAACATCTTAAATCCACGTGGAGCGCTCATTAAGCAGGTGCCTGGTGACTGCCCCATGCCTAGTGAAAATCTGTGGGTTGGCTTTATCCAGAGCACCCAGAGCACATGTTTGGGTGGTTGCTGGCTTCATGCTGTGTGTGTACAGATGTGTATATATTAATTCACATCTTCCCATCGAATTTCAAGCACTGAGCTAAACTCGACCTAAATATTTTTCTGAGAAGCCTTTCCCACTTCTGTAAGGAGAAACTCTGATTCCACAGGGGCAGAAAGAGAGTCAGTGAGAAAGAGACAGGAAATGGGAGGACACTCATGCTGTGACCCTAAATTTCGGGCCTGATCCTTGGGCTTGGAGTTAGGCTTTGGACAAAACTCTTCCTGACTTCCTACTGCAAAGAGGAAAAGGGGGAGAGTGAGCTTCTTACTGCCCCTTGCAGTGAAGGTGTTTTATTCCTTCTGGCCATCTGAGCTAAGGGCAGGTGACCTTCCCTTCCGCTAGAGCTCCTTGGTGAAGGTGACTTCTTCACCCACTGGCTGCTTTCCCAGGGCAGTTTTGTTGATCCTCCAAGAACATCACATACTATGAATATAGTATGAATAGCTCCCACAGAGGAGCCGATTGTGAAGGAACCCCTGCTCATTCCCTGATGGGCTGGCGGCAGCATGCCCACGCCTGGGCCTGACAGCACTGTAACATGGGGAAAGGGTGATGGGCTTGCGTGCTGGAGCAGAGCACTGGCTGGACGTCAGGTTTCCTACTGCTCTGTAGGCTGCTCATGCTGGAGTCCTGAGTTCCACCAGGAGTCCCTCTGGGATGCTGAGCAGGTGGATCTTCCAAGGGGCCCATCGGCCTGTTCCACACAAGAGTTATAGGAATTGTACAGCCCCAGCACGACAGTCAAGACCAGCATCGCTGCAGCCATCATCCAGATGACTTGCCAGTGCTGACACAGTTTGGGGTACATGACTTGTAAGAAATGAACCAACTCTTCAAGTTTGCTGTCAAATGAAAAAAATAAATGGAGGATTTAGTATATAGAGTACATATATGAATGCCCAGACCCATACTCCTTTATCTGGAATACATTCCATGCTATCTAGAGTAGTGGTTCTCAAACTCAGTGGTGTCTAGAGTCACTTGGCAGAACTTACTCAAAATTCCCAGGCCTACTGAATAAGAGTTTCCAAAGGTATGCTGTAGGAATCCACACTTTAAAATTTCCCCCAGACAACTTTGATGCTGCCAGCCCAGAGCCTTGACATTGGGAGCTACTGAGATGCAACACTCTCTTTACTTGTTTGATGAGTCACCCATTCACACACACTCTCACCTGTTCATGAGATGGTCATAGGCATTATGAACTCTCCAAAGCCCCAAGACACAAGGTTGGCTAATCCACACGCCCGTGCATCCAGGCAGGACCAGCACCTCTTCTGCACTCAGCGGTATTAGTGATCAGTTCCAGGTTCTAACCTTTGTCTGCCCCCATGTTTAGATACATAGTTTGTTCGTCCTCACTTCCACATCTGACTATGTCCAGAGTGGAAGGATTATGCTAAACTCCCAGAAAACTCTTGATGTCAATGATAAATGACAAGGAACCAGGTCAACCTTGAGTTCCCTTCAAACCATCCGAGGGGCAACCAGGGAACCAGTAGCCCCCAGCAACCCCTGAGTGGTTTATTCAGGGTGTTCTCTCAACCCCATTAATTTTCATTTCCTAATTTTTTCCCTCCTCTTCTTTCTCTTCATACTCTTTCTCTCCCTTTTGCTCTCTCATCTCTTTTCCCTCCTCCCCTTTCATCTCTGGGCTCCTCCACTCTTTGCCTGCTTCACTCCTCTCTTCCCAACTGTCTTTCAACTTTTCCACTCTGTTTGTGGCCTAGCGAGAAGACATTTTGTCTGAAGGCCCACCTCGAAGAGTCCATTCTTTGAGCTCTCTGGAGAAACCCTGGACACGTTCATGAACCTAAAATTCCTTCTTGTTTCTAATCCCAGATCTATTTCAATAAATTTCTCTCTCTCTCTCTCTCTCTCTCTCTCTCACACACACACACACACACACACACAGATATAGATATAGATATTAAAAACAAGAATATTGAGGATCACCTAATAAGGAGACGAGAAAGGTGACAGGGCCTCCTGAAGACCTTGAGGCCCACACAGACACCGAAATATGCTATTTGCTGAGAAGTAGGGAGCTCTACTTAGAGTTAGGAGAAAAAAGATGCCATAACAATGGTTGAAATGACTCAACCAATAAACTCTTTAGAATGGGAGCAGGTACTCAAGACTGCCTGCCTCCGACGCTAAGCTAGGGCACTGACTGGCTTCTTTTCCATGCGGGAACCCTCCGGTGATCATTTCAGGGACAAATAAGCAAAGTGGCGAGCGCGTTAGCTGAGGTGAAAATGATCAGCTGTTTCCACAACTTTTGGGAAGGCAGGGCTAGAAATGGAAGTTTATTTTCTTTCAATTTTAGATTCTTTAGTTTCTATTTAGACATAACTGGATGTGAAAATGCATTCTTTCTTTTGGGCTGCATTTCTGTGCTCAAAGCCAACTGCTATGCTGGCGAGAATGCCATTCTAGCCCTAACCTTATGTGGGGCGGCAAAGGAGGACATCAAGGTCTGGTTTGATGATCCTTAGCGAGTCACCTATTTTCAGCTGATAAAAGAGGTTAGAAGTAGATTAGAAATAAAATTCCTTTGGAAATCGATTTTTGGTTGTTCTGTGTTCAACCCACTGCTCCCTGGGGAGAGGTGAACTTGCTTCCTCCTCACCTGAGCCGAGGGAGAGGGGTTTCAGGGATGCTGCTTGGAGAGCTTGATCTGTGGCGGCAAGGGTGAGACAGTAGACTGCTGTCTATGACTCACACCTGCGAAATCTAAAGAACAAGGATCTCTTTGTGGCATCAGTGTAGGGGGCCAGGACGGGGAAAACTATCCTCCTACCAATAGTGGGCCAAAGGCACCTATTTCACCTCAACTGGGTGTAGCCAGGTGAAGGAGAGCTGGCATGGGATGTCACAGGTCCTGTCTGGAAACGCTACGGAGAAGCTGGACGATGAAGGTATACTTCTAGATGCCCAAGGACCATGAGAGTGATCTTAAGTAGCCAGCTGGAAGAGATGCCTTTAACCTCATAAAGGGACTGCACCTGAGAGAGCCTGAGCAATGCTGTAAACATGTGTGAGGCCGGGTGGGAGGAGTGGTTTTCTGTGAAGGTCTCATAAAGTGCCATTCTCAACAAAGTCAGGAAGTCAGCCTGGAGCCCAGTCACAAAAATACCAGTCAAGTAATGCCTTTCCTACCCCCAGTCTAGATTCCCGTTCTCAGCGTCAACCCCGGAGAGGTCAGCCACTGCGCTAACAATGCTGGGACGGAGGGCAGGAGTGCAGGCAGGAGACCGAGAGAAGCCATGCTCTCCATCTCCACGGCCCACTTCCTTCCTGAAGCAGACCACAGCTGGGGGAGGAAACTGGCCATTTTAATTGCTGAAATGAGGTTATTCCAGAGAGTTAAAGTTGACCAGAGGACTTATGTTTTCTGAGAGTTACTAGAAAGTAAAGAAATGTACCTATTATCATCTTAACTCCATAAAACAAGTTTGAATGGGCAGTGGGAGAAAAGATAAAAGTTTTTGACATGAGACACACGGTTGCTGCGGGTGTCATCAAAGCGGTAGACAAGAAGGTAGCTGGAGCTGACAAAGTCACCAAGCCTGCCCAGGAAGCTCGGAAGGCCAAATGAATATTATCTCCAATACCTGCCACCCCAGGCATAATCGGTGGAAGAACGGTCTCAGTACTGTCTCAATTGGTCATTTAAGTTTCATAGGAAAAGGCTGGTTAATGATTAAATGCATCGTAAAACTTTCTCAAGGAAAAGAGAATGTTTTGTGGACCATTTGTGCGTGTGTGTATGTGTGTGTATGTGTGTGTGTGGCAGTCTTTAAAATCAGTGCTTTTTAATGGAGACAACTTGACCAAAAATCTGTCACAGAGTTTTGAGAGACCCATTAAAAGAAAGCTTAATGAGAAAAAAAAAACACACAAAAGTTTTATGTTGCAGTTTATGGTTCTCACTTGTTCAGTGCATTACTTAAATGTCAGGGGACTCTGTTCTCTGTTTTAATATGGTTAAGGTATTGGATTGATTCACCAAAGTTCATTTAAGCTGATCCTCCAGAAAGTAGTATTTATAGCAGATTACATGATTAGATATTATTCGACAGAGGAGCTATTCAGACAAAAACACTTTAATCTCTTAAATAAGGGGTCAGCTGCTGGGGTTATCTCAATGTTTTGATTTTTGGGTTCTTTTGAAATTCACTAAGTAGGATATGGAACTTTTAATGACTTCAGACCTTGCTGGTAGGTGAAATGGCAAAATTTCATGGGGGAATCATGGTCGAATGCGGGTGCGTGTAGGCAACTGTGTGGGAAGGACTCAGAAATAAATGGATTGCCCGGCACTGAAGACAACAGCTCTCAGGGCTGGTCTGCCTTGGGGTGCAGTTAAGTAAGGGAGTCTGTTGCTTTGAGTGGGCAGTTTATACGATAGCAGTGCCGGTTGTCGTGGAAAAGATGATGCCATGCTGCTGGGGCCAATAAAGGTGAAGCTACACCCCTGTGCGGAGGGACAAGGACCCTCCTGAGGGCTGTGTTGATGGCTGGTACCCATCCCCTGTGGTGTAGGCATGTAAATCTGAAAGGGAGCCAAGGTTGGACAGAGAGAGAGGCCTCTCAGGATCAGTGGGACAAGAGGACACTCTCAGACCACACGTGCAAAGGGCGGCGATTTCCTTATGCTGCTGACCAGGAGCGGTACAGAGAGGGGCCCCGGCGCAGCCTTCCTTTCCCTGGGGTTTCGTGAAATGGGAGGGAGCCGCCAATTGTCTGAGATCAAATTAGCTAGATAAGCACTCCAGCCCTGTGCTTTGTAAACCGGACTGTTTATATTCTGTGTACTCTCTCTGTTTAGTTCCCTTTTGTTCTTTCTCAGTGTTTGGAAATGTTAGGAGTTCCAGCCTGGGTTAGCTGTATTGAAGGGAGCCAAAGGAAGAGCTGTTGTCCGGGCCCGGGCCTGAGTGCACTAAAGGGGAGGAAGGCATTGTGGTTGTCTGCAAAATAAGAGCAGAGGACCCTGAGAGAGAGAAGACATAAGGAGGGCAGAATCCAGCAGCTTAGAATAGGGGCTGTGCTTTCATCGTTGAAACTTGGGGGCTCTTCCATTAGGAGAGGGGGGGCATCCAGGCACAGGTTTATTTTCAACGGAGAAGCATTTTCTCCAGCTCTCCTAGGTAGCTCTTCCCTCGAACATTGGGGTTAAATCATGCAAGCTGAGGTCTTTCACTGCAGCTGAATCTTCCACCAGCTGGTGGGCTCTATTGGTTATTCCTATGGGCTTTGAAGCATATCCTTCTCATGTCCAATATTCATTTTATTACCTTATTTGTTATATACATGTGATTTCCAGAGCCTGCCAGCAATGTGGTATAGACACATACCCTGTCCCAAGTTTACCAACTAGTTAGATAACTAATCATTTTGCCTGGAGCCATTCTCGACCTTATCATAGGCTGGGTGTCTAAAGACAAAGATTTTGCTGAAGTGTTCCAAGTTTGCTGTAACCACATTTTTAAACATCAAAATTCAAGACTTCTGGTTTGAATGTACTAAAAGAGACAATAGGGTAGAATATACCGAGTTGGGGCTATCATTAAAACCCGAGAGGTAGGTAGGACACGATGCAGGGTCTAAACTATCTTTATCTACATGTTATATATTTATATTTATTTTCCAGGTATTTTTAGAGAAAAATACACTGGAAATTTAAGGTACATTTTTAAAAACCTCAAGTATTTCCAATCTAAAGGGAATACACTGTCCAGATGACCAAGCGTGTTTGATGGGCATGAGAGGGGCCTGTTGGAAACTCACCTTTGCCACCAAGCAGAGTTTATCCCTTACTCCCATCTGTTCGCTCTGCCTCTGCTCTTACATCTATTTTAAAAAATTCTCTAGGGCTTCAGGCCAGCCCCCTTGACGTTGGCTCTTTCATGGGGGTAGCTAGAAAAGGAGCTAACTGTGGGTGGGCCAGGAGGGACTCCAGTCAGGGTCCCTCACAGTTAGTTTCTTGGCTCCTGACTACAGCCCCACTCCACGCCCTGACCACCTCTGACCTCTCGGCTCTTGCAAACATCCCCTTGTTAACTATTTTGGTTCTTTGTGGTTTCCTCTGCCTCCTCCCCCAGCACGAGGGCCCTCTTGGCTTCGGTTGCTTGCTCATTTGGGCCCTGGACCCACTGAGGCCCCGGACTGGCACCTGCAAAGAGGTTGTGCGGTTAATGAACTGTGACTTGTTTCAGCAATGACAAGGGCCCCAACCTGCTTCTCTGGTCCCTTCCTTCGTTCTCAGTTTCTTCCGTCTCTTCGGTTTCCTCAGGACTCTCGCTCTTCTGTTCTTCCTCCTCCTCCTTTAGTTCTTGAAGCTCTTTGGTCTTCTTTAGACTTTCCTGGTATCTGGAAGGCAAAAAGGAACAATTGAGTCTGGAAAGGCCAGGCACAGAGCATCCCTTCCTGAGGGGACTAGAGCACCTCCAGTAATTACGCACTTCCTGTGGTTCCACACAACAGGAAAAAGCTGGGATGCTCCCGTGAATCCCGCGGCTCCTGTCAGTACAATTTCCCCTCACTCTTCAGTCATCCTTCCTGTTTATGAAAGTGTGACAAAACTGACAGGGAAAAATGTGGCTGGGTTCTTGTCCTACAAAACATTCAGTGAGGCTTAGATTGCACTTGTTTTCTACATAACCTTGGCACTTCAGCCCCTCGGCTATAAAATGGAGAGGGTGTCCTTAATCTCCCAGGGTGCTGGAATGCTGTGAGGAAGTGTCAGGCATACGGCTTGATCTAGGGAGGGGGATAGCGGTCACACACAGGCTTTTTACCAAAGTGAAAGGCACACAGCTTGACATAGAGAAGTACCCAGTCAGTGTTTACAAAGCCAGTGGAGGCATTTACCCTCACGCATTCTGGGTGTAGAGGACAGCTGTGGGTTCAAAGACAGGCTCTTTCAGAGAAACCCTTCTGATTTCCCTCTCCCAGAATCAGTATTACACCGAATACACACTTTCTGCTTGTCCTACAGATGAGTGTTTAAGGCCAGCACAGTTTGGCTGGGGCAACCCCAGGATGGTGTACGTGGCTGCCACACAGAAGCCCTTAGGTTTCACACAAGTGGGAGGCTATGTCCCCCTAGGAGCCACAGGGGAAGAAGCTCAGGATGTGATGCCTGATCAGAGGTCATTCTCTACCTGCCTGGGCTTGGGCCCTCATCAGTACTCTGATCAGTACTCTGCTATTGAAGCTCAATTAGAGAAGGGGACAGTTGAAAATTGAGGGGACTCCAGTTTACAGGACGAAGGACGGGCTGAGGCTGTTGCAGCAAACAGAGTCGCAGCTGGCCGCTGCTGGGCATTTTTGGCAGCAGTGTGACTGGTCTGGGTGCTCAGGAAGCCTCAGGCACCGCTGAGAGGAACCCACCCAGAGCTCTTGGTTTTCAGATCAGTCTGGGCAGTAATGTTCTGGTGGCTTTTTGCCTAAAACAGAGGGCAGCCTTGTTATTGTCTGACCACACCCTCTCACTCTGCTTCCTCCAGTTCTTCCTGTGGAACAGGACTGCTCTTTCCTACATAGCTCCTTACTGAGGCAAGGAGGTCCTGGGGCCACTGGTTGCTTCCCCAAATCCTCTAAGAGACAGGAAAGGCCCGTGGGAAGGTATCTTCTGTGACCTGCCAGGTGACCTCAGAGCAGCTGAAGTCTGACTCACCTCTTGTTGAGCGCTTCTTCCTCCGTCCTGGCCTTGGTCTCCTGGCTAATCTCCTCCAGGCAGCTCGGGGTTGGCATGGGAACTGAGGCTTCACAGTCTGGGTCCCCATTTGTTTTTCCACTAGTGAGAAGAGGGAAGTACAAGGCGTCCTTTCAGGGACAGATTGGGCATCTGAAAACCAAACCATGTCTTTGGCCTGATTTCTGATCAGAAGTGAGGAAACTCATTGGATTGAGTTTTTTCAATCCGTCTACCTTAAGATAAGATTTATAAAGGCCCTAGTCCATGAATCCTCCCTAGAGCCCCAAACATCAAGTACTGCATCAGTTTCCCCCTTTCCTCATGGTCCCAAGTCAGCCTTTATTCTTATTTCAAGAGATGCTATGAATGGATAGACAGCTACTGGGAGCTTGACAGTACCAAGGTGAGGAAGGCAGAAGCAGACCAAAATGGCCAGTGTCATCCCTTCCTGGGTCCATCTTTTGCTATATTCCTGTAAATATCTACCAAGTACTGACTGAGTCACAGGCATCTTGAATGTGCTGGGAATACATACACAGAGCTTAGAAGGGAAAAAAAGTCCAAAAAAGGGGGTCATATATAATTCATTACAACTAGTGATAATTTTCTGTACAGTGTCAGAAAATAATGAGAGAACCTGCTTAAACTGAGTGATCAGAAAAGGCCTGAGTTGGTATAACTGAAGCATAGACTTAAAAGATGAGAAGTCAGTTATGTCTATAACAGAGGGAAGATCAGTCTAGGTAGAGGATCAGGGCGTATGAAGACCCCGAGACACAAAAGATGCAGAGATGTTTCAGGAACTAAAAGGAGGCCGTGAGGGCAGGAGTTAACTTTGGGACAAGAGGCATCTAGGTGGAGAGATCAGGTAGGCAGTTGGATATACCAAAGTGAGTTAGAGAAGAGCTCTAGGTTAAAGAAATTCATTCGGCATCATCATATAATCTAGATGATATTTAAAGCAAGTCGGGTGAGTGCAAAGTGACTCTTAGATTTGATAATGTGAAAGTCAAGAGGAAGTTTGATGAAATGGTGGAAGCCAGAAACAGATTGCAATGGGCTTAGGGATGTGAATGGGAGGTGAAAACGGGGAAGCCACAGACACAATAGTTTGATGAGAAATGAGAGTAGAAGAGTATGTTGGGGGAGTATGTAGCATAGCTACAGAATTGGGCTAAGGGATGAAAGCACATTTGAATGTGAATAGAAATGATCCAGTAGAGGAGATGAGACAAAGAGGATAACCAATGGAACAAATCCTTGAAAAGGGAAGCAGAGACAGACCTTAGAAAGGTGGAGAAACCCCCTTGGTTACAACAAAGAGAGGATGGTTGGTTGTAGGTTGTAGGATGGCTGGGCAGTGCTGGGAACCCGTTTGAGGTATGGGAATCGCATGTTTAAAGGAAGTATCTCGGTGGCCATGCCTTCCCTACAGACCCTGCGGCCCTCCTGGGTCACTAGAGTCCCAATGGGAGTCGCGTCAAAGGAGAACGCTCCATTCAAGGCAGAAGAGTGAGCAAAGCTCTTCAGCCAGGACTCCGAAAGATCCCAGCTGCCCCCGCTCCAGCCCTCAGACAGGTTTCCTGAGTGAGGCTGAGAGCTCCTCATTCTTGGCACCAGTTCTCCTCTCTTAGTTCTCCTCAGACCTTGTAAAATTTACATTTCATCAGGCTGGAAACCAAAACCCATTGTGAACAAGAAAAATAACACTCCAAAAATATCAGCTATTCATAACATTTCTCCTGTTGCAGATTACATTACCCACTCCCTTCCATGTGACCTTTGCCTGATGTGCAGTTTCCCATTTGTCCAAACAACTGGAACAAGGCAGGTACAGCCAAGGGCAGGGAAAGTAATTCTTTTGTTAAATATATTTATATATTAGAAATAGAATATTGATATCGGACTTTTAATTTCTTTAATCGACAGCTGTCAACCTTAGAGGTTAATGATAAACATGTCTGAAGGAGTACAGAGTGGCAGAGAAGAAAAGAACCTGCCTGAGGCGGACGGGTTCGAACCCCAGCTCCAACAGGTACTGATCACTTCAGTATCTTGAACTGCGGATTCCTCAACTGTCAAATGAGGGTAATAACATATTCCTGAGTGTGGTAGTGTGAGCATTAATGAAGAAATGTAAGTAAACTTTCTGTACTGTGGTACTCAACAAATGACATTATTTATTACTAGTTAAGCAGTAAATTTACTGGTAAATTTGGGGAGCAATGTGAGGTTATTCCAAACCTGATCCATAAAAAAAAACCTAAGTTGATAAATTACCAGGTGATTTTTTTATATCTTCAAGAGAGAATTTGATATAGATTACTGGCACTTCAGAATCAGAGGAACCCTGAATGTGACTTTGAAGTATGGCAAAACTGACATAAGGTTGCTCTGATAAACTCAAATGCGTGTATATTGTGTGCCATAACACATGCATTCACGTTCAAGTTTTGCTGATCAAGTGATGGTAAACCAAAGTTCCACTGTCCACATGTGCTCTGTGGAGACTAAAACTTTTCCCTGGTAGAGCCAAGAAGCCCATTTCAACAACTTTTTAACATGTGGATCTTTTGTCCAGGGTCCAGATCTCCCAGGTTGACTTAATTGCCCTCTTCAACTCAGCTCACCTGTGGGGTTTTAGTTATTAACATGCTTTCACATACATTCTCTCTCTTGACTCTCCCAATAGTAAGAAGAACTAACATTTATCCTATGTATCAGGCTCTGTGCTAAGAGCTCACTTAAGTGTGATGAATGACCCAATAAGATAGGTAATACTATTGTTCTCAGCTGGACAGGCAAGAAAACCAAGACTCATAGTGAGGTTAAAGAACCAGCCCAAGATCACACCATCAGTATTTGGTAGAGCTCAAATTTGATCCCATGCAGTCTGACATTTGCCCTTTCTCTTAACTGCGCTATATGCAACCCATGTGGAGGCTTACCCCATCTGAAAGATGAGAAGCCTAAGCTCAGGTTGAATAACTGATTTGCCTGATTTCACATTATTGGTGGTTGGTGGATCTGGCTGGGACTCTCTCCTTGGTCTTATAACGTCACGTCAAAGTACACTTCCCACACGTCCCTGAGCCCTCCGTTTCAACAGAAGTCTTTTCCTGGGGCTCAGAGCAGTGTGAAGGACTCCAGGGTACCTGCTGAGTGAAGCCATGCCTGATCTTAGGCTGGACCATGGCTTATAATGTGACCCTTCTTTTAAAGGTTGCCTGTTTTGAATGAGAGATGGGCTAAAAGAACCTCTAGTTTAATACTGCAGGTAGGGTGGGAAGTGAGCAAACATACAATATGTAAAGTATTTGTTGTTATATTGTGACCTCTACACTGAGCTTACAGTTGCTGAAATATCTTCTCCAACTACCTGAAAGTTTCTCCCTGTGTGTCTTTAAGACTCAGCCCAAATACCTTTTCTTCTGTGGAATCTTTACCAATGTTTCCCCTTCTCCTTTGTGTGTGATTAAAGTTGATCTCTCCTTCCCTCTGTCCCCTTATTACACCTCTGTTACAGCATAACTTGGAGTTAGGATATTTTTATATTTTATATACATGCCCATCTCTCGGTGTGACTGTGATCACAGGGAGAGAGGCTGTGTTTGAGTTAGAATAGTGCTTGGCACAGTAAGTGCCTTTAAGTGTTTGCTGAGTTACATTGACTTTACTGTGGCCCATTAATCTTGTAAAATGGGCAGGTCCTCTCTGTACATGGTTATTTCCTGAGAACCGAATGTTTAGGCTGAGCTGGAGGAATCTCTATTCATTGCTGTAAACTTGGAGCTGAGCATAGCCTGTGCCCACCCTAGGGATTTCTGGGCCAAATGCTCACGGATCTTGACATCTATTCCCAGCCTGAAATTTTGAATGCTTTTTTTCTGGGATGATTTATGAAAATGAAACTCATTGTTCTCTCATGCCCATCAGGTCAACGATGTTTGTCATTACGCTCATTCTCACTGACACGAGGGTTATTTTGCCAAACTGTGTTGTTTGATCGGCAGGTATATTAGAGTCTATTTTCCCACATGGTAAACAGTAGTTGAAAGTGACTACTATTATGCTGAGCAATGTCTCTAAGCCACTCCTACTGCCACGGCTCCCTCAGACAGGACCAGCCCAGGGGACCTGCGCTAGAAGAGCTGCCTTACTCCCTGTCACTCAGTTCCAGATCCCTGGGGCTGCTACTAGTTGTCTGGGGGCCAGTTCATTCCGGAATACTATCAGCACAGGGGAGTCGCTTACTGTACGTATGTGATGCCATGTGAAGCCTTTAAGCGATTTATGCCGGTTACTTTAAAAAATGTAGAAAAATGGTTATTTTAGAGATTATAGCTAAAATTGCTCTGCGATTTGTCAGTGTAATTGTCCCTTTTATAAACCTAGTCCTGTAGGTCATCTGTCTCTGCGGCTTTGCTGACCCCCCCCGCACCCCCACGAATGGCTCCACATATACACCTCACTCCCATCCCGCTCTGCCTTCTACCCAACACCCAGCCAGCCACAAGGTGCTCCCACAAGAGCGCTCGCAAAAGCAGCTCCTAAATCTACCCTCTCCCCTAGTCGCACTGGACTTCTTTCTATTCTGCGAGCTGCAGAGCCCAGGAAGAGGTTAAGAGCACGAAGGCTGCTGTCAGCTGTGTAACCTCAGGCAAGGGAAGATTTCCCTGAGTTTCAATTTCCTCATCTGTAACAGGAATATTAATACTACACCTATCTGATGCGGTTCTTGTAGGATTAAATCAGATCATTAATGTGAAGCAATTAGAACAGCGTTTGGCATAAAGTAAGCATGTAACAAATAATAAGAGTAATTACCACTATCGTCATCATTATTATTCCCTGAGTCCCTACTTAACTCCCCTTTAGAGCCTGGAGTGTTGTTAACCTCTAGTTCGCCTAGTTAATATAATTTGCAGGTTTCACTTTAAAAGTAAATTCCTAGAGAAAACATTTTCTGAAGCCCTCCCTCCCCCCACAATACAAAATCTGGGCTAAGGTGCTCATTTTTGTGTGTATTGTTTCCTTAGCAACCTGTCCTTCCTTGTGATATCTCCCATCCCATTGCATTATAATGGCCTGCTTCCCACCTGTCTTTCCCATTGAATGTGAGTGCATTCCGGGTGCCTGGCTCTTGGTCATTCATTGTCAAAGAAATGAAAGAAAGAGAAACAATGAGTAAATAGCTCTTCCTACTTGCGAGACTGTTCTTGAGCTTTGTTCTGTTTTAATCTTTGTGATACTTTACATATAGCAGTAGTCCCCATGCTGTGCACCTGAAACTAATACAAAATAATAGTTAATGTAAACTGTAATTTAAAAAAAAATTTAAATTAAAAATTTATTCCTATAAATTTTTATAAGTATAAAAAAATTTTAAATAAAAACTGTACGTACATGTGTATATATCCCCTCCTATCCATAGTTTCACTTTGTGTGGTTTTAATTACCCATACTCCACCACGATCCGAAAACATTACATGGAAAGTTCCAGAAATAAACAATTTATAAGTTTTAAACTGCACACTGTTTAGAGTAGAATGATGGAATCTCACATTGTCCTGTTCATCTCGTCCTGGACTTGAATCATCCCTTTGTCCAGCATGTCCACGCTGTATATACTACCAGCCTGTTAGTCACTTAGCAGATCAATGGTCATGTATTCCAGTGACCTTTATTTTATTTAATAACAGCCCCAAATGCAAGAATAGTGTTGCTGGCAATTCCGATATGCCAATGAGAAGCCTTAAAGTGCTCCCTTCAAGTGGAGAGGTGAGCACGTACAATAAGATATGAGAGAGACCACATGAACATAACTTTTATTATAGTGTATAGTTATAATTGTTCTATTTTATTTTTAGTTTTTAATCTCTTACAGTGGCTGATTTATAAATTACACTTGATCATCTATATGTATGTGCATGTGTGTGAAAAAACAGTATACATAGGGTTCAATGTTCTCTGCAGTTTTAGGAGGTCCACTGGAGGTCTTGGCATGCATTCCGTGTGGCTAAGGGGAGACTACTGTGCTACTTTCTATATTTTCCTCTGAGTCTGTGTGTTCTTAGACCCTTGTTGAGCGAAGAGCAGTTTAGTATGAAGTAACAGGGCTCAGAATTCTCTCAAATCACATTGGGCAGTGCAAGCTCAGGCATTTGCTTGAGAACTAGCCACACTCAATTTCGTCTTCTCCTCTGTCACCTCCTTAGCCATTTCCCTTCCTGCTCAGTCACTGTATGTTTAGAGAAACGTGACATCTTTTTAACGTCAAGCTGAATATAACAGTCTAGAAAGTAATGTACATTAACTTATAATGCATTCTTTCACTTTAACAATATGGAGAAGGTAGCTAGAATCGACTGTGTTTGCGTTAGAACAGAAGGTATGAATTCATTTTCACTCAAATTGTCTCATTGTTCAGTCTCCTCTTAGCACCATGTTAGATGGTTCCAGTTTCATGAATTCAGGTAGAAATCACTTAGCACCTTTTAGAAACCCACAGAGGGACGCTGCTGTTAGTCCTGAATCCCTCCTCCTTTGAATACTCCCTCCCCTTTTTGCAGGCCTCTGTATAGGCGGGGTGTATTCCTGGCAGGTGAGCCAGCCAAGCTTGGGCGATGTACCAGGGCTCTCTCTGCATCGCCCATAAGAGTGAGCTGCAGACATCTTTGTCACCATTGGCGTTCATTGCTACTTCTGATTTGGGGTTGCTGCCTGTTGTCCCCAGTTTTGTACCTCACTTTTTCCTACCAAGTTTAGCTCTGGTTCTTGGTGATCCCCACTGCCCCACATACAAGTTCTCAGCTGGCTTGAACATTAGTTCCACAGGGTCCAAGCCCTGCCCCATCATGATTAGCCTCTTCAGGAGAGTGGGGACATAAATCTCCTTCCCTTATTAGCTCTGCAGGCCAAGAGTTGGAAACAGAGCCATGCTGGGGGCCTCCCTGTAGAAGGGGTTGGTGTGTCCAAAGGCAGGATTGGAAGGGAGATTTCAGTATGCTTCTCGCTCAGGGCATAAGTGACTACTTCTACAGAGATACATAGGCTATGATTCTAGGAACCTGATAAGATTTTGCAACTTTAGTTACTTCCGCGTGGTTGTTAGTTTGTCATCCCTTTATAATTTCCTTATAGTGATCAGGAAAACAGGGAAACAAGTGAACAGAAATGCCCTATGTGATATGAAGGACCTGTAAGTTTATGCAAGGTAGGGTGGCAAAAAGAGGAAATGCTGGGAAAACTTCAAGACTAATGTGGGATAAGTCACTGAAGGATAGGTTTGTGATTGATAGGCTGACATGGGAGGAAAACAGGTTAAGTCTCAGGGTGGGGAACTTGGGAACTTATCTGTACTCAAAAGGGACCCAACATAGACATTCCTTACCAGGTCAAGCAGAACTATTCTAACAGCAATGAAATATAAATGACTAAAACTGTCTCAAGGCAAGGAGGAAGGAAGAATAGAGGTGTATGTTCTACCAAGTGAGGAAAGACACAAGGGGAAAGTTCTGAGAGCTGGCAGCTGTGATCCAGATGTTTTCCAGCAAGCAAATGAAAGAATTGAAAAGCAAGTTATAAACTCTTCTGAGTATGTAGAAATAGCCTGCCTTGCTTCGGCTGAGGGTGAAAAGCTCTACAAGTTGCACAGATGCCTAGAAAAGTTAGGCACAGCAGACACTGTCGGTTGCCCATCCAATACTCCTCTCCTTCCTACTTCCTAACAGCAACATGATTTTAAGAATTTATTCTCCTTTACGAAGTCATTTCGCTTCATGGGAAGCTGGCCCTCTCTTTCCATCTCCAGGAGATAGTTTAAGACCATGATGACAATCCCATTCCCAAAGTCTGTCACTGGTGTTTAGAAAAGGGCCATGTTCCAAATCTGCCAACAAGATAAGAAGGAAGACTGAAGAAAGGCTTCTGGGTTCATTTCTAAGGAAAAAACATGGGGAAAGATGGTCCCTTTTACTCTAGAAATTGTCACGTCTGGATAGGATACCTGGAAGTTACAGCCATTTGTCACAAACCTCCTGATGAAGTCAATATATAAAGTGGGCAGAGGCAAGGAAATTGTAGCGGCTGAGTTGGGCCCTGCTGTACCACACCTCGAGCAGCGCCTCCTCTGGACTTAGTTAAGCCCCTTTGAGTTGCGGCTTTCTTGTATCTATGGTCCAGAGAGTCCCAAACAACGGAGAAGGCTTCTGTCTCTAGTAGACCCTTGATTTAAGCCTCAGCATCTTCCTAGGCCAGGAATTTTGCAAACTAGATCTGAAATCTTTGTGGGTCTCAGAGGTCCACTTATTTCCTCTAGAACTTAATTCGCTTTTGCTTTCTATCACATTTTTGGGAGTGTGGATGAGAGAAAAGGTGAATTGGGGAAATTTTCCTTGGAGATCCCCGAAGTTCACAGGAAAATCGACAAACTTACTTTTCCAAAAGTGCAGGCAGTGCTGAGGTGACGACAGGCATGTTGCCTTTCCCATTAGGTGATTCTGACTGAATGGAAAACAGGAGACAGAGTAACGAGGATTAGCGAGGAAGGACGAAACAAGAGCTGCTGGGCGCCTGGTGATGCTGGGCATGGAGGGGCTGCTGCTGCTCTGCCTCATTCCCTGTCCTCGCTCCTCACACTTTCAATTCTTCATCTGAGACCGGGCATTGGCCCTCTCCTCAGGCCCCCTCTGTCCTCCTTTCCTTGGTATTTGTTCCCTCTGGGGCATGTGCAACTTGCAACTTTTACTTTTCCTCTTCCACGTTTTGTTGAGCGAAGTGTTGACATTTGAGGCCCCATTCTGGAGAGGAGCCCTCAGTTTTCCTCTGTCCCCCGTTTACTGACTTGGACTAAATACCAGTGGTCTTCTTATCAAACACAGGCCCCAGGGTCCCTGGGATAGATTCGTGCAAGCCTGTCACTGCCCTGGAGATACAGCTCCAAGCAGTTCTCAGGAGATGCCTGTCCTTACTAAAAGCTCAAGCCATCAGTAAATTTCTTTATAATAAATCTCTAGGATCACCACATTGTTTTGTTGCGATGGATTTGAGTTAAGCAATGGTTCTAATCTCTGACTGCACATTAGAATAAACTAGGGGGGATTTTTTAAAGTACTGATCCTGTCCAGAATTTTGGTGTGAGGCCTGGGCATAGAATGTTTTAAAAAGTACCCCATGTCATTTAAATGTATAGCCCTGTTTGCCAACCCCTAGCCTAAAGGAATATGTGTGTGTGTGTGTGTGTATATATATATATATATATATATATATCCCTTTATATATATAAACCTCCTTTATACATTTAGTATAGTATGTGGAACAGATCCTTTAAACTACACTAATTAGCCCTCCCTAAGCTCCTTTAAAAATTTTTTTTAGGCTCCTTTGTTTTAGTGGGTGATTTGGGAGTTTGTGTTGATTTCAGAGATGACTGACATGTTCAAGAAGGAGGTAAAAGAAGTCAAAGACTTATTGCTACCTGTTGGCACAATAGAGCATAAATCTACCTATTGCTTACACAGTCAGGTTGTTTCCTTATAGGTTACTGCTATTCGTGGACAGGGCATCAAGAAACAACTGGAGATGAATTAGAAGTTTTAAAATTAACTAGGTTCACAAAAACCTGGGATCTGGAAAATATTTTGTTACATAGGAACTGTCTTTGTTTTAAAAAATTGAAATGGATTTTTCTCTGATTATATTCTTATTATAGAAATATAAAAAGGCATCAAGAAGATAAAAATCACCTGTGGTTTTACCATTGCCCATAGATAACCATGAGTAATAATTTTACATATATGCTTCCAGAATTTTCTGTCTATACATAGAAGACCACTTTTTAAAAACTACACAACAGAATTATACTGTACATACAGTTTTTAATTGCTTTTTACAAAAAATTATGAAAATTTTTTCATGTCAATAAATATAGGGTGGGGCAAAAGTAGGTTTACAGTTGTGAGTACAAGAAACAGAGTTTATTCTTGTATTATTATTTATTAATTATTGTTATTATTTTCCATACAACTGTAAGCAACTGTAAACCTACTTTTGCCCCACCCTGTATTTCTATTCTAATCATTATTTTGAGCAACTGCACAGAAACCCCTTATAGGGATGTCCATAATTTATTTAACTAATCTCTTATTTGAGACATTTGAGACATTTGAGTAGCCTCCCGTTTTTCATTGTTGTAAACAACATTGCAATGAACAGAGGTACGATAATACTGGGTTTAAGAATTCAAGCTCTGGAATCAGAGAGCCTATGGTTCAAAGCTCAGCTCTACCCCTGTACAATGCAGCCTTCAGCTGTTTACACCCATTGCAGAGTGGGACAAAATCATACCTGCCTTGGAGGGTTGTGGTTTGAGCATGAAAAAGGAGACACAGCACCTTGCTCAAGGATACTGAGTCATCTTCTAAAGTCAGTGGAAGACATGGAGCCTGGTCTATATTGAGCTTTTTTAAGTCCACAGCCCAGAATCTGTGCTGGGAACGTCTTCACTTCATTGACCCCGCCGTCATCTAGGTCACCCCCGTATCAGAGAGCCTGAGGGAGAGGTCAAAGGGGGCTGGCAGGCCAGCATCTTCATACTCACCAGGGCCGGTAAGGAGGGGATGGGTGATGAGCTTGGAGGCTGACTGGGCAGGTTCAGGGCATTAAACTTGGGAACCACGGCAACGCTGACCCTCCGGCGGGGCATGTTCTATAGAAAAACAAGTGACCAGGCCCATTGTCATGGAGGGAGCAGCACCCACAGTTCAGAAAGACCCCGAAAATACCTACTCATTCTGAATGGTGTAATAACATTCACTGGATATTTGGGCTTTGGGGTGGTGATGGTGGTGGGAGTTGGTGTGGAGAGAGTAGCCAAAGTTGTCACAAATTTTCCACTATTGGTGATGTCTCAGCATGTTTCTGTTTTAGTTTATTAAGTCCTGAAGAAATGAAATAGAAATGCCTCCCAGTCTCTGGGTAACATCCTGGATAGTGTATGAAAACTATAGTAATACCAAGGTTTATGCATCATTTCATGTTCATTTAAGGGTTGGTATAGTCAGGAAAACCATGAGCAAGAGGAGATTAGAGGATGAGCTAGCAGGTGTGAGGAGTGGAACTAGACACCCTGTCCAGAGGTTCTCTGCCACCCATGGATTCAAGAGTGAATGCTCTCCTGGGTGACTGTGGAAACTTCTGTTGTACTTCCTCTGGGATCCCTGGTATTCTTTGAACATGCATACCTTTCCCAGAGTGAGGGACATGGACCGCGCTGTGCGAGGGACCCCGTCTTCTGCAACAGGAGGGAACAGAGAGGAGAACTCAGGTAAGTTTTCAGAGTAGGCTCCAGCAGGAAATGGATAGTCACAAACTAAGCCGAGGCATCTATGAGCCGGAGGCCCCATTGTCATGCTCTTCTCAGATTCTCCGCCTAGTGCATTACCACTTCCGTCACAGCATGTACTTTTGGGGTCTGCTCTTTTCCTATGAGGAAGGAGAAAGTACTTTTTTCCTACTACATACAGCCCAGGGCAAGAACACACAAACTCCCTTGATTTCTTTCTCTGCTGTTTGGTGATTGATCTTTTTTTTTTTCCTTGTCCAAGTTCTGCATAAAGATGCAGTCCTTGGAGAGTCTCCACTTTCTACGGGAGTCTCAGAGTCACGTCTCTGCCCTGGGTGTCCTGGGTCTCACCTCAGATTGCAGCAAGCACAAAGCCCACGCCCAGAGAACTGGGGCTGACTCCGCTGTCCCAAGGGGGTTGCAGGGTCAGCTCGGTTTCGGTTCTCTTTTCTTTTCTTGTGTCTGAGTACTTCAGTTACTTTTCTTGTAGATTCAGCTATTCCTTTAGACTAATGTTTGCTTTATTTTATCCAGCAAAAACTATTTGCATCCGAAGGGCCTTCAAGTTTTCCAGTCAGCCAAAACAGCAGAACTAGAGAACATCCTTTATATATGAGGAGCCCATGCATGTTATTAAAACACCGATCTTAAAAGCGGACAAAAGACAGAAGTAGAGAATTTCTGAGAGTAGAAAATACAAATGCCCAGTGAACATTTGAGAAGGTAGAATATACAAATTAAAATTATGAGATGAGGTACAATTTTAACCCATCAAAGTTAAAGATATTTTTAAATGGAAAGGACAAGAATGTCAATGGCAAAACAAATTGAGTATTATTGTAACCCATTAAATGGAATATCGATGGGTTATTTGAAAATAATTTGCTTTAAGAGCCTGAGAAGTATGTCTTTCCCCTGAGCTACTATGTACACTTCTAGAATCTATCTTGTGGAAATAATCCAAAATGTAGACAATCAACATATTTCATATTTAGAAAAAAATATAGGTGTTATTTTAGAAAAAAAAGATGCTATTTTTTCTTTTAAATGTATATTACTTTTTTTGAAATCAGAGATATTTTTATTTCACTGTAGTCTTCAGAGTATCAGGCAAAGACAAAAATTGCCAGAAGTCATATAAAGACTTAAAAAACAAACACCATATTAGGGAATGGCCATAGAGTATCTCAGGGGTGCACCTGTTGGGCGGGTGCTGGCCTCTCTGTACCAACCCAAGCTAAGCTGTAGCTTGGAAAAACAGTGGGGTGGGAACAAATGCCTGAAAACCACTTATTCACCATTCAAGGCTCAGGTACCATGCCGCTTCCTCCTGTAAGCACTCCCCCATCCCCCCAGGCTGAAGGTGGGACTGTGCAGTGTGCTCCCACAGAAGTCTGCTCAAGTCTGTCACAGCACTGGCTGCACTGTCCTGCCCCCTCCCCCATGGGTTTGGGAGCTCCTTTTGGTTAGGAGATGTGTGCCCTTGACTTCTATATTCCTGTATCTTGTGGGCACACCTGAGGTGCTCCATAAACATCGGCAGAAGGAATAGGTAACTGCTCATTTCATAAATCTTGGCTAACGTGGTTCACAGCAGACATTGCACCTTGCAGGCCAATAATGTGAGGGCCCATGTATTAGGATTTCTTTGATGGCAACTTCCCCAACTCCCAACGCTGACAGAGAGCGGCTTGTGAAAGGCCCAGATGCATGTGGGTCAGGAACCTTGCTGCCAAGATCCAAAGCAGACAGTTTGGAGCTGGGACGCGTCACTGATATTCCCCAGGAAACTTGTGAAACCTCCTGTTTATAAAGGTTTCCCCATCTGTTATCATTTCTGCACTTTCCCTCCTCCTGCTCTTGGTAACACGGATGTTTGCATTCCATGGGATTCCTGTCGCTAAAGTGTCTGTTTCTCCTGCTAACACCACGGTCATCAGCCAGAACCTAAACCCTGGCAGCTCCCAAGGAGAATGCCCGTTCCCAGGTACTGTCCTCCTCCTCCCGACTGCTTCAAGGCCCCCTAACTCATCCTCCATCCCTCAGCGTCCACACTCACCTCGTACATTACCCACTCTGAAGTCAGGCAAATCTAAAAATACAGCCTGACAATGTCAGGGGATGTCAACTCATCAGTGACTCCTCATTGCCTAAGGGACAAAGGCCTGGCATGTGGCCCTGGTTTACCATGTCTGACCTTCAACCCGTCATCATCGTACCCCAACAGTGCAGCCACATCAAGCTGTTTGTTTCGTATTCCTCCCCCAACACAGCCCCACGCCTCTGTACGCGCCGTGGACTCCGCCTGGACGTATTCCTCCATTTGGCCTGGAGAACTCTGATTTTTACTTTAAAATCCTGCCCAGACATCATCCCTTTGTACAGCTTTCCTTGACTCCCTCACACAGAATCAGGTGGCCCCTCCTCTGTGCTCCTACAGCAATTTTATAGAACATTTAAAAAAAATAGAGTATTTCTTTAAAACATTTGTCTCGCCCATGCACCCTGCTAGTTATCTCAGCAACATCGCCTTTCGCTGGGCTCTCACTCATCCCCCACTGCCCAGGCTTCATCTTTCACCTGGACTGTTGTAACAGCAGCTTTGTGGGATTCCTCATCTCTGGCTTTGCCCCAGGAATGTACTGGCCTTACCATAGTCAGAGAGAGCCTTCTAAACTCCATATGTAATCATGCCAGTCCCCTGACTAAAATCCCTAATACTTTTCAGGATAAAGTCCAGATTCTTTAGTATGTGCTGCCTAAAAGGGGGGCCCGAAGCACAAAGGGTCTGGGATCTGTCGCTTCACAGTTAGAGTGAGCTCTCTCGCAGCCTGTGGGCTTCATGGCAGTGGTCAGCTGCGCTGGTTAATTGTGTCAGAAGTCAGGAGGCGCTTTGGGGCCATTCATATTTTCTGGTTCCAGGCCCCCAGGCTCCCTGGAGCAGCTGCCGTGAAGCCCCTGTGGGCAGCACTGGGCAGGGGCAGTGAACCTTGCCCAACCTGAAACAGGGCCTAGGGCAACCCTCAGTCTCAGCCTAGGGACATCAGGGACCCAACTGCAGGCCCATGATGAGGGCAGGGCCCTGGTTCCTTACCAGAGGGGCCGCAGCTGCGGCTTGAATTCTGATTCGCCAGTTTTTTAAATTCCATAAGCTCTGCACGGTCCTTCTCATACGTCCTCTTCAGGTTCTCCACATACTGCATCATCACCTCTGTTGCCTTTGACATGCGCTTTTCCTGTAGGGAAGGAAAGAATGAAAACCCCAGCACTTGGAGGGGAGGCTCATTGGCCCTTGTTTGCACTGAGTGAGGCGCTGGAATGGGAGAATCAAAAGGACAGAGGGACCAAGAATTTGCTGTCCACCATGTAAGCTGAGAGGGGCTCATAGGCACCTGCTCTCGGAGAACAAGTTCAAGCACAGCCACATTGCCTAGGTGATGACAGGTGGAAGAATGTCAGAGAATGTGTCAGGGAGTCTTCATGGCAATGGAGTGAAGTGGCTGTAGGGGTGTGGGCAGCACCTGGGCATTCAGATATGAACAAAAGGGACAAACAGCATTCAGGACAGGGAGCTCCAGGACCAGGGGTCCAGGGACAGGAAACCATAGGGTTTATATTAGATAAAGGATTGATTCTCCAAACAGGAGTCCTTCAGAGAGCAAAATGGAGTGCTATTAAAAACTATGCTAGGACCAAAGACCTATCTATAAGACCTGAAACAATAATATACATAGAAGAAAACATAGGTACTAAACTTATGGACCTTTGTCTTGGGATTTTATGAATTTGACCCCAAGGACAAGGTAAGAAAAAGCAAAAATAAATGAATGGGATATATCAAACCAAAAAGCTTCTGCACAGCAAATGAGACCATCAGCAAAACAAAAAGACAACCAATCAAATGCAAGAAGATATTTGCAAACAATATCTCCAATAAGGTGCTAATATCCAAAATACATACAGAAGTCATACAACTCAAAAACAAAAACCAAACAATCCAATCACAAAAATGGGCAGAGCACCTGAACAGACACTTCTCCCAAGAAGACATACAAATGGCCAACAGAGCGTGAAAAGATGTTTAGCTTTACTAGTTATAAGAAAAATGCAAATCAAAATACAATGAGATACAACCTTACACCTATTATAATGGTTATTATCAATGAGATGATAAATAACAAGTATTGGAGAGGTTGTGGAGAAAAAGGAACCCTCATTCACTGCTGGTGGAAATGTAAATTGGCACAGACATTATGGGAAGCAATGTGGAGGTTCCTCAAAATATTAAGAATAGTTACCATATGACCCAGCAATGCCTCTTCTGGGCATCTACACAAAAAATTGAAAACATTTAATCATAAAGATATACGAACCTCTAGGTTCATTGCAGTATTATTCACAGTGGCCAAGACATGGAAAGAACTGAAGTGTCTTTAATAGAGAATCGGATAAAGAAGATGTGATAGATAGATATATATATATATATATATATATATATATATATATATATATATTCAGATACAATGAATGCTACTCAGTCATAAAAAAGGTTGAAATACTGCCAGTTGCTACAACATGGATGGGTAGTAAGAATATCATGCTAAGTGAAATAAGTCGGATTAAAAAAGCAAGAACCATATGATTTCACTCAGATGTGGGATATAAAACAGAAAGCAACAAATGAACAAACAAAAGAAACAAGCAACAACTCATAAACACAGACGACAGTATTATGGGTGCCAGAGGGGAGGTAGAAGAGGATAAAGGGTGTCAAATATATGGTGACAGAAGGAGGCTTGGTTTTTGGTGGTCAGCACACAGTGTAATAGATGGATGATATATTATAGAATTGTATACTTGAAACTTATATAATTTTATTTACCAATGTGACCCCAATAAATTTAATACAACTAAAAAAGAATTATGCTGGGACAATAGGCAAATAACAGGACTATCTAGAAAAACAGGAAAGTACAGGTCATCCCACTTATGTAGGAATCAGCAAGCAATTGGGTTTGTTCACAGGAAGCAAAGGTAGTTAGGGCTGGGTTATGAAGGGCCTTGTCTTAAAGTAAGTGGCCAGGGGAAATTAGACTGACAGGAGTGAGAATGTGGCAGTAAGGCATGGCTGAACCAGCCCGGTGGCACTAGAGAGAGGCGAGGACTGAGACGCGGAAGCTAGGGGAGGGGAAACCATTTGGAGAAGGCTGAAGGCTGAAGTGAGCACCACACATGAGCCTCAAAACACATTTGGGAGAGTTGTACAGATAAGAACATTTTCCTCTGCTTCTCTCCCTTGGATCCTTCAGAGGGCCTAGGCCAGAGCCTGACTGGCCACAGAGAGACGTGTTCAGTGACCATGCCCTGGTCTATAGCCGTGAGCGGAGACCACCCACTTCCTTTGAGCTCTCCCTTTGCAGCTGCTCCCAGCTGGATTGACTTCCTGGGTGCTGCTGCTGAGTCAGGTGCTTTTCTCCCCCAGGAGACAGAGGGCAGGACAGCCAGTAGCCAGCCTTTCTTCATCCTGCAAGAACTGCTTGGGGCTGCGCCCCAGGCACACCCCACCGATGCAACCAAGGCAGCCGGACGGGGGTCCAAAGTAATAGCAGCAGTGATAACAACATCCAGGTTTCTGCAAGCATTACAACCAGCCTCCATGACAGACGCCGTCATCGGCCACATCTTATGGCTGGAGAAGCTAGAGCAAGGAGAGCTGGGTAACACAGTGAATCCTGGTGGGGGCCGGATTGGACCTCAGGCAGTGTGAGCCTACGGCACCAGCTGGGATCAGGGCAGTGCTGTGTGCCCTTCAGGACTCCAAAGTGGCTGAGGGGGAGCCAGACCTGGGCTGGCACCCCAGCTCTGCCACTCCTAGTGCTGCTACTTTTCTGAGATTTCCTGTCTTCGTCGGGGGATAGGATATTTACTTTAACGGGGTTGCTGGGAGGATTAAATGAAACAAGGCAGTTTTTCCTAATGCATGTTTGCCAAATCCTAGTTCCATGAGTTGAGTAGGTATTTTGTGAGAAAAATAAAAGGAATGCTGGTGGTTCTTCAGTCAAATACATTTGGGAAATACAGAGATAAACAGGCTGCTTTGCTGTAAGACTTCTCAAAGGCTTGATTATTCCAATATGCATTAGAAATCTCTAACAGAAAAAGGGAGTGTGCAGTAATTCTCACTCTAGGTGTCTAAAGAAAGTTTTTCCAAAGAGTACTTGAGGGCTTAGTGGTACACCAAAAAAAAAAAACAACTCTGAAAAATATCACAATAATGTACTTAGACTACATCTGGCACAGAGGAGGCCATCAGTAAGAGGTATCCGCAGTTGTCACTGCTTCTGTGGTCACTTTAGTTACTGTGGGCAGCGCTGAGCCAGTCAGTGGGGCTGGGAGCTGGAGAGGCTCACCTGGCGGATAGCCCCCACCATCTCAGCCCGGCTGGAGAGGCGGGCAGCCAGGCGGTGCAGGACGGCGATGTCCTCCAGCAGCTTCTGGTAGGTCTCTCGGTGCTCACAGTGGTGCCAGAGTGAAGCTGAAGACTGAGAAGTGAAAGGGAATATCACCTGGGGTCCTCACCAGATGAGCCCTGGTCCCCGTCCTGTCTGAGAGGAGCGGCCTCTGCAGGGCCGGGGCTACAGCTTCTTCTGGGGATTAGAGAAGCCCAATGTGGACACTCTATATGAGGGGGAACACCCCCAAAATTGGAATTATCTCCTGGAGGGTATCTCCTGGAGGGTGGGTCCCTTGTAGTACGGGCTTCTCCCGCTAGGTGAATGTTCTAGGAACCCATCTGTATCAGCGTACCAGCTGATATTGTTATCAGAGGCTGCATTCAGCCTCAGTGAATTTTTTTTTAAGACTTTTTCAGCACATTTGACCATTTCATGATGCGTGATTTACGAGCGCACCTGCCCACACTGTGCTGCATGTTCAGCAGTTTTTGACCAAAAACGACATGATCCCCATGCCCCACCCTCCCTATTCACTGGATCTTGCCCTGAGTAACTTCTTTTGTTTCCCTAAGGATGAAAAAAGTCCTCGAAGGGGAACATTTTGCTGATGTGGAAGAGGTGAAACAAAAAATAGCAGAAGCGCTAAAATCAAAAGCAACATGTTCAAAAACTGTTTTGAGCAGTGGAAAAACCATCTGGATAGGTGTATTGCATCTAATGGAGAGTACTTTGAAGGTGACTGAAGTTTAAACATGTAAGAATAAATACACAATTTTTTATAAATAAATTCCGGGGCTTTTGGGTCTCCCCTCATACTTGGTGGCCGAAAAGAAGGGAATCACATTCAGGTCTCTGGTTTGCAAGGAGCTCCCTTGGCCATCCCAGATCACCCAGCCCCTTCCTGAGGACCCCCCGAGGGCTTGGAGGGCTTACCCACAGCCCCGAAGTACCCAGGCCTTCAGGATCTGCCTCAGCTACCCCAGTACTCTGAGGAAGGCTGTCTAGCTCAGGGTCTTGGCCTGATTTCTCATTTCGGGAGATGCTGCGTGGTGACTAAGAAAAGCAGGATGCCCAGTATAGCCCTTCTCAGAGGAGAAGTCCCTCCTCTGAAGGGTCCCCAGTCAGGATCCACAATTACCGTGATGGAAGCTTTGAAGTTTTCCAGTTCCTTCTCAGTATTCTCTTCCGTCAGGTTGCGTTCCCTTTCAGCCTGGTTAATTCTAGATTCCAGGGTATAGCTGTCATTTCTAAAGGCCAAGGACAGTTGTACAAACACGTTCTGTTGGGAAAAGGAGTATAGGAGAGGTGCTAGGAGAACTTATTGCAGAGAACGAGGCTGCAGGTGTGTTCCTTGCGTGAGCGTTTGACATCAGCTCCTGGAACCAGTCACCAAAGCAGTCATGTACATGTGAATCTCCCCTTTTACAGTCAACTGCACAAAGGATGGTGAAATAGTAACCTGAGGTCCATGCTAGGTCCTTCCCAGGACCAGAAGACCAATGCATTTTACTAAGGAATAATAAGAGAGTAACACTCAACTTTTCCCTGAACTTCAAGAAAATAACATCCTGTGTTTAGGTTTAGATAAGCTTGGGCTAACACAGCTGATTGTGTAAGCAGTTTGGAGTCATGCAAGGATTTATTACATGCGGATTTTGGAGGTTTTGCATGAAACTACTGTAAAGAAAATTTGAGATGTAAGCCTTGTTGACTTAAAGGAAACCTGAACTAGCATATTGCCTGAGTATTCCAAGTGCTCCATTGAACGCAGCTTCAAGAGCTGCCAGGAGATTAAGGCCAGGTATGATCCCATCAGGAGCTTTCTGGAACAAATATTCCATGCCAAAACTGCAGCCTGTATGAATGAACTTTGAAAGGTGATATTGATCAGACATGGAATTCCTGAAATAATAGGAAACTCCGAGGGAGGGGAAATAGATGGACTACACAGGAAGGAAGCAATGGCCTTTATTTTATTTTTACAGCTTTCATTGCCCTGCCTGAGTCGAATGGTAGCAGATTTATACCACTGGGGAGAGATAACTCTTCTGAAGTGCATGTAACAAGGCCCACAGTGGGCCGAAATCTCCAGCTAGAGAACTGAAGGCCCCGAACGGACCCAGTGATGACGATGATGGCAATGTTGAAAGCTACTTCTCATTGAGCATCTACTATATCCCAGCAATGCTATGAGTTTTAGGCACCTTCGCTCATTTACTCCCACGAAACTCTCTCTGTAGGAACTGTTATATCCATATATAGCTAAAGAGACCAAGACCGGAGAGGTCATTAACTTGTTCGAGGTGACACAGAGTAGCAGAGCCAGGATTCAACCGTGGACTGCCTGATTCCAAAGCCTGTGCTACTTCTGCCACGCCGAGTGCTCACTGGGTCAGTGTACATCTTAGGACAGGAGCTGACCCTTGTAAACCTCCCACTGCCCATCTCACCAAGGACAGTGGGTGGAGGGTCTCTGTCCTACCCAAGCCTCAGTTGGGTTAAGTTTACCGGTAATACTCAATGTTTAATTCTCTATACCTGGATTAACCACTCATTGAAAGAGTAAACAAAACCCATTAAGACCAGGCTTTATAATTTCATAAAGCCCTCGAGTTACTTACCTCAACTTCCTTTTCAGTGAGTGGAGGGGCACTGTGGAAAAGAAAAGACACACAGGTGAACTTTATCCAGCCTATGAAATGAACAAAAAGGTGAATTTGGACAACCAGCAGACCATGGGTTCCAGAAGTGGAGTAAGCGGAGTTCATGAGATGCAAAAGATCCAGGGTACGCTTTGTGTGAGTTCCGTAATCTGTGACATGTTCTACCAGATATTGACTCCTACAGAGGAATCCATATTTTTCCCAATATTAGATCCTGGGCCAGTCCTCCACCAATACCTCTTTTATCATGACTTTGGACAAGTCATTTTAATCTCTCTTTTTGCTCATCTTATAGGAGTCTTATCAGGGATATATGATGTATGTACATTTTTGTGTTTAAGTGTATATGTATACATATATATTCACATATATATGATATCCACACAAGTATTTATGTATAAACGTGTATATAAATAATGTGTGTGCATTTATGCGTATACATATATAATATCCACAGTCAGTTGTTAGCTATTCTGACTTATTCACTGGCTTATTTTGAGAACTTAAGAAGAAAATGCATGTGGTACGCACTCTGTAAACCGTACACATCTAAGCAGCCATTATTTTTTCCAGGCTACCCGGGTCTGCACAACCTGACCCTCCCCCACCACCACCGTCTCTGAGGATTGTGACAAGGGTGCATGTGGGCCAAAGAATAAAAGGTAGGAAAGAGTGGCCAGAGCTCTTCTCCAGAGCAAGCACTGCTTCTGATAGCTGGAATCAGAGATTGTGCAAGAAAGTCCTAGCCAGCATAGCGGTTCCTCATCATGTGTGGTGCCCACGGCCAGCAGTCCTTGCATCTGCATGTGCACTGTGTTCCTGCTGCCGCGGCTCTTGCTGGTAACTAAAGCTCGCCCTGTTCTGAAACCTGGACAATGTAAATAATGCATGGGCCCTTTCCTGTGCTGGGGTGGGAGGACTGGGAGAGGTCCCACTAGCGTCATAGGACTTGGCAACGGAGCATGTTATTGATAAGGCTCTCAGGAAACACAGCTTCCTCCCTTTGACAGGTGCAGAGGAACCCCAAGAGCAAAGGTAGGGGTCAGTTATCTCTGCAAGGGCCTGATTCTCACCTCAACAAGTGAGTGTGAGAGCCTTCCTGTCAGGATGAAGCGACAAGACCTCGTGGCCAGCAAGTCAGCAAAGTACAGAGCATGAGATAAACAACTGTAAATATGTTTGATGCTTACAATTCTAGTCACAGCTCCACCCATCAGGCCCTTTCTGCTGTGGGCCAGCCAACATAATCGTGTAGAGCATGCACACATTGCATAAACGATTTATCAGAACTCATTAAGCTTGCCATTGACTCCTGGCTTCATTTGGATATTATGTGGTATTAGCATATTTTTACCACTTACTAATCAAACTTATTTTTCTAGTTTGATGACCTATTTTCTGCTTTTCTTCTTTTGTTGCTATAGAATGCACTTTTCAAAACAATGTACAAAGCCCCGAGGACTCAGAGAGGTGTGATTTAGTTAAAGAAGCCACGTGACATAGCCAGCACCTGATACAGAGAGCCATGCCTTGAAAACTGGCATAGGTAGCTAGGAGGCAGAGCCTTGGGCCTCCAGGACACGGGTCTAGCAGGTGACATACAAGGTGACCATCCTGGATAGCTCTGCCTGCCTAAAATTCAAACTCCTTTAATAGGCTTTAAAATAAAATCAAGGCTCTCTGTGAATTGGCCTCTACCAGTCTTCCCACTCTCCAGCCACATTGACCATTCTGTGCCTCAAACACACCTCACTGTGGCGCCAGGACCTTGGCAGTTACTGTCCTTTCCTTTTTATTCCTGCTCCCTTTTGTAACAACTTTACTGAAATATAATTCATATACTATGAAATTTACAATACAGTAATTTTTAGTATATTCACAGAATTTTACAACCATCATTCCAGTCAATTTTAGAACTTTTTCATCATCCCCTCCACAAACCCCGGTGCCCACTAATTAGCAGTCCCTCTTGATCCTTCCCCACCGCCGCACCCCAGACCCAGCCCTAGGCAACCATTAATCTACTCCTTGTCTCTTTGGATTTCCTTATTCTGGATATTTCTTATAAATGAAATCATGTAACGTGTAGTCTTCTAAGTGAAAGACTGGCTTTTTTCACTTAGCATAATGTTTTCAAGGTTCATCCACATTATAGCACATATCAGTGTTTTATTTTTATGGTTGAATGCTATTCCATTGCATGAATACATCCCACTTTGTTTATTCATTCATCAGTTGATGGACCTTTAGGTTGTTTCCACATTTTGGCTCTTATGAAAATGCTGTCATTGAGCATTTATGTACAAGTTTGCGTGTGGACATAAACAACATCTGTCCGGAAAAATCCCAACCATTGTTAATATAATGAGAATGGGTTTCCGTGACACCGACATAACCTGGCAGCCACGGAGAGTGGACTGGAATGTGCACATGTGAACAATGATGACTTCACTGTACGAGTCAGTGGGGGCAGTAGAGGCTGTTGAGTGAGCATGTGTACTGTGTGACCATCACATTCAAAATGACTGAGCAAGTAGAGCACCGAAACTGCATCAAATTTTGCATTAAGATTGAACGTTCCTCTGCAGAAACCATTCGGATGATTCAGAAGGCCACAACTGTGGGCAACTGGTGATTGGCAGCTTCATCACTACAATGCTCCAGCTCACGCGTCACCTCTTGTGCATGGTTTTTTGGTGAAACATCAAATTATGCAGGTGACTCAGCTACCCTACAATCCAGATTTGGTACTCTGGGACTTCTGACTTTTCCCAAAACTAAAATCACCTTTGAAAGGGAAGAGGTTCAAGACTGTCGATGAGATTCAGGAAAATACAACCGGGCAGCTGATGACAATTGGGTGAACTGTGTGAGGTGCCAAGGTGCCTATTTGAAGGGGACTGAGGCATCATTGTCTTATGTACAATGTTTCTCGTATCTTGTATCTTCTTCAATAAATATCTCTATTTTTCATAGTACCTGGTTGCATACCTTCTGGATAGACCTGTATTGTCACTTCTCTTTGCTGTATACCTGGGAGTGGAATTGCTGGTGCATATGGTAACTAGGTTTAACTTTTTAAAGAACCATCAAGCTGTTATTCCAAAGTGTCTGCACCATTTTGCTGATGACTCCAAGTCCTCTACATTGTCATTGTTCATCTTTTTTAGTATAAATATTCTAGTAGATGTAGAATGGTGTCTCATTATCATTTTGATTTGCATTTTCCTAATGACTAATTATGTTGAGCATCTTTTCATGCACCTATTAACTCCTCATATACATTCTTTAAAGAAATGTCTACTTAAATCCTTTGCCCGTTAAAAAAATTTGTTGTCTCATTGAATTATGATGCAATTATAATTATTGAATTATGAGTTCTTTATCTATTCTGAAAATAAGTCCCTTAGCAGATACATGATTTGCAAATATTTTCTTTCATTTTGTTGGTTATCTTCTCACTTTCTTGATGGTGTCATTGCTTGCATCACAAAATTTTTAAGTTTTGATGAAATACTATTCGTCTATTTTTTCTCTTGTTGCTTGTGATTTTGGTGTCATACCTAGAAACCATAGACTAACCCAAGGTCATGAAGATTTGCTCTTATATAATACAGTTTAAAGCATTAGCTCTTACATTTAGACCAATGATCCATTTTGAGTTTGCTTTTGTATATTGTGTGAGGTAGGGTACAATTTTACGTTTTTGCATGTGGTTATCTAGACATCCCAGAAAGATTTGTTGAAATTACTGTGCTTTTTGTCTGGGAATTTCTTCACTGAGATATTTGCATGGATAACTTCTTTTTGTCATTTGTATGTCTCAACTTAATTACTGCTTTATCCTAGAGTCCTTCTTTGACCCTTTATCCAATGGTCCATTCCCATGTTCTCTATCTGTGCCAATTTATGGTCTTCCTAGCAGCTTTGTTCTCTGAAATCATTCATTTTGTTACCTGAATTTTATTTATCTATCCTCCCTCACTCCCCAGAATGTAAGTGCTATGAAAACAGAGACTGTGTCTTGTTCTCCATTCCAATGTGTGGTGTATAACGAGTACTCAGTGAATATTTGTTGATTAAATGCCTGTTTATCGCTCCTGCTGGTGTTTGACCCTGGAATATCTTATCCAGTGACATCTCCTCTTTGCACACTTGTTAACCAACCACTGACCATGTCCCTAATTTGAGTCCTAGACCTGGTTTTTCTACTGAATTCATTCAGTTTGCTGACCCTGTGAGTTCCCTCTTAGTATGGTTCAATCCCAATTCCAGTAGTTCACATAGAACATGAAACAAATTCTTTCTGCATATTAAAACTCAAGTGTAGCCCGGGCTGGTGTGGTTCAGTGGATTGAGTGCTGGCCTGTGAACCAAAGGGTCATTGGTTTGATTCCCAGTCAGGACACATGCCTGAATTGTGGTCCAGGTCCCCAGTAGGGAGTGCACAAGGGGCAACCACACACTGATGTTTCTCCCCTCTTTTTTCCCCTCCCTTCCCCTCTCTAAAAAGTAAATAAATAAAATCTTAAAAAAAAAAACACAAAACCCCAAACCTCAAGTATAATCTTTGCATATTTCTTCTGGGAAAAGTAATCTTGAAGCTCTGACATTCTTCTTTTGGATGGCATCTTACATGACAGCTTGTCCATATCTCCCAAACACCAAACAAGGGCTAGAGAGTTCTGGGCCCAAGCAAGGGCCCAGTTTGGAAACAGCTTCTACTGAGGCCAGAAGCAACGAGGCTGATTTAGTGGTTGGGGCAGGTAGGTTAGGGATGGGAGCCATGGCTATTGGCACAATGTATTAGAGACACTGATCTCAGCCTGACAGCCTGGATCCCATGCTTCAGAAGCTGATCCTGTTCATTGACCATGCAAGTCCAGTCTGGCCTCATGGTTGACAGCTGGTAGCTGTTAATTCACTCAAGGATAATAGAAATGCTCAGCCTCTCTCTCCTGGGGAAGCTGCGGAAATTTGATTAGCTGGAGGTGTGCCCTAATCTTCCTAATTGTCTTCAACTTTACAGAGGAAAAAGAAGCCAATAGGACTCTTGACCAGCCTTGTTCCTTGCAAACCAAAGAGCACCGGTGATTGTTTTGGTGCTTTTGGCAGGACCCTGGTGTAGATGAAAAGGCAACTCAGTCCACCCTGAATTCAGTTCCTGACTGTCACCTGCCAGCATGTTGCTTTGCTTCTCTGTTCTCTCGCTAAGATAAACAAAATAAAATCCTCCTTTTCTGCCTCACCGGGTTGTCACAAACACCAAAAACACACAGCATGTAAAATGCTCTGTCCCCTGCAGTGCACTTGGGTGCTTCTCCTTTGGTCTCCTGTCACTGGACACTCTCTCTGTGCCTTTCCACCAGGTGAACTTGCCTAAGTCACACCTTCCTCCAGCTGTGAATTCAGCCTGCTTCTGACTTGTTTCTAGCACTTTTTTCCTTTTTCTTTTTTTTACATTTTGGAAAATCCCCACAGGATTTTATTTTACTTTTAAATATATTTTATTGATTATGCTATTACAGTTGCCCCAGTTTTTCCCCTCCCCCTCTGCCTGGTATCCCCCTTCCCTCCAACAATCCTACTTAGTTCATGTCCATGGGTTGTGCATATAAGTTCTTTGGCTTCTCCATTTCCTATATATTCTTAACATCCCCCTGTCTGTTTGTACCTACCAATTACCCTTCTTAATCCCTGCACATTTTCCCCCATTCTCTCCCTTCCCCCTCCCAGCTGTTACCCCTCCAAATGATCTCCATCTCTATGATTCTGTTCCTGTTCTGGTTGTTTGCTTGGTTTGTTTTTTTAGATTCAGTTGGTGATAGTTGTGAATTTGTTCCCATTTTAGTGTTCATGATTTTGATCTTCTTTTTCTTAGACATAAGAAAACATTTTAACATTTCATATCAAAAGGGCATGGTGATGATTAACTCCTTTAGCTTTACCTTGTCTGTGAAGCACTTTATCTGCCCTTCCATTCTAAATGATAGCTTTGCTGGATACAGTAATCCGGGTTGTAGGCCCTTGCTTTTCATCACTTTGAATACTTCTTTAGCAGTCCCTTCTAGCCTGCAAAAAGTTTCTTTTGAGAAATCAGCTGACAGTCTTTGGGAAATCCTTTGTAGATAACTCTCTGCTTTTCTCTTGCTGCTTTTAATATTCTTTCTTTATCTTTAACCTTTGGCATTTTAATTATGATGTGTCTTGGTGTGGTCCTCTTTGAGTCCAACTTGTTTGGGACTCTCTGTGTTTCCTGGAATTGTATGTCTATTTCCTTCACTAAATTAGGGAAGTTTTCTTTCATTATTTTTTCAAATAAGTTTTCAGCTTCTTGCTCTTCCTCTTCTCCTTCTGGCATCCCTATGATTTGGGTGTTGGTATGTTTGGAGGTGTCCCAAAGGGTCCTTATATCCTCAATTTTTAAAATTATTTTTTGTCTTGCTGTTCTGGGCGAATGCTTTATTTCTTCCTTATGTTCCAAATAGTTGATTTGAATCCTAGCCTTCTTTTCTGTACTGTTGGTTCCCTGTAGATTTTTCTTTATTTCACTTAGTGTAAACTTCATTTCTTCCTTCATGTTGTTACCATACTAAATGAGTTTTTTGAGCTTCCTGATAACCAGTGTTTTGAATTCTGCATCTGATAGGTTGGTTATCCCCATTTCATTTAGTTCTTTCTCTGGGGTTTTGTTCTGTTCTTTCGTTTGGGCCATATTTCTTTGTCTCCTCAATTTGGCAGCCTCTCTGTGTTTGTTTTTGTGTATTAGGTAAAGCTGCTTGGATTCCTTGTCTTAATAGCATGGCCTATTGTAGAAAAGGCACCTGTAGATTGTGTGGGGCAGGGCTTAGGTAATTGCCAGGGCAAGGCAATCTGCTTCACTGCTTTTTGGCTCTGTGTTGGGGGAGGGCTCAGAGAGGGGACAATACCACTGTCTGGCTTCTGGAGGTTTACCCAGCACTCATCCCATTTCCAATCACTTCATCCACTTCCTGTATGTGACTGGTGCCCTTCCTATTGCTGCCCTGGTGCAGAATCCCAGAGTGGATGGGTTTGTGTATGTTCTAAGTCCATGCAACCCCTTTAAGCTGAGTCTTCTGAAAATCCAGCAGGTTCTTCCACTACCCCAACCTCCCCGAGTTTTTACAGCCAGAAGTTATGGTGATTTATCTTCCCATTGCTGGAACCCTGGGCTGTGTGGTCTTGCCAGGGGCTGCGATTGCTCGCTCCCAAGGTATCTCTCCCAATTTTCATTCACCACATGTGAATGTAGGATCATCCATTCCGCTGCCACCACCACCACTTCTCCATGCCCCATGGAGTCTCTGCACCTCTCCACCCATATCCAAGACTCCACCCCTCCTACCTGTCTGGATGAATGTGGCTTTTTAAAATCCTTGATTATCAGATCTCCACACAGCTTGATTTTCTGACAGTACTGGGCCATATTTGTTTTGAAATCTAGTTTTAATTCTTTCTATGGTTGCACAAAGAGGCAAAGTGTGTCTACCTATGCCTCCTTCTTGGAAGTCCCGGTTAGCACTTTTCTCGATATTGGTTCAGTTGCTCAGTCCCTTTGAGTATTGCCCCGATGATTCTGCTTTTGTTGATTATAGTGTGGAATTCAAACACATAACACCCAATTGACAAAACTTGTTTTCCTTTCATATTTACCAATAAATTGGGAAGCTCTGCTGTGTCTGGTATCTCCTCTTAACGGCCTTTGTGCCCAACAGTTTAGTTCCCAGGTTTCTGGGCTTGGCGGGAGGCCTTATCTGCAGGTACCCATCCAGTCCCTATTGCTTAGTGGTGCCCTACTTTCTCTGCTTTAGACTCTAAACTGTTCACTTTTCAACCCAGTCACCAGGGTCTGTTACGTGCTGATAAAACCCTAAGTCCATGCTCACACACCATCTCATTTATTTACCAATGATAGATCCCTATTGTATGGGGGAGGGGGCTGAGGCTTTGTCCCCATGTGTAGAGGAGCCTGGTAGGTTTGCCAAGCAACCCTTCTTCATGCAGTTCTAAATGTTCTACATTTCTATCTATGCAGGTATCAGATCTAAAATTTTCGCAATTATAAGTAAGTCATTGAGCTGGGATTAAAAGCAGGCCTCCTGGCCCAAAGCCCACCACCCTCTGCTGTCATGAGCCTCTCGGTGACTCTTGTGCATGCCTATGAACCCCACCTGCTCTCTGTGTAGGATCCACCCCACCTGGCCCTTTATTATTCGTTTCATTGAGGATGAATTTGCTCTGTCTGGAGCATCAGACCCTGACCTGTTTGGGGTCAAAAATCAAGGCTGGTGCACGTCCGCATCCCACCTAGAATTTAACATGGGCCGCCTAATACAGGTCTTCTGCAGCCCACACTCTTATTTTACCTTCCAGGGAGAGACTTGTGGACCCGCAGCTTGCGCAGCAGCATGTCAGAAATATTGGGCATGACGTCCAAGCCACTCTTTGACTCTTCTTCCTCAATAGCTGGGGACAGTTCAGAAGGGATCCCTGAAAGAAAAACGTGCCTCACTTATATGTCTATTTGAAATCACTGTAGTACTACTGGCAACTTGGTTCAGTGGATAGAAAGAATTTTAACATTTATAAGAACCTGATTATATTCCAGGAGTTTTATGATCATTGTTTTATCCTCACAATGACTCAATAAGCTACAACTTTATTTTCTCATTTTACAAGTGAGTATACCAAGACTCAGCAAGGTAAGAACTTGCTTAAGGTCACAGAACTAGTAAATGGCATAGGTAGGCTTCATACCAACTCTGTTTGCTCCAAATTCTACATTCTTCCCATTGCTGCTTCCCAAAGTACCAAGCAGATTTTTGTGTCTTGGGACAGAATTCAGTTTCTGGTGACTGGAAGCTGGTTAGCTATTTGGCATAATGCTTGCAAAAGTCTCCTCTGTTTAGCAGGTTTTTCAGAAGGCCTGTTGCCCAACTATTCTTCCTCCAATGAATTCAACAGCTCAGTCATCTGTGGCCTACCTAGCAATCAGCATCTCGTTCCATATCCCCATAAATAGGAATAGAAACAGAATTTTTCCAGGGCAAACCTAAAGTCATTAGGTCTTTTAAAGATCTCAAAAACAAATGCCTCCTAGTCAACAGAACAAATGAACAGGCTTTTGTTATCTCCTAAAACTATCTGGGGTCTTGCTCTGGAGGCAGAAAGAACAAATGAGATATTTTCTTTCCCATAAATCTCTCTCCTATTTAAAGACAGCTCTTGTACCTCTCCCAAAATTTTCCTTCTCCATGCTCTAGCCCCATTTTCCCAGATGCTCACTGTGACCCCCTATGGCCCATGGCCTCTAGCTATCATCCCCTGCCTGCACACATCTGGTTGTTGCAGTCCCAGAGGCCCAGATGTGCTCTTACAAGGTCTTAGCTCAGGAAGACATTGGCACATGTCCCTGACATTCACATTTGTTATTCATGCAGCATAGACTTGGTGTGCCTTACTATGGGCTCACAGTACATTTAGGATTAAAAATCCTCAAATCTCTTTCACTTGAGCCAAATAATGTATCTTCATCCCATATCATGGTTACTTTCCATTTGTATGCAGGACTTTATAGTCATATGTTTTACCATCTGTAATGGGTTTTGACCTAGATTTCCAACCTGCTAAATAATTTTCCAGAATTGTGGCCCAGGCTATAGGCATGGTTGTGGTAGCCATCCGAATGGAGCTAAGATTGGGAGTCATGTGAATTAGAAGCGTCCTCACCACGGGAGACCGTGCAGAGAGAAGGAGAAGCATAGTTTGGCTCAGGGTAAATAATGCTTAAATACTTAGAGCTTTCCAGTAATAGAATGGTGTTCATCAGTTTCCAGGTACTCAAGGAATCCCAGCAAAGCCTGGAGGGCCATTTGTCAGAGATGCGGCAGTCAGTGGTCCTTCTTCGAGTATGAGATTGAACTAGGTAGTCTCTTAGTTAACTGTCACCTCTTGGGTTCTGTCCAGGCATTTATTGCTCTCTGATATTTCCATGTGACAGATGGTAAGTCCTGTGGTGCTTCTTGTCTCACTCTACCAATTCCCAGCAGAGAGAAAATTAAGCAATGGGCACTTGAAAGATCTATATGATAGACTGAACCACACCAAGGTCTATTAATCAAGTGAGAGCCATACCAGGAGCTTTTGCCTAGAAAAGTACACTCAGTTGAGCATCCCCCTACACCAAAAAAGTATTTGGTCAGGGCTTCTAGCCCTGCTAAATTGGTGGTCTGAAGAGTGATCCAAGATCTGATGGATCCCAGAATTAGCCAATCTCTTCCTAAACTTAACCAAATGAACTTAACAATAACAACAAATTTTAAAATCCACCAAAAATATACCGGCAACTCTCAAATACAGAGAAAGGCAATAATTTTTTAAAATAATGGCCAGAGAAAGACAAAATTTATAGGAAATAAATGTAGAGCTCTTACCCTTAATAACCCTTTCTTCTTCCCTCAAAGACTTAATACCAAGAGGAAGATGAGAGAAAAACTTCTGAGAAAGAGTGCAGTACCACAGAGTGGGAAGGGAAGCGGGCTGAGGACGTGAGCAGGCTGCCGGTAGTGGAGATTCAGGGTGTTTCTCTTAAGTAGAAAGATCTCTATGCCACCATGACAACACTCCCACCAGCGAAAGAACCGCCTGTGCTGCTATTTGTTTTTCTTAGCGAGGAGGAAGGGGGAGAAAAGACAGAAGGACTGTATAGTAGTCTACCGGGGCTCGTTACATAGAAAAATATGGAGAGATTTACTCCATATTTTACTCCAGAAAGGAAAATGAAGAGAAAATAAATAAAACAAACTTCTCTGATGGAGTGAGACACATGGAAAGCCCCAGTTGAAGCGGTTCTCCACCACTCCCTGCCTGCCATTTCTGAGAAATAGCACAGTGGCCAAGTTCCTTGGAAATTGTCTCTCTTCCTTCCTTTACCTGACAGGATAGTGAGTGTGTCTGCTGGAAATAGTTGGATCAAAGCTGGAAAATAAATACCTGAGTAGATTGTCTCTATAAGTCTACCCTGAATTGGTGAAATAATTCATAACCCTTTACTCCACACCTAAGGGAATAAGATAAGCCCCTGCTTTGGTGTAATAAACTTAAGTGTTGGACTATGAACAAAGTTAGAAAAAGAACAGAAACCAACCTCAAAAAAGCCACACGCATAGCTCCATCTGAACTTCCCCTTCTCCCCACCATCCAACAATAGCAAAGCAGGCACAGAACACCCTATCCTCAACTAAGTGCTGCAGGGAGAACAGAGATTGCAGACGAGGTAGGAGGGAATCAGAGAAAACTGACCTACGCCATACATATAGGTGAAGAGAAAATCCAGGTAGAAATGCCCATGTGAAAAAGGAATAAAATAAAAACAAAGGACATGGCAACTATATAAAAATACTATAGTCAAAATAGGAAGGAAAAAAAGGAAGGAAAGTATAAAGGAAAGAAGAAAGGAAACACGCAAGAGACAGATGTCAGGATAAAAACATAGATGCAACAAACACAGCGAAAATGCATTTTTGTGTGAAATGTATACCACAGACTCTTTGATTAGTGGAAAAATTAGAACCTGAAAAAAATGAAAATAGGAAATCAGAGGTAAGATGAGAGGATCATACAGAGATGGAAGAAGATTATAATTTAAGGAAATAAATTGAAGACTAAAATAACAGAACTAAGCAGGAAATTATAAAAAGATAGAACTAATCGATGTGTTGAAAATATGAAAGAATAAAACAGATACAGTCTCAAACTGAATTGGTAAGGATAATGGGAGAGAATGAGTTAAGCACAAGGAATTTAAAGAAAAAAAGATTAAAGTATTTGGAAATGGAATAATGAACCTGCACTTGAGGCAATGATGAGAAAATTATGGATTATGGTGTCTCTGAAGTAGTGAACAAAAGAAGCAAAGAACATATCCAAAGATAAGAAGAGAAGAAAAATGTCTGCCAGCTGAGATAAAGCTGAACTTGCAGACTGCATTTTATATAAGTATGAAATGCTTCTCCAACTACAATCATGGAAAGAATAAGCCATCTACAGGGAGACGTGAGGACTGAGAGGTGCTGGAAACAGCTGGTCTCAGACTTCAATACAACACTGAATACTGTGTAGCAGTCACAGAGTTCTGAAGAAAAAAGTGACTCAGAATTTATTACTATCCAAGTTGTCCTCCAAGAATTAAAGACATTTTGCCATGACTGGTATGGTTCAGCTGGTTGGAGCATCATCCTATACAGTGAAAAGTTGCAGACTCAATTTCCAATCAGGGCACATACCTAGGCTGCAGGTTCAATCCCTGGTTGGGGCACATACAGGAGGCAACCAATCGATGTTTCTCTCCCACATCAATGTTTCTCTCTCGTTCTCTCTCTCTCTCTCTCTCATTGTATGTGTGTCTCTCTCCCCCCCTTCCTCTCTCTCAAAAGCAATGGAAAAGTGTCCTCGAGTAAGGATTAAAAAAACAAAGAATTAAAGACAACATTTTCAAACATGCTAGAATTTAGGGAACATAGCACCTCTGAGCCCTTTTAGGAAAACTATTGAATAATGAAATCCAGCTAAACAAGGTATACATCAAAATCATAAGGCTGGGAATGAGCAGCCACAGTAAAGGGGTTAGTGGTGAACGTGAACTCCTTTCACACCCAAGTTTAAGGCTTAAACAACTATGGAAATTATGATTACAGAATAAAATTTAAATACTATAAACAACAATATGAAAAGATAGGAAGAAATAATAAAGGTGCCATTTCATCTTTTCCTGTAGGAAGTAATTAATCCAAATTTGAAACATGTGATATAAAGTACCTCAATGACCCCACACCCTTAAAGCTTTACATAATATACCCTTTAAACATTACATTATATACACTTTAAAGTTCGTTTTAAAAGCGAATTTCTTTTTTTTTTTTTCTGGAGGAAGCAATTACCAAAATTCAGCAGACCCTAGAGTTTCACTTCACTCTAAATGAAATTCAATTAAATTTTAATATAATTTATTTTTTTAAAAAAGTATTTCTAGAAATATAACCTCTCTCCATCCTCCCTTCCTCCTCTTGTATTTGTGAGGAAGGGGACACTTGGTATAAGCTATTTTAACTTTCTTCTTTGTACTTTTCACTATTAGTTGAATTTTAAATAATGAACAGAAGCTAATAATGAACAGGAGCTAATTTTAACAAAAGCAGTAAATTTATTTTTTAAAAGCTGCCTATACTAGCTCATTCCAATGAAAGCATTTGTTTCTGGCCATCTCAGGGACTTGGAAAAGTAACTTTTGGTGTTTGTGGTTAGAGATGCTCTGATCCCCCTGATGACCCTTAAAAGGCCAATGCTCCTGGCTGGGAATAAACTTTCTTCAGATCCATCTCCAGGAGGCCCTTTCCTTGCCTGAGACTGAGGGCTCTGAGCCCAGGTCAGGGTGTCTGGAAGAACTGCAATTTAATGCACATCTTTGCCTCAGCCCACACTTCCATCAACATCCAGGTCCAGAAACCCGCCCACTTCCTAGACATTGGCACCTGGATTAAGATAATCAAAGCCATGTCAACACTACCATTTATTGAATATCAACTAATACATCAGACACACTTTCTCATTCTTCCTTACAACAACTCTGCAAAGAAAACATGGTTAAGCTCATTTTCTCAGGAAACTGCAAGCTAGGAAATTGATGCTCAGCCAAGTTAATTAGATTCTCCAGGGTCCCAGCTAGTTAGTACAGAGCCAGGATGCAAAACCAGGTCTGTCAGATTGTAGCAGCCAAGTTGCTCCCTACGGTCGTTCAATGTGTCCAAACCCAAACTTGCTGGCTTTATCCTCGAGTGAGCTTCTTCATGCTCCCAGTCCCAATTAATGGCACTTTCACCACTCAGCCACACAGACACACTCCTGGGGGGACTTCCTGGTCTTCCTCTCCACCCCATCTCCTTACCACATCCTGCCAAGCTGACCTCCACAGAGCTCTCAAACCTGTCCTCACATCCCCACCTGTCCATTTCAGTCTACAGTCTCATCACCTCTCACCAGGCTGTTTCCATACCCTCTTACCTGGTCTCCCTCCCTCCAGGCTATCCTGTCAGCTTTCATAATCTGTCCAAAATTATTCTCAAACTTAATTTTTTTCTGGATGCTTCCTTACCTGCAGGCTTCTCTGGCTTTATGAGGGGCACTGAATAAAGTTCACACTCATTCATTGTCACTCAAAGCCTTCAGTCTCCCTGATTTCCACCTGCTCTCCACCCTTGCTGCCCATCTCTCTGCAACATATGGCCCATACTTGACTCAAATGGATCCCTCTGTTCCCAGAACACGCCAAACACAGAAGATGGCTGCATTCCTTTGCTCCTGCTGCTCCTTCTGCCTGGGATTCCCTTCTCTTCCTCATCCCAAAATTGTTTCTCCTGGAAAGCTGTGCTGACCTACTCACCACTACTGAGCTGGCTGCTTCTGCCTCCGTGTTGTCACCCATAGCAACGCCTCACCATCCAATACTAATAGGGAACAAGATGGATCTTAGAAGTAAAATTATTAGATAAATGAATTTGACTCTTATAAACACCACATTTTAAAAAAGAAAATTACCCATAGCAGGTGTTCAATAAATGCGTCCTTCCTCCTATTTTCTCTCATTTCTAGGATCTGAGTGGTTAAGAGCTCTAGCCTCACCACTTACCACCTGCATGGCCTTGGACAAGTTTCTTATTCTCCAGATGCCTCAGTTTGCTCACGTGTCAGATGGGTATGACAGTACCCACTTCACTGAGCTCATATAATGCTTTTATGTGATGCTGGTCTTTCTTCTTTTTTTAAAATCCTTACCCAAGGATATGTGTATTGATTTCAGAGACGAAGTGGGGGAGAGAGAGGAAGGAGGAGAGAGAGAGAAACATTGAATGGTTGCCTCCCATTAGTGCCCCAGCCAGGGGATTGAATCCACAACCTAGATGTGTGCCCTCAGAGGCGGATTAAGGTTGGTTGAGGTCCCAGGCACAGAAGAAAATTTTGGGCCCCTTTAAAAAAAAAGGGAGAGACAGGTTAAAAACATGTTAACCATATTTTTAAATAAATAAAAAATATTATGTACTATTAATGTTTTATTTCCAATAAAATTTGAATATAATATATTGCACATATGAAACCAAACTTGGTGTCATTAGAAAAAAGTGTAATGTTGGGGTTTTGCGGGGCCCTTCAGAAATCAGAGCCCAGGGCATGTGCCCGGTGCACCCGCTGTTAAATCCGCCTCTGGGTGCCCTGACTGGGGATCGAGCCCGCAACCTTTTGGTGTATAGGATAACTTTCCAAGCAACTGAGCCACTTGTCCAGGGCCTGGTCTTTATTCAAACAGAAAGCTTCCATATATTTTGATTCCAAACATTGAGGTTGTGGAACTCTATCTTACCAGCTAAGTAGGGTGTTTTGCTCTGTGCTCCACAGTGTATAGGATAGTACAGGAGATGTGGTGGGCAACCACGTGTTTGATTCATATCTGCAGAGCCCTGACTTCCTTTTCTTATGTTCTGAAAGCCCCATCTAAGAGCCTCATTCCCTCTCTATCCAGGACAAAAGGCTTTGGGAATCCTCCCAGGGAGCTGGAGAGGCTGGCCCTTTAACAGCTCTAAATACAGCAGTGCATATGAGCTCATGGGGTAAACGCGACTTGCTTATAATGATGTTTGCTGTTCCTTTGGGAGATGGGGAAGATCCTTATCAGAACATTCCAGAGTCTTAAGAACTTTGGCGTTCCTTCAGTTTCTGAGGGCTGGGGGGGCCCTTTTCCCTACTGCATGTGGTCTCTCCAACAGTCTAACCAGTTCTCTTCACAGGGACCACTTGTAGGATGTTTGGATCTTGTAGGATGTAGGGTCATTTCGAGATCATTTCTAGCCAAAGACATGAGACTGACCGTGGGCCAGCTCCGGGGCTGAATTCTGAGGATGCAGAGATGAAAAAGGCTCAGGCCCTGCCACCACAGCGGGGGTCTTTTCCCATCTGTCACCGTTCACTTGGCTGTCTCAACAGCCTAACAGCCTAACAGCCTCCTACCTCGTCCCATTGTCTGCACTCCCGAGCCCTTTTCCCAGACCAATCCACTGGCCACAGCGTCTTTGGAGGTTTCATCCTGCTCTTAGAATGAGCGCTATGCATAGTAGAAACTACTATGTGGTTAGCCCTCCCCAGCATCTTGGGATCCTCAGCAACTCATTCCTGCTTTTTAGGCTCAGCACATGCTGTTCCCTCTACCAGGGATATCCTTGCCGGATGAATTCCCATTCAGTCTTTAGATAGCTGCTCATACGTCACTCTTCTAGGGAAGCATTTCCAGACGCTTCACCCTTATAAAATCTATCACAGTATGAAATAGAACGTTTGACTGTTTCTCTAATCTTTGTGCCCCTAGATAATAACTCTTCTGATTCCAGGACCAGAGCGGTTTATTTCTATATATGAAAATTATTAATTAATATATTAAATGATAAAATATACATTATTCTTTCAAT
>PVJD01002452.1:0-202316 GCA_004026545.1 Mormoops blainvillei | reverse complement strand
AACCTGTGTGTAGCCTGGAGCCACATTACATCAGTGTGCATGTGCAGGAGGGAAAGGTCAAGAAGCAGTCACTGGGCAGGAAACCGATCCCCAGGGGAGATAAAGAGGGACCTACGTTCCATTCCTCAGGACAATACATATTCCTTCTGGCCAGGGGCCTTCTGGCCAGCCTTCTGCCATGGGTGGTGGAAGGCCCATGTCCAGCATTAACCCCACGCTCCACTCCAACATTGCTCTTCCACCTCACATTCTTTGCATTAATTCTTCCAATAGGGGACCTGTGTGGTGAGCATGTTGGCTACATCCATATACCACAGATACAGTAAAAAGCACAAGACAGAAACCAAAGAGACCTAGGGGGAGGGTACACCACCAAGAACCTAAAGAATTCTACCGAGTCACAAAAGGGATTACAAAGGGATCAGAAGCTATTGCCGATGTGATTGGTTTCGGCTCCTAGGGCAGTTAATGCTTGGGATACATTATGCGCATTATCAGGAATATATACACAACACTCTGCGCGCAGAATGGCACAGGCACACCCCTGGGAAGCAGTGAGTAAGTCTAATGCCATTCCATTCTGCAACACAACTTTCCTCATTTGAGCTACTTTATCAGAAATAAGAGCTATGGCGTGCTTGGCGTGATTAAGGGCTATTGCATTGTGATTTGCTAGGAACTTAATGGCTTTATGGGTTAAAATAATGCCCGTAGGGGGCACAAAAGGGGCTAGGAGGTAGAACCACCAGTCAGAATGCTTTACTCAATAGTGTGCCTGAAATGAGTCCCGACCCCGAGGGACACCTGGACCAGTATTCAATATCTGTCCCAGGATTGATGGTTCTCCCCAGGTGCAACACCCAGTTCAATCAAATGGGAGATCAGGCCAACTATATTGGCCACATGCCCGCAATGCTCCGCATGGGATGGGATGGGATGGGATGGGATGGGATGGGATGGGATGGGATGGGTCTGTGTCCCATTAGTAGACTGTCCCTAGAAGTCTGTGGCAGTAAGTATCATAATATTCTTGCATAGGGCTGCCAGCATCCATTCCATGAGCTGAATAGTTTCATTTGCCATCACATTTCTGCATTCAATACATATGGGTATGTACTGTTGTACTTCTACCTACAAAGCTTATAGCCATCCCACACCATCTCAAACTGTGTACGTGAGCCACGGCTTGGTGCAGTTAGCCTTTTCTCCTGAGGAAAAACACCTTGTTGCATATCTGCTTGAAGAGGGGGTTGGGAGACTTCCAGCCTTGCAGCCAGCCTCAGCATGTTTGGTTCACAGGGTGCATCCACCATGGTAGGCCAGCAGAAGCAGCAGTGGGAAATTCAGTGCAGACCCAACAATTGGAGTGATAGCTGATGGCTGCTAGCATATTGACCCACTATAGAACGGAGTTTCCAGGGCAGAGTTTAGGGGTGATAAGAGAGGTGTTTAATAGGAACTAATAGAGGCAGATCTTGGCCATCTGGGAGCACACAAACAACAGTCCGGTCTTTGGTTAATATATTACACTAACCAGCGGATGCCACCCTGGCCATTGGTACCATGCTCTATCTGGACCTAGAATAAAGACCTCATGTACTTGAAGGGCCAAGGGTGTGTACCTGCCAAACTGAGCCTGTGTAAGTTCCCTTAGGAAGTGAGGTCCACTGTGGGTTATAACAAATGAGAGTAAGGAGCCAGGAGGCTGTTATCATGGGTGCTAGTTATAACCCTATTACCAGTCCCTCTCCCCAAGGAGCCACCAAGGTACACCAATGGGACTCTACCTGCACCTCAGGTGAGGGTGCTTATCCCTGGGGGTATGTCTTGGGGCACTAGCAAGAGCATATTATTTTGCTGCCCAGTCCAGAGTGCAGCAGAACCTCTTGGATGGTTAATCGTAGGCAGATAGGGGCTGCCCAGGGTCTAGTGAGGTTGCTTGTCCTACCCTAGGCTGTTTGGTCAAAGCTCATAGGCAATTGGAAAGATGGGTCATCCACTCCTCGAAGGAGCCAGAGTCAGTCTTTAGAGTATCTTACAAGAGCCATTATATCTCTCCATGACACCAGCTCCAGTAGGGTTGTATGGCAGATGGAATCTCCAATCTATGTTGAGGGCATCTACCCATTCTTGCACTTGATGTCGCACAAAATGGGTGACTTGGTCACTTTCAATGACATCAGGGGTCCCATAGGCAGCACATAGCTGTTTTAGGCCTCAGATGGTGGCTCACTGTGTGGCCTGCTTGCATGGGTACATTTGCAGCAAGACTGTGGTCGTGTCCACACACATCAGGGCCTAGCGTGAGCCTTTGGATATTGCAGGGGGAGGGGCCAATGCAGTTGGCCTGCCAGTATCTGGGGGTAGCCAGGGAGGGTACTTCTCTGCATTGCTGACAGGCAGCAACTACATTGCAGTAATGGAGCAGTAGGCCCCAAGCCTTTACCACTTCTCACGACGTCTCTTGCTCTGCATGATGTATCTTTCTGTGGAGCCATTCAGCCGTGTCTTCTGTTGGAACCTCTTCTAGCCAGTGGATACATGACAGGTCATCAGCTTGGCATTGCTCAGGTCACAGAGACTCTGATGTCCATTGATGTGGTGTAGGGTTGTTACCTTTTCCAGACTATGTTCATAAATGTCCTTCTACAAGACCATACAAGCACTGTGGGAATCATACATCAATCTCAGGCATGTAATTTGGACATCCATGTCACCTCTGAGGGCTATGCATGGGGCTTCTGGCAACAGCAAGGATGCACCAAGGTGCCAGTTGGCTTCTGGTCCCACAGGATGTCCTGTCACCAAAACAGTGGCTGAGCCACCTGCCAGTATCTTGCAGCCAATGGGGCAACCATAGAGTTAGTCCTCTGTACACTGCCCAGCTGTCTGTGCAAATCGCTACCAGCCCTGGTTCTCGGGTTATGCCTATCCAGATGGCTATCAGTTTGGTCCATTGGCTACTTTGTCCTAAGCCAGCTTCCATCCATATGCTGTCTGTGCTGGGCTGATAGGCTACTTCCCTCCAGGTGGGTGGCTGACCCCAGCAAGAGCTATCAGTGTTGTAGGTTTCTTCAGGTATAGGGGCTTATCCCTCCTGAATAGTAGGTCCAGGTATGGGAAGGGGAGTGGGGACATCCGTGCCTACACCTTGGTAAGTAACCTAGCCCAAGAGCTGCTGCAATTCTTTGGTCAGAGGACTCATCACCAGTTTGCTTCTCCCCTGGAGATATGTACTCCACTTTGTCAGAGTGGCCATCTGTGCTACTGAGATCTTGGGTCAATTTACCAGATCCTATACCCAACCAGCATAAGGATAAGTAGTATGTACTCAAGCCTCAGCAGGTCTAGTGATGACTTCAGTAGCCAGGACCTCTTGGTAAATAGTGTTCACTTGTTCTATTGAGCCTCTGCTCCCTTCCAGTGGTACCAGAAACCAATTGGCACCTTGGTGCATCCTTGCTGTTGCCAGAGGCCCCATGCATAGCCCTCAGAAGTGACATGGATGACCAAATTACATGCCTGAGATTGAGGTATGACTCCCAGTGCTTGTATGGCCTTTACCACTTGTTTAGCAGCCTTAAAGGCCTAGTTGTGCTCTTCTCCCCAATCCCAGGTGGCTCCTTTGTGGGTTAGGCGATACAGAGGGCATACTAGCAGAACTAAGTGTGGTACAAAAGTCTGCCAACATCCTATCAACTCTAAAAATTCCTGTAATTTCTTTGGGTTTTGTGGGGTGATGAAAGCTTGAATCTTACCTATAATGGCAGCAGGCATCAAATTTGTCTTACCCTACCAAATAACCCTCAAGAATTTGACAGACAATCCAGGTCCCTAGATTTTTTTGGAATCCTCTGCCCATCCTTAGACCTGGAGATGAGTCAACAGCAGAGAAGCAACATGCTCTAACTCTGTAAGACAATCAGAGATCAACATGATGCCAGCAATGTAATGATATAGTTTCACAGAGGATGGTATAGTCCATGCAGCTAAGTCTTCAACCACAAGGCCATGCCAAAGAGTAGGGTTGTGCAAGTAATCCTGGGGCAAAACAGTAGATGTCCATTTGTGGCCTTCCCAGTTGAAGGCAAACTCATTCTGGCTCCTGGGGTGTAAACCTATTGAGAAAAAGGCATTATCTAAATCTAATAAATAAAGCTCTGTGCCCAGCTCATGGATCAGTTGGTCTAGGAGGCCAGCTATGTTAGGTATGGTTGCAAACAGAGGGGGAATTACCTCATTTTGTTCTCTATACTCTACAGTCATGTGCCAAGTTCCATCTGGTTTGCAGACTGGCCACACAGGTGAGTTGTAAGGACTGTGTGCCAGGCTGATGATATTCTCCCTAGCCGATTCTTCTGTGGTCTCCCCAGTTTCCTTATGGCCATCTGGAAGGTGGTATCATTTGGTGGCTGCTACTCTACGGGGAGTGGGAAGTGACACATGGGGTTGTTTGGCATGCCTCCCCCAAAATGGCCTTCACAGCCTATATTCAGAGGCAAAACTCACGCATGGTGGTCTGTAGGTGCATGCTGGCTGGAATGTCAATGCCTAGGATATACTCTGGAATAGGGGAAACATACACCCTATAGGGGCGTGGTGGTAAATGCCCTGTCTCAAGGGTTAATGACAGCTCCCATCTGAATGGATTGTCCTCCATAGTCATCAATGGCAGTATGGGTCCTTGAACCCTGAGTTACCATAAATAAGTGTACATTCTGCACCAGTATCAACCAAAGACAACACTCCTTGTACATTCTTTGGAGACCAATAAATAGCAAGTTCCACATGTGGCCTCTGGTCCCCACTGGGTCCCTGTAAGCAGGTCCCCTGGCCATTCTCTTATGCCAAGGTGTCTCCCCATGGGCCATCCTCTGGGTAGGCCAGTAGCAACTCTACAAGTGGAGCAGCCATAAAGTCAGCCAATCAGGGTGTAGGCGCTGGGGGTGTCAATGGGACCATCTGGGTTGACAGTATCCATTCCACTGTTTGCACAGATCTCACTATAGGCTGGACCTGTTACTCAGGTTTCAGTGCTGCCACAGGCTTACAAGGACACAGTTAGGCTTTTTGTCTATTTTGTCTTTGTCTACCCCAGCCTTTACCAGGTCATTCCATAGCTGTTTGCAGGTGACCTTCACAGGACCTGTCTGCTACTTTCCACAGCTAAATTCTCTCCCTTTTTCCCTTCTTTGTCCTTCTTTTCTACAGGTCTTATTCCTTCCTTGTCTAAGTCTATCTCCCCCAAGTCACCAACAATCTGTGTTACTTCCTGTACGTGATCAGCCACCTTGGTGGACAAAATAGGTATCAGAGTGCCAAAGTAAGTAAGGAATGCTATCTGCACAACCTGATCCCTCATTCCTGCAGTAAACCTCTCCACATCTGGTCCACTGGACTGTGCGTTATAGATGGCATGTCACATGTCTAGTTCCCAGATAAACTGCTGGAGCTCCAGTAAACTGGTCCAGCGTGGGTTAGAGGAGGGTAAAGACTCCCCATTAGGCCACACTGCTCTGCAGTCAGCCATTAGCCATGAGAAGGGGTAGCTTGAGCTCAAGCCCCAGGGATCCTTTGTCTTAAAAAGGGATGGGTGGCAACAGAAGACATATGTTTCAAATCATCCCCCGTAAGCAAACTGGCATCAGCCCCTCTATCCCACAATAGTCACCCCATGATGGATTCAAACCCTTTCTGTCTGAAGTTTGCAGCCAGCTCTACTAGTTTGGCAGGGATATGTGGGCACACCGTGGTGTGCAAGTTCTGCTGGGGAAGCGGCGCTTGAATGCCCTGTGGCACCTGTGGCAGTTGGGTCTTAATCTTCTGGGTCATAATAGGATGAGCCATAAACTTCTCTTCTACCTTTATATCCTCCCTGTCCTCATCCACGATGATCTCTCCATTCGAGTCACTTTCACTTTCAGCCGTAGGATCTCACTTTAGGGGATTCCAGTCACACTGTGCCACAATTACTCATATATGGGTGGGCACTAGTTGCTCCTCACTCCCATACCCTGGTGGAGTGGCCTGCTAAGTCCTGTAATTGCTCAATGGTCTAACTCTCTCCCTAGGATGTCTTTATTGTCCACCTGTAAGAGACACATATCTCTTCCTAGTTTCAGTCACTCTTGCAAACGTGTAGCGTGTGCCTCTGCCCTTGTCTGCCTCTCAGTCACATTCTGCAGTGCTGGTAGCGTCAGCCCAACAAAGACAGTGGTAACATGGCGGAAGTCTTTCTTTTTCCCTAGGGTGCAATGCACTCCTACATGCTGCAAGGCCTGTAGGATGCCAACGGGAGTTTCCGGGATGTCCTCCCAGTCCTGCGGTGGTCCCCATGAATTGAGGTCTGCCACCTCAAACTACATAGAATTTGCTGGCCAGCCCAGGATTCCCCCAGCAACTCCCCACTCAGCAGTGTCGCCCCCTGTCAACTAAACTCAGGTATTTTTTGGAGTATCCGAATCCTGCCGCCTACGCCAAATGTAACACAGGAGGTTGAGCCTGGGGATCTCCACTGATTGTTTGGATAAACAAAAAAAACCACAAGGAGGATCTGATAGAGCTGACATAGCCTTTATTACTCATATTACAGGGAGCACCCATGGCAGCAAATTGGCAAAGCAGGACAACTCCCCACCCCACAGACTAAGGCTCATCATAAGGCTCTAGACAAAGGTGGCCTGGGTCCAAGCTGCACAAGCCTGCATGTAGTGTGGAACCACATTACATCAGTGTGTGCTTGCCAGAAGGGAAGGGTAAGAAGCCTTTCACTGGGTAGGAAACCGATCTTCAGAGGAGATAAGGAGGGAACTTCATGCTATTCCTCAGGACAATACACATTCCCTCTGGCCAGGAGCTCTCTGGCCAGTCTTGTGTCACTGGTGGTATAGGGGCCATGTCCAGCATTAACCCCAGTTATCTATAGTAGTGTAAATTCTTTCAAAACCACTTACATCTTTCTTCCCCAAACTTGCAGTATAACGGAGCCCATCAACTCCAGTAGCGTGAAAGTGTTTGTCTTTTCCACCTACTCCTACTGCTGGTGGTTCGGACGGCATGCGCCAGGACCTCGTCCTATTTTGGCTGGTATTTGGCTCAATACGCCCTCTCTTTCAGAAAAGCTTCTGGCTGTGAAAGTTTCTCATTTAACACTCCCAAGTCAGAATATCCAAAATCATTTCTATTAGCTTTACAAAAACAGTTTCTCTTCTGAATAAGTTTTTACATTGGTTAATATAATAATACTTGGTTTGCTTCTCCTATGCTGATTTGAGCACTGTAAGGAAATACCTACCAGAGACATTATTTGGCATGAAGAAACCACCCTGGAGTTCTTAATAGTTTAATGTGTTATCCCTTCAAGGGCCTTGCCTTAGAGTCCTATGGAGAGGATGAAAGGAATGCCGGGTTGGGGGGTGGGGAGGGCGGTAAGGGGAGTGGAATGTATCCAAATAGGAAGTAAGCAAACATTCAAGATTTGGATGGGGTAAGCAAAAGGATGTTGTAAAAATGTGCCTTTTAATGCAAACTGTCTTTGATTAAGAGCCAGAAAACAACTGATTTTATTAAGGGCAGGGCACAGATAAAAGGGGGAGCAGTGGATTTGTTGGACATAAGTGGGTGGGTTTTCAACCTAACACAAAAATGAACTTTTCTATAAATAGAGCAGCTCATTCAGAAAGGGTGGGCTTGTGTGAGTTCAGGTTCACCATCAGTGGTTGTGTTTAAGCGCAAGTGGCATTATCTTGTGAGAAATGTAGTAAATGTATCCTTCAGTTTGCAAATGTTATTAAAGCTTACTCTGTACAAAGTACATGCTGCATACGAAGAGGAATCAAATTGAGATTTGCTCTCTGCCACTTGTCAAAGCTGTGTTTCTTACTCTTCAATGTGTACACACTTTCCCCTGCGGATCTCATTAAAATGCAGGTTTCAGTTCTATAGGATGAGGCCCAGATTTTGCGTTTGGAAGACACTCCTAAGTGAGCCAATGCTGCTGGTCTATGTAACAAATGTTGAGCACAGTGGTTGCTAATAGGGAATTAAACACTCATATAACTACAATACAGAGTAAGACTAATTAAATACCACTAATTATCAGTAAAAACCTGGATTTGTCCCAAACCCAGGACTGTCTTTGCCCTTTTCTGACTAGTATTCTTTCTGTTGTTTTTGTTGTTGCTCTCTTCCTTGAATTTCATTTCTTTGGGGGTCGCTCATTGCATATATTGTTTCTCAGCTTGGAATAGCTTTCTCATTCTCTTTAGACTGACATTTTACTAAATTGTTAAGGTTTATCTCCTGATCACTCCTTCCCTGGCCCCCAGTTGGGCTGCCTGTTAGAACAGACCATTGAGCAATTACAGGACCTAACATGCCGCTCCGCCAGGGTACAGGGGTGGGGAGCAACTAGCGCCCACCCATACACGAGTAATTGTGGCACAGTGTGACTGGAAGTTTTAATCAGCAGCAATCCGACCTTCAGTGGGAAGTTCGGTTTCTTATTCCCTCCAGGAACCCATTTTTCAGGGTTGCCTATGACAAGGAAACCGGTGAGGGGGTCAGGAAGAAAAGAGCGCCGCTCCTCCTGTTACGGAACACCAGAGCCAGGGTGGCAGCCTCGAGTGTCATTCGGAGACCATGTCCTCTACACGGCCGGCCCAGGGACTCAGCGAACTGTTTCCCGGAGCAGTCCCGCAATCTGGTGGCCGGGGTCCGGCCTGTAGCTTACTACCGGCGAGCGCTCCAGCCAGGCGCCGAAGGCTGCGCTTGGCTGTCCATCACCGAAGCGGCGGCTGCAAGAGAGGACTGCGGGCCCCGGCGCAGCGTGGCACGGCCGCAAGGAACGCGCACGGGGCGGGCCCTTGCTGCCGACCTTGTAGCCATTTTAGGAGGAAACCCGGATCGCTAGCCCGAGGCGCGGCTTCAATTTCAATAACTTTATTGGTGGCCTTATCATCGGAACACCCATCGCACCCGCAGCCCAGGAAGGAGCCAGCGCATCGCAGGAGGTGACCAGGGCGCGGGCTTGGGCGCGGGTATGCAGGGGAGTTCCCAAAAGCCGGTTTCCTGAGCAGCGGGACAGCGAAGTGGTTTCGGGGTTCGCGGCGTTCCTGGAGTTCCTGGAGGCCCAGGAGGGAGGGGACACGGGACACGGCTTCCCTGCGGCGGGGATTCCCTTAACCGGGTCCGCAGACGGCGGGGCGGGGCCGGGGGTGCCCCTGACTCCGTCGTCGGGGTGTACCTCGCCCCGTGTTGTTCCCCACAGCAGGTGGCCCCCGACTGGAGCTGCAGTCATGGGAAACACCACCAGCGACCGGGTGGCCGGGGAGCGCCACGGCGCCAAGGCTGCACGCGCTGAGAGCGCCAGCGGCCAGGGCCTGGACAAGGAACACAAGATCATGGTGGGCAGCACCGACGACCCCAGCCTCTTCAGCCTGCCGGACTCTAAGGTGAGCGTCCCGGCGCCCCCCAGTTGGTGGTGATTCTGCAGCGGCCTGGGTGTCGGGGCTCCCCTTCCCTTTCTCAGTTCCTGTCACACCGACCTGGGGTTATGGTCTCTTGAATTAAAGGGATTTTTCGGGAATGGAGATGTTGGATGGCAATTCCTCTTGAAGTAATGCCTCAAAATATAAGAAAGAGGTTTTGTTTTCCGACTAATCTGTTGGCCACATTTTCAGGATGAAGACAGTAGGATCCTCCCCCCGCCCCACCCCCGTCTTCGGTTCTCCCAACAGGCAGGGTGCCCTCTTCTAGAGTACTGATGAATATACAGGCTGTAAGCGCTGGTGGAAAACTTCACAGTTTCTCACATTTGCCCCAAGGGTGGTAAATGAATTTTTTTTTCCTGACAACTTCCGTGTGTCAGTATCTTTGTTGACCTTCTAGGAGCTCAGCACTTCTGATCGTTTCCCGCTTTGGCTTGACTGTGAGCAACAACCACTTGCTTATTTTAATACTTTCTCCTAGCCTCAGAGATCAATAAAGGACATCGCTGCTAAGTTTTTGTCTCATACTCTGTAGCTGTGGTGGCTAAGGTTGTGCTTCTTTCACTCCCAGCTGCTCCTCAAGTGGCAGAGCAAATAGTTAGAGGATTTCTCTGTCTCCCAGTAGTGCTTCATAATATTGCCATGGCTGAAAACGACCACCCAAAGACTCTCTGAAGACCTTGCTCTCAGTTCCGAGGACTTTCAGGAAAGCAGCACCTTGTGTTCACTCTACAGAAGGGATAAGTGGAGCTGACAGCAATGTGATTACCATCCAAATGTTTCTAATCACTTTTACAGCTGTTAGCATTAAATGCATCAAGGCCAACTAGGATGAAGTAGAAAAGTGGAGGGACTGAAGAGGTTGGAGTGTTTTTGTTTCTTATCTCTTCCACAAAGTAAATAGAGAATGATTTTCCAAGTTGATAGCACATGGAATTTAGTTATTTTCTTGGATCCCAACTGAGAACATAATCAGAAAAAAGGGAAGTGAGTATGATTAAAATGACCATTTTGGGGGGTTTCTTCTCTGTTCCTTTCTTCTCCCACTTCAGGACTTCTTTCTCATCATTTGGGCTGTCCTCCCAGCCATCTGAATTTACTTCGTTAAGGTGATCTACCTCACTGCATTTTTACACTTTTCCTACACTGCTGATCCAAGATTTAAGTACAACATAGATGTCAAACCGTGACCATGGCAATTGGTGTCCTAAATAAAAACCAGATTGCTGTATCTGAAATGGAGCATATTTTGGGTCATTCTTTCCCTTATCTCAGTCTTGCCATTTGTGAAATAAGAAAATTGGTTCAGATAATTCCTAAGATCTCTTCCAAATCTAACTTTTTAGTTCTCAAACTACTGTCTCTACTTTTTCTCTCAGTGTTTTACTTAAACATTTCAAACTGTAATTCTAATTGTTTTGTCTCTTTGATGACTTTGCTGACTATTTAACTTGTGATTAACAGTCTTTCTGCTAGTTAGCTGTACTCATGCTACCACGGAAGTGTCATGTCATACTTGGAAGGGCTTTCTTCCAAAGCTAGGCGTATCAATAGTTAGTAGCTTTCAAATTTTAAATTGAAAATCTTAAATCATAAAAGCAACTGATAGAAACAGTGGTAGTGGGGCCTATATTGCTTCCAATGCCAGCCTTCTAAAGCTCTCAATTCTGTTTGCACATTAAAATAACCTGAGGTTTGTTTAAATACTTTCATTTTTCAAATGAAAATTTGAAACATTTTTCATTTTCAAAGTATAAGGAGAGCAGTGTAATGAATTCCTAAATATCTGTCACCCAATTTAAACAATGATCAACTAATGAATGAATTTATTTCATCCCCAATTTACTCCCTCCCACCAATTATTTTGAGGCAAATTCTAGACATATCAAATATTATTTTATCTAAATATTTTAGGACGCATCTCTAAAGATGAGGGTTTTTTTCTTTGTTTAGTATGTCATAGTATTATTATATGGGTAATTTAAAGAGGTTCCCTCTTCTAATTCAGGCCCTATATCTGAATTAGAATCTAAGGATTATTCTTAGGCATATGTAGAAATTTTTGTAATTCTAATGCAGCCTGTCAGACAAGTGTGCATTGCTTTAAGAATATGGAGATCAGGCTTTCTCTTAAGCCACTTATATAATGAGAAAGTCCCTTCATATCTCTTTCTCTGTTTACCTCAGATTGTGCAACTACAGGTGTTTGAGTGCAGTTTTGAGGAATATTGAGAGGCAGTGTGGAAAGTAGACTACCCCAGCCATTTTGAAAATAAAGCCCAAATGAATAAGCTGGTCCTATTTTTATTTTATTTTTTTATATTTTATTTATTTTATTTTTAGACAGAGGGGAAGGGAAGGAGAAAGAGAGGGCGAGAAATGTCAGTGTGTGGTTGCCTCTTACACGCCCCCTACTGGGGGCCTGTGCCCTGACTGGGAATTGAGCCGGCAACCCTTTGGTTCGCAGGCTGGTGCTCCATGCACTGAGCCACACCAGCCAGGGCTAGTCCTATTTTTAAAATCCACATTATTTTACTTGGTAATATTTTGACATGATACTGTACAGTCTTATTTACCTATTTACCAACATCATTTAAGCCAGTGTAAAGTGGAGATCAGCAAACTTTTTCTGTAAAGGGCCAGGTAGTAAATGTTTTAGACTTTACGGACCATGGAGTTTCTCACAACTACCCAATTTTGCCACTGTAGAATGAAAATAGCTGTAGATAATAAATAAATGAATAACTGCTCTTTTTCAATAAAACTTTATGAAAGTATCTGGCTCACTAGCCATAGTTTGCTAATTCTTCTTCTAAAGAATGGTATGTGGTGTAGAGACTGTTCCAAGACATAACCTCTGTCTGACCTGCCAGCTACATCCACCTACATCCAGGCCAGAACAAAGATTGCTTCCTGTACATCCCCTCAGAGGCTGTCTGATTGACGCGGCCGTGTGCCCCAGGTGTGCCCGTTCCTTGAACAGGTCATTGCCCTGCCCTAGGCAGGCACTAAGGCTGTTTCCCCTCATCTGGAGCAGCTCTTGCACCAGTACCCCTATCCATTCTGCTCTGTTCTATGTAATTCTTTAGTGTCTGCTACAGGTTCGGAATATATCCACATTATCTTGCTGATGATGCCCAAGTTCCCTTAATAAACTCTTGATGTAATGATGGCATTGTCAGCCTCTTCAGTCTCTCAGCCCCAGGAAATTTTCCCAACATGGCAATGAAAAGAAACTTAAGTAAGGAGTCAGTTTTTAGAATCCTGTTCATTTGATATTAGAACTGCTTTGTTGAAGGAAGCTGTGTTTTTGATCTGATGTTCCTCGAGGCTCCAGAAATTTCATTCGTGCTCCTGAAGTAAGTTGTATAAACCTGACATAGGTGAGCAAATAAGATTTCATAACCACTACTCCAAATTTAAGAAACCAATGATTTGGTTTTTATATTTTTAATGTCCTTTGTAACCTATTAGCTAAAGTGGAGTTATGAATTTCAACATCTCTAACTTCCATTACAACAATAATTCAGAGCTTTTCATACTTGCATGTGAAAAATAATGGCGAACTTAATTATTCTTATAGAACCATACTTTGTTTTTACATTTTTTCCTCTTAAGAGGCTATCAGAAACATATCATATTTGCTCGCCTTTGAGTTAATGTGATAACAGGAAATAGATTTAGAAGTCAGGATGTGATTTGAATAGCCCTTGAACATAAGCCATTTGACCATTTTGATCCTAGATGAGCTATTTTTCTCTAGTGTGTTCAAAACCTTATTTAGTTGCTAATTTCAGGGCTTATTGCTCCTTAGCAGAAACCTAGCACCCCCCTCTCTGACCTAGGGATGAGAGTGACCTTTTAAGAATTCCTGGGTCACAATGTAGGCTTGACCTGATCCTTCTTACAGCTCCCTGGGGACAAAGAGTTTGTATCATGGCAGCAGGATTTGGAGGACTCCGTAAAGCCCACACAGCAGGCCCGGCCCACTGTTATCCGCTGGTCTGAAGGAGGCAAGGAGGTCTTCATCTCTGGGTCCTTCAACAATTGGAGCACCAAGATTCCACTGATTAAGAGGTGAAGACAAGTGCCTTAATTGAGTCTACAGAGTCCAGGAGTAGACACCTGGCTGCATCACTCCTTTCCATCTGCCAGGGGCTCTTGAACATTTTCTGTGACTAGTGACTATATCTGCGACTTTTTTTTTTTAACCTTATAGTGAGTCAGGGTTGTTTTACCGCTTAGGTGTTTTACCACTCAGAGAGATTTATAGCTTTGTGGGTACGTTTTTAGGACTGTGTTAATTCAAGCCCTTTCTATGCTTGTTGGGAGGACTTTGTTCTGTAAGTAGCTGAGTCCAGTTGCTCTGATTTCTGCACTAAAACAAAATACATTGTGAAGTTCTAGGGTGTAATAATATTTGTTGCCTGCAGAACAGTATCAAATTATTTAACGGGTCATCAGAAAGGCCTACCTATGAGTATATAATTTTCCAGAAGATGCTCACCAAAATATGGAAAGGGTACCTGGAACCACTTCTGTATCCTGAACCTGCTGTTACCATATTTACACTTGTGAGGGATCTGTTTTGCTGAAGCAAAATAGTTATAGTAAGGTGAACCATTTTGGGAGAATAACATCTTTATTCTTTTCCAGACATTAGTTAAGAACTGAAGTTATTGGGAGGGGCTGGCAAATACATGCTGAATGTTCTCTAGGAAAGGAAACTGAGTTTATAAATTATGTTTTACTCCAGGGGCACAATCGCTTAGCAATGTGGGAGATAATTGGTATGATATTTTGGTGGCCTCATGATTTTCACATTTTCATTCTGTCTTCTGATAGGAACTTGGCCTGTTTAACTTTCTGTTTTCTTCTGTAGCCATAATGACTTTGTAGCCATCCTGGATCTCCCTGAGGGAGAGCACCAGTACAAGTTCTTTGTGGATGGACAGTGGGTTCATGACCCATCAGAGGTAAGGTCTTGATCTCCAAGGGTAACCACTGACTTAACAGTCTCCTCTTAGCTATTATTCCTGTTGGTGTCCAACTTCATTGCTGTCAGGGTCAATGGACAGGCAGTAGCTCTCCTCCACTGGAGGATTTTCTTGATAAAAGATGGAGGTGGCGAATATGATTATATTTAAAAAGAGGAGAGTTGAATGGAGGAGATGAATTTGAAACAGGAACTCATAAATTTTTTTCATTCACTGTTTCAGCCTGTGGTTACCAGTCAGCTTGGCACAATTAACAATTTGATCCATGTCAAAAAATCTGATTTTGAGGTATTTGATGCTTTAAAACTAGATTCAATGGAAAGCTCGGAGACATCTTGTCGAGGTAAGTTTGTAGTATTTGCTCTTTCTTGATGTGTTTCTCTAATAATGCATGTTTCTTCTCAAGAGTAGTTGGTTTTTTCATTTTCTCCTAAGGAACCTTCTGAATTATATACAGGGTGGGTTAAAAGTAGGTTTACAGTTGTGCGTACATGAAACACAGAGTTTATTCTTTTATTACTATTTATTAATTATTGTATTGTTTTCCACACAAACAACTGTAAACTTGCATTTTGCCTCACCCAGTAAATTCTGTAAACATTTAGGTCCCCTTCTCTGAGACCAAAACAAATCTCAGCCTAGAGTATTTGATTTCAACCTTTTTAACCATTATTTATGGGAAGACTTTTGTTTTATACTGTAACCCAGTACACACACACAACTGACACAAGTCTTACAGAACAATGTTTGCCTTTATTAACTGTGATGGACTCTATTTTCTATTTTATCCCTTCTTTCATAAGTCACTAATGGGTTATGACCTATAGTTTAGAAAGCTATTTCTAATAATATTTCAAATTTTTCATTGATCTTGATGGTGATATCACACAGCAAAGACTAGATGTTGTCTGGTTTGCCTTGTTTAGCTGCCTCAGCTCAATCCTGCCGGTTGGTAGCTCAGTGGCAGTTCTACAGTTATAGGACCCCATCGCTGTGGCAGATTTTGGAGAAAAGGAGATAACAAAAACCCCACAAGTCTTTTGTATGTCTGTTAACTGAAATTTTGTAAGCTTTTGACTTAAAAAAAATTCCTTGGGAGAGTTAAAGGCCTGTATCCTTCTGCTTCTCCCAATATTATTTTTTCCAAGGTCTTCACCTCTGTGTACATTTGCTGCAGCACCAGAAGAGATTTGCTAACCACACTCAGTCACCATTTTCTGACTTCACAATAAAGGCTGGGACTGTCCACAGAACTGTGTGCACTGTTTTCCTCGTGAGCAGATTTCTCCCTTTTGGTTTCAAAGCCTGTCTCTGCTACTTAATAGCTTTGCCATCACCGACAAGTCCTTTAACCTCTTTAGTTCTCAGTTCCTTATGAGTAAAACTTGGCTTATATTCTCAGTGACTCTCAGCTGATGAGACAAAGTGCCTTAAATGGGGCATACTAGAATCTCAGGGCAGTTTCTAAAAGAATAGTCAATAGTATTTCTGTTTGTTTAGAAAAATTGTAAAAATACTGTTTTCATTTTAGAAGCTCAGAAAGTAAAGCTGGATATTCTTGTTGGCTGATGGGGCAGTGATTAAAAAGAGTTTAAAAATACTGAGTTAAATCATGAGGCCACATGTGCCTAAATTTTTGCATTACATGATTCTGGGAAAGCAACCAATAAATAATAGACATATAATCATAATTATATATGGAGAGGACTAGTATACTTTTTATATTTCTTTCTTCCGTCTTTTACCCAATTTCCTGACCCACTGAGGTAAGATTTAGAATACGTTTTATTAGGAATCTGCAGACAATGGGTTTTAATTTGCACTCAATTACCATCTTGCTATGGATGTGACTTTAAGCAAATCACTTAACCAGTTTTGGGTGGGGGGTGAAAAGGAAACAAAAACTTTCTCAGTACTGCTCTTAGGGGTGTTTTGTGGATCACATGACAAAATAACAGTGTTCTTAAAAGTATAAAGTTCTGTGTATTCTTAAGATATTGTTTAATGTAACAGTATTGTTGCTACTCTTTCCTCTTGTCTCTTATATACTCAACTGAAATCTGAGTTCTGATACTGAACTGGTTATTAAAATCTTTTTTACTAGGGACTATAAAAAAACTTAAAATTTGTTAAGCAAAGGATTATAGTTCTCTTCATTTTTGTATATTTCTTATTTTTGTTTGCATTTTTCATTTTTAAGGTATAATTCACATACTATAAAATTCACCCTTCTAAAGTGTACAATTCAGTAATTTTTAGTATATTCACAGAGTTATTTAACCATCACCACTGTCTAATTCTAGAGCATTTTTATCGCCCCAGAAAGAAACCCCATACCTATCAGCAGTCACTTCCCATTTCCTCCTCCCATATCCCCAGGAAACCACATATGTAAGTACTTTGTGTCTCTATGGAGTTTCCTGCTTGGGACATTTCATATAAATGGGATCATACAATATGTGGTCTTTTGTATCTGGCTTCTTTCACTTAGTGTGTTCATCCAGGATGTAACATATACTGGTACTTTATTTCTTTTTATAGCTGAATAAAACTCTGCTATATGGATACACTATTCTATTTCTCCATTCATTAGCTGATGGGCATTTGGATTATTACCACTTTTTTGTCTACTGTAAATAATGCTGTCATGAATGTTTGTGTTCAAGCTTTTATGTGGACATATGTTCTCATTTCTCTTGAGTGTATACCCAGGTGTATAATTTCTGGGTCATATGGCAACTTTATGTTTAATTTTTGGAGGAACTGCCAAACTGTTGTTCAAAGCAGCTGTACCATTTTACATCCCCACCAGCAATGGGAACAGTACAAAGTTTCCAGTTTCTACACGTACTTGCCAAGAATTATTAGTATTGTCAGTCTTTCTTATTATAGCCATCTTAATGAATGTTAAGTGGTATTTTACTGTGGTTTTTATTTGCATTTCCTTAATGACCACTACATTGTTAGTAATTTTGTCCTCTTTGTTAAATTATGAGTAGTCTTAAAAGTTTATAATCTTGTTGTCTGTTCCTTGGGTAGAAAAAAGAAGAAATCTAACCTTTTCCTATTGTTCGACAGTTTACAAGGCATTGTCACATCTATTATCTTTTTTTTTCTTTAATCCTCACCAGAGGATATGTTTTTTTTTTTTAATTGATTTAGAGAGAGAGGAAGGGATTGGGTCAGGGAGAGAGCGAGAGAGAGACATCGATGTGAGAGAGAAACATCGATTAGTTGTCTCCTGCACACACCCACAGCCTTGGTATGTGCCCTGACTGGGAATTGAACCCATAAACTTCTGGTGTACGAGATGATGCTCCAACCAACTTAGCCACCCAGCCAGGGCTCACATTTATTATCTTATTTGATTCCTTTAAAAATATTGTGAAAAAGGACAGAGATTATTTTTATTTTATGAATGAGTAAACTGACCATAGTGGCAGGATTTGTCTCACCTCATACAACTGACAAATGGAGTATGTCCCAAAACTGTATCTTTTATCTCTCATCACCTTCCCTATCCTCCATATCCTATTGCCATGTTGAGGAACTTCTTGGTTTATGTTCAGGATGACTCAGGCATTTTTTTTTTAATTGCCTTACAGTTGTAGACCCAACATGTCACAAGTTTATGATCCATGACTTTTGTAACTTTTGTATATTTATTATTAGCTGCCACGGTAATGACATTTGTTTTCATGTATTTTTTTTACTAGTTCTCCCTTATGATAAGGGACTTTCCCTTATATTTGGATAAATGTCTTCCAGACCTTTCCAGCTCACCCCCGGGGCCTTATGGTCAAGAAATGTATGTGTTTCGATCTGAGGAGAGATTCAAATCCCCACCCATCTTGCCTCCTCACCTTCTCCAAGTTATTCTTAACAAGGACACTAATATTTCTGTGAGTATACTGAGAGTATTGCTGGGGCATCTTGGGGTCACTAGGACCATTTGAGCTAAAATTTAGTAGTCCTGGAGGTTTTGATTATCGTGTGTGTGTGTGTGTGTGTGTGTGTGTGTATGTGTGTGGTCTGTCCAGAAGGTACCAGCCATGTAATATGGAAAACAGAGACATTCACTGAAGATACAAGATACAAGAAACATTGTACTAGGAACAATGACACCTCAGTCCCCTTCAAAGTAGGCACCTTGAGACCTCACACAGTTTTCCCAGTCACCATCAGCTGACCTGTCATACTTTCCTGAATCTCATCAATGGTCTGAAATCTCAACCCTTTCAAAGGTGATTTTAGTTTTGGGAAAAACCAGAAGTCACAGGGACCAAATCTGGGCCGTAGAGGGGCTGAGTCACCATTAACAGTGCTGGACTTTCTCCAGGCACAATATATATATAAAAAAGTCAAGCCATTGTAAATATAATGAGAACAGTTTGTGCAACATCAATGCAACCTGGCAGCCAGGGAGAGTGGACTGGAATGCACATGTGCAAACAATGATGACTTCCCTGTACTAGTCAGTGGAGGCGGTAGATGCTGTTGAGTGAGCATCTGTACTGTGGCCATTGCATTCAGAATGACTGAGTAGAGCAGTGAATCTGCATCAGATTTTGCATTAAGCTTGAACACTCCTCTGTGGACACTATTTGGAAGATTAAGAAGGCCGCATCTATGGGCAACTGGTGACTGGCAGCTTCATCACAACAAGGCATCCACTCACGTCACGTCTCGTGCATGGCGTTTTTTGACCAAACATCCAATCACCCAGGTGACTCAGCCCACCTACAGCCCAAATTTGGTACCCTGTGACTTCTAGTTTTTCCCAAAACTAAAATCACCTTTGAAAGGAAAGAGATGTCAGACCACTGATGAGATTCAGGAAAATATGATAGGGCAGCGGATGGCAATTGGGAAAACTGTGTGAGGCCTCAATGTGCCTTCTTTTTAAAGGGGACTGAGGTGTCATTCTCCTATGTACAATATTTTTTGTATCTTGTATCTTCAATGAATGTCTATTTTTCATATTACGTGGCTGGATACCTTCTGGACAGATCTTTCGTGTGTGTGTGTGTGTGTGTGTGTGTGTATGTATAGAATCATTACTAGGACTGAGTTGTGACTTTTCCAGGTACTGATGTCAAAATTCATAGTTGCTCTCTGGTCCAGATAATTCAGGCCCACAGCTATGAATTACAAGAACCAGTTTCCAGGATTTATATTCCAGCACAAGATAAGGAATATTTATCATTTGAGGACATAGAAAAGAAGTATAAGGATTTTTTTGTGGGTTTTTTTTTTTACATCTCTAGTCAATTCACTTGATTTCTATTAAGATTACTTTTGCCTCTTAACCTGAACCTTCTATGTGTTGTGGGAAAGATTTTTGTCTTACCTCTATTAAGGAAAATGAATAGATTCTGAGGCTTAGAGTTTCTACCCTGCACTCAGAATTTTCCTGATTTCCTGTGATTAGAATGTATTATTGATATATACAAGGGTGAGTTCAGTATTTAAAAGAAATAATACTTACTACTTTAGAGTTTCTCAACATTCCCAGAGGACTTAGAGGAAGAGTAGACTGCTTGATTTAAGACTGCGCATTTAACTCCGTTCATGATTTTTTTCCCCCTCTTAGTGTGACCCAGCCTTGCTACCCGAACCCAATCATGTCATGCTAAACCACCTCTATGCGTTGTCCATTAAGGTAAGTGGTGGGGCTGGCTCTTCACAGAGCTCTTCTAAATGGGAGGGAAGGATAACATGTTCTCCAGTGGTTACTTATTCTGCCACTTCACTGAAGCTGAGGCTGGCAGTAATGGTCAAAATATAGAGAACATTTTTTTAACTAGTGGGTGATTTTTTTGATTTTTTAAAAAAAATCTTAGCCTCAAAAAGCTTCTGCACAGCAAGAGAAACCAACAACAAAACAAAAAGGGCTATCAACACAGTGGGAGAAAATATTTGCAAACAATAGCTCTGATAATGGGTCAATATCCAAAATATATAAAGAACTTATGCAACTCAACACTAAACAAACAAATAATCCAATTAAAAAATGGGCAGAGGACCTGAACAGATACATCTCTGGAGAAGACATACAAAAGGCCAACAGATATATGAAAATGCGTTCAACTTCACTAACTATTGGGGAAATGCAAATGAAATCTACAGAGCGATACCATCTCACACCTGTTAGAATGGCTGTTATCAACAAGACAAGTAGTAACAAGTATCGGAGAGGCTGTGGAGAAAAAGGAACCCTCATTCACTGCTTTTGGGAATGTAAACTGGTACAGCCACTGTGGAAAACAATATGGAGGCTCCTCAAAAAATTAAGAATAGAGTTACCATATGAACCATCAATCCTTCAGGGTATCTACCCCCAAAAATTTGAAAACATTTATTTGCAAAGATATATGCACCCCTATGTTCATTGCAGCATTATTCACGGTGACCAAGACATGGAAACAAACAAAGTGTCCTTCAGTGGATGATTGGATAAAGAAGATGTGGTACATATATACAAAGGAATACTACTCAGACATGAGAAAAGATGAAATACTGCCGTTTGTGACAACATGGATGGACCTTGAGAATATTATGCTAAGTGAAATAAGTCAGAAAAAGCTAAAAACCCATGTGATTTCACTAATTTGTGGGATATGAAACTGAAACTCATAGACACCTAAAACAGCATGGTGGTTACCAGAGGGAAGGGGATTGGGGTGTGGTAAAGGGTAAAGGGGGTCAAATATATGGTGAAGGAAGATCATCTGACTTTGGATTGTGGGCACACAATGCAATGCAGATCATGTATCATAGAAATGTACACTTGAACCATACATAATCTTATTAACCACTGTCACCCCAATAAATTTAATTTAAAAACCTCTCAGTCTTTATATCTATGTTCTGGCTAGCTGAATTTCTCTGTGATTGAACTTTTTTTGCTCCCTGGTTTCTTTATGGGTAGCTATAACCTTTTTACTACCTACTTAATTTTTAATTTATAGCACTAAAATTTCATTTGCAGAAAAAACAAGTTTAGCTTCCAGTTCAAAGAATGCTTAAATGTGATATTAAAGCTTCCATTTTTTTAAAGGTGGACACAGCTGCTTACACGTGCCTCCGTCACATATACCCAAGTGGATGCAACTCTCCTATACATACTAAGTCTGGAAGAAACGTAACCAGATTTGCCATGTCCCCTCCAACTCTCAGAGTCCTGGGTTTCCCTGCTGCTTTAGAATCTAGGTTGAAAGTATTCGTTGAGCCTAGTCATGCCTTTGTGGCTTCGCTATTGGAATAAAGTTTTGTGTTGCTCTACATTTACCAGACTAGGCTGATCATCACCAGAATCACCTGGAAAGTTTGTAAAAATACGGATTCAGAGGCTACATCCCCAGGGATTCTGAATAAGTGCATCTAGGATGGGCCCCAGTCATCTTTTTAAGCTGCTTATATTTCTTAGATGTGCATCAGATAAGGGAAATCACTAATAGCTTCTTTAATAGATTACTTCTTTAACAGGTACTTTCAGAATATATGTTACTGAATTTATTTTTTATAATAACCTTGTAAGTATTATTTCTAACCCCTGTTTTATAGATAAAGAAACTAAGGCTCAGAGAAGTTCAAATTGCCAGTAAGTACCAGAGGGAGGACTGAAGTCCATTCTTCCTATGCTTATTCCCTGTTCTTTCCTAGAGATTACTATGCCAGGTCTTTCAAAGTAAATCTTTCTGTCACCTGCTCCTCATTTCTACCAAACTCTTCCTGGAGTAGAACTTTTTACTTGCCTTGCTTCTGTCATCTTTAGGCTATGGTCACCATACTCTGATCACAGAATATTAATCTGGGAAGCATTCATTGTAGATAAACAGTATCGGGGAAAATAGGAAGATGCACTGGTTTCTCAATTGGATTTTCTTGGGTTGTTTGGGATCTGACTGAATTTTGCCTCCTGTAATTGCTTCTTGGCTATCAAAGGATGTCCACCGGCCTACCGTCTTCTCCTGTGGCATACATGTCACCTGTAACACAGCCTGGGAAATTGTGCCTTTTACTTTTCATGCTGGTCTTGATTATTGTGATTCACCTTGTCCTTGACCTAGATTGTTTAGGCTGTTTTCCTAGGAAGATATTGGGGTCCACTTTATTCAAGGATAGAAGGGAATCCCTGAGTCCCCTCTTGATCAGAGAAGGCTTTTTAAGTTCATCCATGGTAGTAAATGGAAATCAGACCTGCTTCGGGACATGGAAATGGTATTTTAAAAGGATCACTGCCCTTTCTTATCATTGCATTTAAGATATCCTTCTAGAAATGGATGCCAGGATGTTTCTTTCTTTTTTCTTTGCTAGTTTTAAACCCAATATTCAAATTTGAAATGGGGAAGGGAGTGAAATGGGAGACTAATACTTCTTCAGCATCCATTATGCCAGGTACTATGCCAGATATTCTGGTGTAATCATCACCTAAGTGGTAGGTATTACCCTTTTAATGATGAGAAAAGAGACATTAAGTAGATTATTCAAGACCACAAACAGTAGGATTCCAAATCAGCTTAAGTTTATTTGACTCCAAAACCACCCTCCTTCTATAATATCAAACAGTGTCTCTTAAAAGTAAGCAACTGAAGAACTGATGGCTGGGAAGAGCTGTGTACCGCCTGAACTAATGAGTTAGTTGCATCTTTCTTTTCCTTGCAGGACAGCGTGATGGTCCTTAGTGCAACCCATCGCTACAAGAAGAAGTATGTCACTACTCTGCTGTACAAGCCCATCTGAAGGAATCCCTTCCTGCCTCCCAGGCTTCAGAAGCGTCTCCTACCTGAGACTGGAAGGCCAATTTGCTTTCAGGCTGATAAGTGTGTTTCAGAGCCTCTAAGGAGGATGTTCTGCTTTTGCATTTGATTGAAGATGAAAGCTTTATGAATTCATGGAATTTATTTTAAGAAAAAAATTATATATATATTCATATGAGAAGAAGGCTAATGGAAGTCTCCTAGCTAGATGTATTCTCTCTGCCTGTGGGACTCACCAAGAACTATATGGGGGAGCTGCAGGAAGAACCTTCATTACAGGATGCTTTTTTCCTAAAATGAAAAGCAAACTCAGGATCCTTGGTGGGTGGAGAGTCGATCACTGCTACCTTGGCTTTCCAGGGGATGGGCTTGTGGCAGAGTCCTGCCTCCTTGCAGGGGCAGCTTTTCTTGCATGGTTTTTCTGTATTCCCAGAGTATATGGCACAATCAGTGTTTTTTATAACACCAGATGCCCCATAAGTAACCTTTTCCCTCTTCATTTCACATTCTTGCTTTCATAAACTCTTTCAGGTCATATACCTGACCCACCCCTAACACAAAATATCATTGGGTAAATGACCCCTTTCAAATGCTATGTGATATCCGGATCCATGTGGGAGCTGAGGGCTGTCAGAAAGCCGCCTTTTTAATTCCATCACAGGGCCGGGCCACCTGTTACCACTTGGCTCAGCATTGTCAGGCAGGCAGGAATGCAGGCCTGTTTCCTTATTTCAGTCTGACACCACAGCTTAGGGTATCTGGGCTCATCCCCAGGGGTTTTCCTATCTGGTCTGGCCCTGTTCCATGTTCCCTTTCTCCAAGCAGGTGGGAGTGAACCAGGGAAAACTTGCATGTCTTTCATCCTTGGAAGATTTTATGTGCCTATGTTTTTCTTCAATTAAAAATGCCTTTTCATTGGTCTTAAGAGACTGCATAGGAGAATTCAGGCTCTTGATAAATGATTCCCAAGATTTTCTTCCCTACCCTAGCCTTGTAAAACTTACTTTAATGTAGCCGACCCTGTGCACATCATTACATTAAATACTGCTCTAGAAACAGATTTATTCAGGCTCATTTGATGCACCTAAAAGATTCCCTCAACTTAAAAGATTCGTTAGGCCAAGAAGCAAGAGGGTACCTTTGGTGTTTTCAGCTATGAAAAGTATTGCCCCCCTGCACTAAGTGCTAATAGGATCACTTTGTTCTGCTTCATTTTTAAGAACATGTTTGATGATGAAGTGGGGTCAATGATTTCCATTTGTGGAATGAAAAGAAGCTATTCAACCCACTCTTGGGGGTCAAAGACAAAACAGTTTCCAGGTATCTGTGGTCTTCCATCACAGATAAGTGCAACTCAAACATTTAACACCGAAGAAGGCTAAACTTGATGCTTGAGAGAATCCTTGACTGCTAAGATGAGCTCAACCGCACTGAGAGGGCACCCACAGGTCAGTTTAGTTGCCTCCTGCTTCCCCATACAAAGCTGACAGAGTTGTCTTCCTGCACGTAGCCCTCTTAAACCCCCTTTGTGAGGCAGTGCACTATGGGACTGTTTTGCTGGGATGCAGATTGCTACATTCTTTGGTGGTTAATTGCTGAGAGTAAATATTGCTTTAGCCACACAAGGCCTCTTTCCACAGTGATAGACGTTTGTGGAGAAATTTTATGGTCCCAACCACTTTTTGAATGGTGTGCCATTTGAAAAATCCAGGCCAAATCCTGTTTTAACTATCTGGATCTACATCATCTTCAGTTAAGCTAGAATTTTGTTTTTTTCCAATACCCATTAAATAAGTGGACCATTTAGGGGGATTAAAAATCTTGGATGTTACATAAAGGATTCTGTTGTATACACATTTCTTGTCAACAATATTGAAATGTAATTGCCTATGTATTCATGTATTAAAGTTTTTATTCATAGGCATATCAGTAGAGTGGGGCAGGAAAAGAGGTCCCTTCCGTTTCTCTCAGGCCAGAGACTGTTGAATTGGGCCTGGCTCCTCTGACAGTAGGTTTTGGTGCTGCTGACCTTTACGTCTTTCTGTTCTGGAAATGTGCAGAGAGTGTCAGCTTCCCAAGCTCTGAGGTAGTTTCTCAGCCAGATGTGAAATGGGAGCCTACCAGCTGGTGTGGAAGATGACAGGTAGGAAGACCTGGAGGACCACTCCTTCAGTATTGTTCCTTTATAGCACTGATACATCCCATGGTCCTGAGAAGCCCTAAAGCACTCTCGGTCTGTCTGTAAGAAACCTTAGAAGGTAGATAGGGAGGGAGGAAGGTAGCCCCAAGAACAACCCACTAATTCTTTTATATTAGTTAGTGATTACTTTTGCAGAAGAGAGTTTGGCAGACTTTGAAAATCCATAAAAACAAGAAAATTTTTTGGCTTTTGGGGGGGTGTAGGGGAGCTATAGGAGTTTCACAGAATTGGAAGAGTAAGAAAATAGCTCTTGGGATGGTTAACCTTTAAAGAACTGCATCATGGTTTGGGGGTTGTGGGGAAAAGAATGACTTAGCTGAGGAGTAATACTAGGAAAATAGAGACAAGTAACTGTCCTTTTTTAAATAAAGAAATCAGGTATAACATACTGTATAGAATTTACTGTATAAAAAAACTTCAACTCTTGTTCCTATTTTCTACCCTTTTTCTGTATTCTGCTTTAATTTCATTTGTCAGGCAAACTTTATCAGGGTCTCAAGTCAAACTTTAAGCTAAAATAAGTATCAGTCATCTTGCTGGCGTGGGGGACTTCCCGTCATGGTTATTGCATTAAGCATAGAGCTGAATGGTATTTAATCACTACAGGCACTACCCGTGAAGGGCATACTTGGCTTAATAGTGTTGACTTTTTTAAACAATGCTTATATGGTAAAGAAGTCCTGTAAAAGAAGAATCCAAGAGAAGTTTCTGAGAGGATCCTACAAACTGGCCCACTTACTTCCCTTCAGTTATTTTTGGCCTCTTGTAGACTACTGGATCTGAGATAAAATCTTTGAAAAGTGTCAGTACTCCATGTATGCTGCTAAAATGAAGTTTAAAATGAATTTGCAAAGAAGTGTTGCTTCCAGACTAGGCTTATATTAATCTGGGGTATAAATGAAAGAGACATACTAATGATAGGATTTCCTGCCCTTAACTGGGGAAACAGGGCTTTTAAAATTTTGACCTCAAGTAAAAATGATATGCAATAGTCTATGCGTGTGTCTGAAATACATTCTGTTCTCAAAGATTTCTAAATCCTCATGTTCTAGTTATTTGGGGCATGGGCTCACTAGCAGATACATAGTTTGTTCCTACATTATTCTGACTCATCCTTAAAGCCAGGTTCTTGCTGTCTTCTACCAGGCACTGTTGTTTCCAGTTTCCAATGGATTAGAGGACCTGGGAGGGTTAGGGGTCAAGGTCTTTTAACACTCTGGATCTAGGCATTTGTCTGTTCTTAAGCATCAGTCACAATTGGAGCTTGAAGGGCTGTGATTTCTGCAATGAACCCCAACTTTTTAGAGTAAAATTATCTTTTTAAATTATAAAATAAAGGTTTCAAGAAAAAAAGAAACAAGCCTGCTATTTATGAAATCCAATTCTTAGTAATGGAATCTTTAGGATTCATATTTGGACTTGTCTTGATTTGCTTTTCTCAATCATGCTTTGAAGTGAATAAGTTTTGTTAAAAATTAAAATTTTTATTAGTTTCAACATCAAGTGGAAATGAATTAATGATGTGTAGCACAGTGCTTTTGCAGTAAGATTGGTGTGAAATACTAACCACTGGGTTTTGTGGTCAGGTTAAATGGTCAAGGGATAACTACCATAAGTATTATATTATGTATCGATCATCTCACTTTTTTATTTCCATCAGTAGAACACTTAACCTTACCTAGGTCCAGGCTCTAGAACAGCCAAGCGCACTTGTGTTACTAGGCCTAATCTTGCTGGGCCCCATATGTGAGACTTCTCTGAAGTTTGGTAAATTGGAGGGTGTTGGTTGGTATTACACTGAAGCACTTTGAATGAGTGACGCTCTGTCATAAAGGGGAGTAATACTATAATTTGAAGAGAATTAAGACCTGTAGGAGTACTTTAAATGGTGCTTTTTGTATCCTTTACTGCTGATATGTAGAGCTGCTTTTCAATATTTAACAGAGGAGTCGCATACAAGAGTGGATTTTAAAACTTTTCTTCAAAGGTAATTTGTCGCTGTACTCTCTGACATCTGAAAATTTTGTGGTGTGGCACATATAGAAATGTGAGTTTTTCCATAAAACTGTTGAATAAAAGTATTATACAGCAATGTTTGAACTCTTCATTGACTACTGATTATATTATCAAGATCTATCTGCCTTGTTAATCTTAGGACCTAAAGAATGTAACTTGCCACACAAGCACATTTGAATAAATAGAGAAGTCATAGGGGTAGGACACAAGTGATGTCATCTTTACATCTGCCACTTTTTCTCTTTGTTCCAGGGTATGCTGACTAACGAGAAGTGCAAACCTAGTGATTTGATTTTCAGCACTTTCTGTGAACTGCACACTTAGCCATCCAGGGCTGGATTAGTTCAGGCCCTAGACTAATGTTTCCACCCCTGGCTACACATTCATACAGCCTCTGCAGGTTCCATAACAATACTGATGCCCAGTCTACCACCTCTACCCCAATTAAATGAAAATCTCTGGTAAGGGGTTTAGGTATAAATATATTTAAGCTCCCCAGATGACTCTGATATACATCCAGGGATGAGGACCACTATCATTCTTCCTCTGCCAGATATATGCTTCATTACATAAGAAAACATGTACTTCGTTATCGCAGCAAATCACTCTCTTCAGATGGCTTTGTTCAGGACTATGATTGTTAATAAGGTAATTTTTGTTTTGTATCCCATTGTTTTACAGGGTTTGTACATAGCTGGCCTCTGGACTTTTCCCAAAACAGCACAACTAGGCTCCTTTATATTTTCTCTAAAGATGCAACTGAGTTAAATTTCCTTCAGGGAGAGAGAAGAATGATGCTGTGGGAGTGACTGGAGAGAAGGAAGAATAGGGTGAGTCAAGACAGGCAGGGATAGATACTACAACAGGTAATGAAGACCTGTGATAGAAACAGACCAAAGCAATTAATCTCAAATGTTAATAGCAGGTCAAGAGATGCCTGCAGGCTATAGGGAGAGAGTGGCAGATGTCATGTGAGTCCAGCCTCTGGCATAGAATGTCCTCAACATCACGTACCCCAGTCACTGAAGCAACAAATGGCACCAGAATTCTATCGAGGCCCAAACTTGCACTGGTATATGCTTTTTAAAGCACTTATATCTTGCTCAGTTGGCTTGGGGTCTTTAGTTGCATCCCTTCCAAACCCCCACTGCTCTGCAGCATCGATAAGTGGTTCAGAGATGTTGTGAGTCTCCCTTCCTAGCCTATGTGGTCGCTGTTCATCCAGTGGCATATATGCAGGCCTAGAATGCCACTGCCTTTTTCCTAACCTAGTCTGTGAATCCAGGGCACTTACACTGCCTGAAGATGAATTTTTCTCCCAGTTAGAATTCTTCGGGCATTCAGTTGTGTTCTGAAGGAAATCCCTGTTGAGAGTTTCCACTGACTTTCCAGGGAGGAGGACAAGATTCTTTCTCAGATGTCAGAAGACCCAAGGTCAGTATGCTATATGATATTTAATACTTAAAGGTAGGTTTTCACAGACTTCTCAACTACTCTGGAACTAATTTCCCTTCACTACAGCTTCCAAAGCTCTTCTGCTTTTGTAGTATAGTGAAAGCTTGTGATGAGAACATCAGATAAGAATATTGAACAGAGACCCAAGATGGCAGAGGAAAAGGTGGAAGCCACACTAACCTTTCAGGACCAATCTGGAATTACAACTAAATTATAGAAAAATCATCCTGATTAATCAATTGACCACTAGCTGGAGAGAAACCTTATAACCACAGACAGATGAAAGAAGTCACATTGTCACAACATGACTGTTAGGGAGTGCAGAGGAGGCATGGAGGGCTGACTGGGATCCCACAGGCAGCAGCTGAAGTCCTGGAGGGACTTTTCAGTGTCCAGGGGGTTCCCCCTGAGAAGTATGGGGTCTAAACCTCAAGCGGGGCTCACCAACCTATAGCACAAGGACTGAAAAAGGAACCTAAATAACATATGATCATAAAAACCAGCTGGGTTTCTGTCTGCTAAGGAGAGATGGCTGGAGACTCAGAGACTGAAAGGGTCAACACACAAAATTCCATTTACAGCCACTTACCCTGGGCTTCCGCAAAGGAATGACAGAGTGAATTAGAGGAGAGTCTGGGGCTGATGGCTGGAGAGAGCACTGAAGGAACCAAGATCCCTATGCTGAGTCACTCCCCATACTGCCATCTTTCTCAGGCAGAGCACTCACCTCCAAGTGGCATCAGCATAAAGGGAAGCAATAGCCCTGCCTGCAGGAATTACTCTGCCCCACCCTGTGGTGCTTAAGCCCTGATGCTGAGGAGCATACACCTGGACGACTTTCACTCTTTAGCTCTACAGAAGGCCTTCAGGCAGAGGTGGATCAGTGGGAGCTCGGAGGCTTCAGCTGACCCACCCCCAGGCCTGGTGCTGGTAAAGGCCAGCCTTTATGCACAGCCTGGTTCTTTCTGCACACACCCAGGCCCAGGAAAGGGAGACACATGCTATGGATCACTGATAGCTCCAAACCGGTTACCCAGAACCAGTCATAAGCAGGATTTGACTTAGGCGTGCACCAGAGTCTTGCAGATCTACCTAATACATAGAAACAAATACAAAGAAGCAGCCAAAATTGGAAGACAAAGAAACACACTCTAAATGAAAGAACAAGAGTATTCTCCAGAAGAACTTGATGAATGGAGGCAAGCAATTTATCAGAGTTTAGAGTAATCATTATCAGGATACTCAACCGCATGAAAAAAGACAAAGAAACCATTAAAAAGGACCAGTCATAATTAAAGAATGCAATATCTGAAATAAGTAATACACGGAAAGGAGAAAGCAGTAGGTTAGATGAAGTAGAGGATCAAATCAGTGGTTTGGAAGACAAGGTAGCAAATAACACCCAGGCAGAGCAGCAAAAAGAAAAAAGAATTTTAAAAAATGAGGAGAGCTTAAGAAACATTCCAGATGACATGAAGCATAACAACATCCACATCATGGGACTACCAGATGGAGAAAAGAGTGAGCAAGGGACTAAGAACCTATTTGAAGAAATCATGACTAAAAATTTCACTAATCTGGTGAATAAAAGAGTCATACAGGTCCAAGAAGCTCAAAGTCCCAAACAAGCTGGACCCAAAGAGGCCTACACCAAGACACATAATTAAAATGAGGCTTAAAGACAAGAAGAAAATCCTATAAGCCACAAGAGAAAAGCAGGTAGTTACATACAAAGGAGGACCAAGTAGACTGTCATCTGATTTCACAACAGAAACATTTCAGGACAGGAGGAATGGTATGAAATATTCAGGTGATGAAAAGCAAGGGCCTACAACCAAGGCTACTTTGCCTAGAAAGGCTATAATTTAAAATTAAAGGAGAAATAAGGAGCTTCCCAGACAAGAAAATGCTAAAGGAGTTTGTTAACACGAAACCACTACTGCAACGAATGTTAAAGGGCTTATTTTAAGAAAAAGAAAAAGAGAGAAAAAAACAGAAGAAAATAGTCTAAAAATAAAATGGCACTAAATATATATCTATCAAAAGTCACCTTAAATGTAAATGACTTAAATGATGCAACTAAAAGACATAGGGTGGCTGAATGGATAAGAAAATAAGACCCATATATGCTGCCTCCAACAGACCCACCTCAAATAGAAAGATACATGGAGACTAAAAGTAAAAGGATGGAAAAAGATATTTCATGAAAATGGAAAGGAAAAAAAAAAACTGAGGTAGCAATACTTTTATCTGACAAAATAGATTTTAAAACCAAGAATACAGTAAGAGACAAAGAAAGACCCTACATAACGATAAAGGGAACAATCCATCAAGAGTTATAACTCTAGTGAACAATTACACACCTGACATAGGAGCACATAAATATGTAAAGCAAATCCCGATGGACATAAAGGAAGAGACTGACAGAAATACAGTCACAGTCCAGGACTTTAACACCCCTTTGAGGTCCACGGATACATCTTCCAGGTAGAAAATCAACAAGGAGACAGTGCCTCAAATGACACACTTGGTCAAATGGATATAATTGATCTCTTCAAAGCATTTCACCCCAAAGCACCAGAATATACATACTATTCAAGTGTACCTGGAATGTTTTCAGGGACAGACCACATGTTAGGACACAAAACAAGTCTCAATAAATTTAAAAAGGTTGAAATCATATCAAGCATCTTCTCTGACCACAATGAGATGAAACTAGAAATCAATCACAAGAACACTGAAAAACATACAAACACTTGGAAGCTAAATAACATGTTATTAAACAATGAATTGGTCAACAACAAGGTCAAGGAAGAAATAAAAAGATACCTTGAAACAAATGAAAATGAGGACATAACAATCCAAAATCTGTGGGAGACAGGGATAACAATCCTAAGAGGGAAATTCACAGCATTACAGGCCTATCTTAAAAAGCAAGAAAAAGCTCAAATAATCTAACTTTACACTTAAAGGAACTTGAAAAAGATCAACAAACAAAGCCCCAAGTGAGCAGAAGGAAGGAAATAATAGAGATCAGAGCAGAAATAAATGAAATAGAGTCTTAAAAAATGATACAAAAGATCAATGAATCCAAGAGTTAGTCCTTTGAAAAGATAAACAAGATTAACAAACTTTTAACCAGGCTTAGCAAGAAAAAAAAAGAGGGCCCAAATTAAAAAAAAAAATCAGAAACAAAAGAGGAGAAATAATAACTGACACTAAAGAAATAGAAAGGATTGTAAGAATATATTATGAACAACTATATGCCAACAAACTGGACAACCCGGGTGAAATGGATAAATTCCTAGAAATGTACAATCTTCCAAAACTAAATCAGAAAGAATCAGAGAAATCTGAATAGACAGATTATGCCTTGTGAAATTGAAGCAGTAATCAAAAAACTCCTAACAAACAAAAGCCCAGGACAGGATGGCTTCACAAATGAATTTTACCAAACATTCCAAGAAGAACTAACACCTCTCCTCAAACTATTTCAAAAAATTCAAGATGAGAGAAGGCTCCCAAGTGCATTTTATGAGGCCTGCATTATCCTGATTCAAAATACAGATAAAGACACTACAAAAATAGAATGTTATAAGCCAATATCCCTAATGAACCTAGATACTAAAATCCTCAACAAAATATTAGCAAACCAAACATAGCAATGCATCAAAAACATCACACAACATGATCAAATGGGATTTATTCCAGGAATCCAGGTTGGTACAACATTTGCAAATCAATAAATGTAATTCACCACATAAACAAAATGAAAGATAAAAACCACTCAATCATATCAATAGATACAGAAAAAGCACTGGTAAAATCCAGCATCCATTTATAATAAAAAGGCTCAGCAATGTGAGAATAGAGAGAACATACCTAAACATAATAAAGGCCATATATGACAAATCCACTGTTACCTTATACTCAATGGGCAAAAACTACAAGTGTTACCCTTAAGACCGGGAACAAGACGGGATGTCCACTTTCACCTCCCTTATTCAACACAGTACTGGAAGTCTTAGCCATAGCAATCAGACAAGAAGATGAAATAAAAGGAATCCAAATTGGAAAGGAAGAAATAAAATTGCATTTGTAGATGACATGATAATGTGCATACAGAATCCCAAAGATTCCACTAAAAAAGTACTAGGAGTGATAAATGAATTCAGTAAAGTAACTTAAAAAACAATCCCATTTACAATTGCTTCAAACAAAATAAAATACCTAGGAATAAATCTAACCAAGGATATAAAAGACCTGTACATGGAAAATTACAAGACGCTGAAGGAAAATACTGTAGAAAATACAAATAAGTGGAAGCACATACTGTGTTCATGGACAGGAAGAATTAACATCATTAAAATGTCCATACTACCCAAAGCAATCTAGAGATTCAATGCAATTCCTATCAAGATTCCAGTGACATATTTCAGGGAACTAGAACAAATATTTCAAAAATTTATATGGAAGCACAGAAGGCCCTGCATAGCAACAGCAATCCTGAGAAAGGAGAATAAAGTTGGAGAAATCATGCTACGTAACATCAAACTACACTGTAAGTCCATAGTAATCGAAACAGCATGGTACTGTCATAAAAACAGACACATAGATCAATGGAACAGAATAAAGAGCCCAGAAATAAACCCACATCTTTATAGTAAATTAATATTCAACAAAGGAAGTAAGCACCTACAATGGGCTAAAGATAGTTTATTCAATAAATGGTGTTGGGATAATTAGACAGATACATGGAGAAAAATGAAATTAAACCCCTTGTTATACCACACACAAGCATAAATTCAAAATGGATTATAGACTTAAATGTTAGACCCAAAACCATAAAAATTGCAGAAGAAATTATAGGCAGCAAAATCTTGGATATAGCTCAGAGCAATATTTTATTGTATATATATCCACAGGTAAGGGAAACAAAAGAAAAAATAAACAAACAGTACTACATCAAACTAAAAAGGTTTTGCATAGCAAAAGAAATCATCAACAAAAATAAAATGGCAACCCACAGAATGGAAGAACATATTTGCTGATACATCTTATAAGGGGATAATATCCAAAATATATAAAGAACTTATAAAACTCAACACCAAAAAGACAAACAACCCAATTAAAAAATGGGCAAAATACCTGAATAGACACTTCCCCAAAGAGGATATACAGATGGCCAATAGACACATGAAAAGATGCTCAATTGTCACTAATCATCAGAGAAAAGCAAATTAAAACTACAATGAGATACCATCCCATACCTGTCAGAATGGCTATCATCAATAAGTCAACAAAAAAACAAGTACTGGTGAGGATGTGGAGAAAAGGAAACCCTCCTGCACTGTTGGTGGGAAGCCACTGTGGAAAGCAGTGTGGAGATACCTCAAAAAATTTAAAATGGATCTACCTTTTGACCCAGTGATCCCACGTCTGGGAATATATCCAAAGGAACCCAAAACACTAATTCAAAAGAACATAAGCACCCCTGTGTACACTGCAGCGTTATTTGCAATTACCAAGATATGGAAGCAGCCCAAGGGCCCATCAGTAGGTGAGTAGATAAAACGACTACAGGACATTTACACAATGGAATACTACTCGGCCATAAAAATAAGAAGATTTTACCCCTTGCGACAGTGTGGATGGACTTGGAGAACATTATGCTATGTAATTATGCTATGTAAATAAAATTTGCCAAATAAAATTGAAATTCAAAATAATTTCATTGAACCAGAAAACTGCTAAGCACTTAGGTGAATGAAACTGCCTTAAAGTGGAAATTTGACTGCAGGGAGGAACTAAGGTAGGAAAGTTGACATTTTGCCCTTTCACCACTGGGTAAATACACCATGCTCTACAGTCAAGAATATAAACGCATCTAAAACCTGAGGTAAACAAAGTAATGGGCTGACCCTATTTGGCTTTGGTCCACCAGAAAGATGAAAACAAGAACTTCTTCTAAGCCTGGACTCTATTAGGAACAACATTATTCCTTCCACACTTATTCTTTAAAGTACAGGTTTTCCTCCTCCATCTTTTCTTTAAGTATATTAAATGGATTATACTATATGTATATGACATGTAAATATACATCAAAGAAAGGAATATGGATTCCTTTCTTACTCAATATGTTATAAAGCATTATAATAATTATTTTTTTTATGTTCCAGTGGTCTCTAATTTGACCAGCCAACCAGGTTAGCTTTTTCAATCTCTTTTGTAACATATAAAACTTTGACATGATGTAAAAAATAAAAACTGTGGTAAAATACACTTAGAAAAAGCCCCTCCCATCTTAGACTCCATTCCCATATATCCCCAGATAAAAAAGTTTTCATTATTTTCTGGCCTATCCTTCCTGGCAAAATAAACATATCTATTTCTCCTTTTCCTTACACAGAAGATAGTACGCTGTGTAACTCCCTTTTGTACCCTGCATTTTTTCACATAAAAATATTTTGGAACTAACTCCATATCAGTTCACAGAGAGAGTCCTTATGTGTATGGTTGCACGTATTAACGGGTTATTCTTAAATGTGGGAAATGGGATCCACTCATTACAAAAACATTAACCCTTGTGATCAAACCCTCATTTCACAGACAAACTTAAGGGTGGAAGGTGGTTTTGAGAACCATTTAGAGGAGAGTAAGAGGGTGGGGATAGATCCCTAAAGAACCCACCTGTTAAACAGCCCACCTGTGGGAGAATGCTGTTCAGCCCAGTGCCTAAACCCCCATGTCTGCCCTGTGATATTCTCAGAACTCTGGCTCCCTCTCAGAGCTCTCTCCCTGAAGAGGTTCTCCTCCCCACCCTCCAACTAAGTTGCCTCCACACTGGCATCCAAAGCATCTTTCATTTTTTTCTCCATTATCTTTGTTTTTTAAGCATAAGAAACACATGACTTGCAATCAAGATGGGAGTGTAGACAGGCGTAGCTTGCCTCCTCGCACAACCACATCAAAAGTACAACAGAAATATAGAACAGTCATTACACAAAGCCACCAGAAATCAAGTTGAGTGGAAGTCTGACAATTACAGAACTTAAAAATCCACATCCAACCAGACTGGTAGGAGGGGCTGAGATGCAGAAGAGGCTGGTCCCACATCCACAGGTGGCAGATAAAAATTTGGAAGAGGTATCTAGGGAGTAAGGAGTCCCAGCCCTACACCAGGCCTCCCAGCCCAGTGTTCCAGTGCCAGGAATATAACCCCCATAACTTCTGGCTGCAAAAACCAGCGGGGATTGAACTGGTACAAGAAACTTCTGGAGTCCCAAACAGTGCTTCTTAAAGAACCCACACACAGACTTAATCAGATTCACTCCATCTGAGCTCCAACACTGGGGTAGCTCCTTGAAAGGTACCAGTGGCATACAGGGAGAAAGAAGTGTCTGGCATCAAGGTGAGAGCTGGGAGACAGCTTACTCCCAGACAGAAGGGCAAGCCATTGTTCCTTTTCTGAAGCCTCCCCCAACAGAGCCACAGAGCCACAGAACCACAGGGTGCTGCCCTTGTCACCAGGCAGAGACTAGGCCTGTGCTACAGCAGTTCTGGTGGGAAAAGAAAGGGGCATCTTCTCCTTGAAGCAGAGTAAAGTCTGGGGTTCAGGTCTTAATAGGAGTGAGGCAACATTCACCACTGGCAGCTGAAGATAGCCAGACAAGGGTACTATCGGGTTGGCCAAAAAGTCAGTTTAAGTTTTTTCCATAAAATAAAGACACATTTTTCATTTTCACCAATAATGTTATTGACTTGGATATTTTGGGTATGTCGGCTATCTTCCGCTATTGGTTTCTAGTGGGTAGAGGCCAGGGGTGCTGCTAAACATTTTCCAATGCATAACACAGCTCCACAGCAAAGAATTATTTGGCCACAATGACAATAGTACCAAGAAATTTTGCAAACCACTTTTCACCGATCGACACTTTCGATCAGTCACAGCACTTTCTTTATACATTGCACAAATCTTTTTTTGAATTTCAGTTGCATTTTTACCTTTCTTGAAATAATAAAGCATAATATGACTAAAATGTTACATATCTTCTTCCATCTTCAATATTAAAATGGCTGCACAAAAATTCACCAATTTTGGTAATTTTTTAAAAATGCACACATATGGCAGCTGTCACAACACAGTGATCTAAGAAAATTATTTTGAATGATGTTAAAGACAACTAGAGCCATTGTATGGAAAAAAATTAAATGAACTTTTTGGCCAACCCAATAAAATCTCTGTACAAACTTGCAGTTCCATTTAAAGAATATCTCTAGTAAAGGGTCCTTATGGAGAGGAGGTAGAAGACCTGATGAAAGGTGGGTGGGGGGAGGCGGTGGGAGTGTTGGTGAAAAAGGAATGTCCGTGATGTTGTAGAGCACGCCTGTTGATTAACCCTGACTGGTCTCCTTGCTCAGTGTCTTAGCCAGGCACCCAGACTCCAGGCCCTGCAAGTGCAGTCTGCTCAGCCACCACCCCTCCAGCCAGATCTTCCAGATCTTGGATGCCCTGGACCTCTCCAGGCCCTGCCCTGCAGGCAGTCCTCCTGCAATGTAGGAAATTGGGGAGGTGACTTGGCATTTAACTCCAAGGAATTTAACCAGTACCTGACTTTATTCCCAGAAATTTGTAAATCTATTTGCTCTCCTACCCTGACACCCTCCCTGCCCCAGATAATGAAAAGAGACTTTGCCAGCAGGCTCAGGTTTTCCAGGTAGACAAAATTCTCAGGGGATCAATAAGAGATGTCAACCCCTATGGAATGCTCCACAGTGGAGGAAGCAACTGAACCAGGTCCATGACACCCCTCCCCTTCCTTGTTCTTCCACTCCCCTCATCCGCCCCTCCCTCCCTCAGCTACCTTCCACAGCTCTCATCCCTTTCTTTTCAGACCCCTAAAAGTGAGCTCTTGAAAAACAGTTGTATTTGACACTCCTTTGTAACCACTGAAAGTTCCAAAACTAAGTGAGCTCTAGAGGCAAACATTTTCACTAGCTCTGCAGTCCGTCAGAACTCTTGAACAAATTTTTCTACTGAGAAATGGAGCATGGCGTGCTCAATCCCTATGCCCTAGGAACCGGGCGCCTGCCCGCTGATCTCCACAGACACTTGAATCCCGCCTGGATCCCTCTTACCTGCTGAGCTTGAGATCAAAGAATGAGATTTCCTGGAGTCAAGTTACCAAGTTAAGTGTGACAGTGGCTTTAGTGTCCAATATTGGCTAAGGGCTAGCAACTATAAATAAATCTGAATAATGTAGAATAGAATATATTAAAATTCAGAATAAAGTAGGACATTTAAATAAAACACAGGACTCTCCATTTAGGTCTCCAATCCCTGAACCCCAAGCTAAGACTCAATCACCAATAACAACACTGCCATGTCAGTGTCTCATTCCTCCCATTAAGCCAAAAAAGGACGACGTGCAGCGTGCAGACCCCTCATGGATCAGGACTTAGTGGATGCAGCCCTTGCCTTTTACTGCCCAAGTCCGGGGTTAGCCCTGAGGAGAGGGTGGCGCTGGGGCAGTCGCTGGGCCCCTGGGCGCCTGCCTGCCGTGTCAGCATGGACCATGCCACTCTGAGGACTGGGTGTCCTGACCCAACTCTTGACGGGGAGCAAGAGTGCAAGGGACACAGCGGGGAGGCCCAGACCCAGCAGGAAGCAGCAGGACTCTGATGAACCCCTCCTCTTCTGTAACAGGCCCTGAGGGGGACAGAGGGCTGGAAGCACATCCCTTCCCTCTGTAGATGGGACAAATTGGCTTGAAGAGGAGACCCTATGTGGGCGACTCAGGTTAAAGGCCATCAGGCCAGGCTTGTGGGGAGATGTCCCTTTGTGACTTGGATCCCTGGATCAGAGTCCAGAGTACGTGCTGTGACTCCTCTGAGTGGCACCTTCACTTTTTCCTCTATTTTGCAACAATTCTCAACCATTTCTGTGAGTAACCTGATTACCACTGTTTTGAACTCTGCGTTTGATAGGTTGGCTGTTTCTTCATCACTTAGTTCTATTTTTGGAATTTTGGCCTGTTCTTTCATTTGGGTCATATTTCTTCTCTCAGAGCACCTGTTATGTTGTAAGAGGCAGAGCCTTAGGTGTTCCCCAGGGCGGGGGACCTGGTTCACTGAGTTGATGGCACCATATGTCAGGGAGGGGTCAGAGAGGGAACAATGCCACTTGCTCCACTCTCGCCCTGCTTTCAGTTACTTTCCCCGTTACCCACAAGCAGATTTGCCCTTTCAAGTGCTGATTCCCAGGTGCGTGGGTTTGTGTACATTCTAGTACCCTGTGGGTCTTTCCAATGTACTCTCTTGTGAGGCTGGGAGTTCCTCCCACTGCTGCAACCCCCACAGATTTTCAGACAGAGACATTGAGGTTTTAGTTTCCCTGCACTGGAACCCTGGGTTGCACAGTCTGTCTCACTCCTCAGTCGTTCCTTCAGGCTTGCCCACGCACGAATGGGACCACTCAGCCCACCAGCTGTCGCATCACCTGCCCACCCAGTGCTCCAGCCTCTGCTTTGCCGCGCTTCCTCTCCATCCCAGCTGCCTGTCTCTGCCCCTCTTACCAGTCTGGATGAGAGCTTCTTCTTTAAGTCCTTGGTTGTTGGACTTCTATACAGTTTGATTTTCTGGCAGTTCTGGTTGTTTTTTGTTTTTAAACTTGTTGGTCTTTGGTTGTACAAGGAAGCAAAGCATGTCTACCTATACCTCCATCCTGGCTGGAAGTCCTCAAGCCAGCCTTTTTATAACAGAGAACAAAGAATCGTGAAGGGTTTGGAATTCAGGGAAACTTACATTTTAAAAAACTTCAGCATTCTGGTCCTGGGCAGAAACTGTAACTTCAGGTGGAAACTGTCTCTCAATGGCTCAGATATCACCTTGAGTGTTTATGGCCTCTTCCTGGAGTCAGGGTGGGTGATACCTGCAGTTCCTAAAACAAAAGCTTTTCATGTGCATTAACTACCAGGCTCATTAACCAAACTCCCACTCTTGAGTTCCCCATCAGTGGGACTGAGGTCCATGTTTCTTAGGCTCTCTGTTAGGCAGAGGCCACTCTGCTTTTAGAGGCCAGATGCATTCTTTCTTATGTGCCCTTCTCCATATCATACTGTAATGGGGTAGGTCTGAGCAGAGGTCCCTAGAAAATAGGGGAATCACCCACTCCCCACAATCCTGCAGAAAGGCAGGGGGGCAGGACAGATGCCTATAGAGCACAAGGCACATTGCATAACAAAGACAGATTAATGCAGCCCATGCCTTCCTGTGCAAGGCTGGGAAACTTTTGCCCTGACTAAAAATGGCAGCTTAAAAAGGGTCAAAGACACTGGGGAGCTGACAAGAATGGTGGATACTAATGCACCATAGGAAGGACCAGATGTTTGGTGACCCAGGAATTTCTGAGCTGAGCTTTTAAATTGCAGTGCACAGAGAAACATGAGGCCTATAGGTCTGGAGGTCTGGGGGTCTGGGGGCTTTTTGGCCTTTCCCCTAGCTAGGCTGGTAGGCCACGGGGAACCCAAGGTCCAGAGTCTCAGCAGGTTTCCGGAGACTGTGTGGTTCGGGAACAACCTCAGCGCCCCTCCTGCACAGAAGCTGGTGGTAGAGCTGTGATTTTTAAGGAATCATTGTAACGAAGTGCAGCTAGGGCTCCCCTAAAAGAGGGATTTGTAACAGGGTCTAACCAGGGCCCCCCCAAAAGGGTATTTGTAACGGTGTCCAAAATGTGGGGTGTCCAAGAAAAATATAGGTTATTCTCCCTCTCCCACCCTAAGGCAGGCCACCGTGGGGGAAGGGAGACATGAAGCAGCACCTTTCAGAGTTACTTTGCATGTCAGTAACAGGCCAGCCTCAGACCTGCCATGGAGCAAGGCCATTGAGAGTCATTTTGCATGTCAATGACAGCAAGATAGCTTCACTCCTGTGCAAAGACAGCAATTTTACAAATCAACAAGGCTAACTGGGAAGGTTTGTATAACTTAAACCTAGGAGGTAACTGGGAGTTGCCAAATGTGGATCCATTTTTTTGGGTAGGGGTTCAGATACTATTAGCAAAACAACACCCCACCTTCCCTGGGGCCCCTCTGTTCTAGATTCTTTGCCCGCCACCCTTAGAAATTATGGCTCTCAATACCAGAGTTTCGTGAAAAGGTAAGGGATTTTTTATTCAAAAGTTATACAGGTTTTGAACGACTTAAATATCATCAAATCTCAAAACCCCTTTAAAACATCCACCAGCACACAGTCCTGCCTTTCCCCCCTTTGCCCAGGCAGGCCAGTCGGGGTGCCGTCCTTCCGGAGAGAAAGAGCAGAAGTCCGGGGCTCGGCTAGGCAGGCCTCTCGCAAATGGTTCCCAGCACCATCAGCTGTGTCGCCACCATCTCCAGTTCTTAATCCAAACCCACGTGGCACCGTCTCATGGCCCCCTAGCAAGAGTCCTTTCTCCCCTTTCCTTCCCGCGTGGTCTTTGCATTGTTCCCCCCTGGCGTGGGGAGAACCATCTCACAGCTCGCGCGGGCCCTGTAACTCAGGGAAGCTCCTTCCCAGTTACCTCCTGGGCTTAATTTATGCAAACCTTGCTAGTTAGGCTGTTCATATGCAAAATAGCCACCTTTGCATAGGAGGAGTGAAGCTATCTTGCTGTCATTGACAGGCAAAATGACTCTCAATGGCCTTGCTCCCTGGCAGGCCTGAGGCTGACCTGTTACTGACATGCAAAGTAACTCTGAAAGGTGCTGCTTCATGTCTCCCTTCCCCCACGGTGGCCTGCCTTGGGGTCGGGGAGGGAGAATATCCTATATTTTTCTTGGACACCCCACATTCTGGACACCATTACAAATTCCCCTTTGTGGGGGACCCTGGCTGGACCCTCTTACACTGGGAGATAGTTTGCTCCATACCAGGGGGAACAATGCAAAGACCATGCGTGAAGGAAAAGGGAGAAAGGACGCTTGCTAGGGGGCCATGAGAAAGTGCCACATGCATTTGGATTAAGAACGGGAGGATCCCAGCGACACAGCTGACGACCCTGGGAACGGTTTGCGAGAGGCCTGCCTAGTCAAACTCTGGACTTCTGCTCTTTTCCTCTTGAAGGACGGTCCCCCTGATTGGCCTGACTGGCCCGACTGGACAAAGAGGGGAAAGGCAGGACTTTGTGTTGGTGGGTGTTTTAAAGGGATATTGAGGCTTAATGGTGACATTTAGCCATTATTCAAAACCTGTATAACTTTTGAATAAATAGTTCCTTTCCTTTTCACCAAACTCTGGTATTGAGAGCCATAAATTCTAAGGGTGGTGGGCAAAGAACCTAGAATAGAGGGACCCCAGGGAAAGCAGGGTGCTGTTTCACTAACAGTATCTGAGCCCCTCCCCCAAAACGGCTCCACATTCAGTAATATCATGTGATTAAGATTGGCCCACCTACGTCATCTCCCCACCTGAAAGTCAGTTGTGCCATAGCAACACATGGTCACAGCAGCCATGTCTCATCACATGAACAAGCCCAAGGATTTGGGTGAGACATATTTGGAGAGGTTTTTAGAAAATCTGCTCACAACAGTTCAACCTTTGGTCCCAGGGATACATGTCCCTGCCAAGTATAAAACATACATCTCCCATAAGATTTCTAAAGTTTCATTCCATCGCAACATTATTCAAAGTAAAAGTTGTCATATAAATACACCTTAATGGCTCAAAAATGCCAAATCTCATCTAAATCACCAGCATCAGGTATGGATGAGGCTCTTGACAGTGTCCACCAAGCGCAGCCCCTGGGGACAATCCCCTCCATCTGTAGACCCTGTGAGACTAAAGACAGAACTTATCTGCCCCGAATGTGCAGTGGTGGAACAGACATAGGATCATAATTATTCAGATTCTACATTGAAAAAGGGAAGATATAATTATAAAGAAGTCACTGATCCAAAATAATTTGGGAATGCAGCTGAGCAAACTCCAGCAGCAATCCCTTGATTATGATTGTAGCCTGGAAATAATACTCTGTGAAATGAAGCTTTACTTCCAGACTCTGTGGCCCTCATTTGTTTACCACTTCCATTTAATCCATTATTATCATTCTTCTTTTTCCTCACACTTCCCCGGTTCCTCCTCTTTCTCTGTTGAGTGGCATCCTCCCCTTCATTGGCCTGTATGTCCTCCCCACGTGAGTAGATCTGACATGGACCATGCCATGGCTCTGTCTCTCATGAGGAGCCACCTTCATGACCTCATGGCCCTCTGGGGCCTTCTTTATCGATCTGATTCTTGCCGGTCATAATTTCTTTAAGGTCACTTAGGTGGCTTAGCAGCAATCCTAGACCTATGGAACCCCAGAACTGATCTCTGTTGTCTCTTTTTCCAAGAGGAAAATAAAATATCAGAGATCTTCATAAAGAAATAACCCATATGAGGGCTGAGATCTCCTAGCAATTAGAGCAGAGGAGAGAACCTAAAGGACAGTGGAGACCCTAAAAGCCCGGATCAGAGGAGCGAGGTCCTCTTCGTGTCTACCTCAGATAGGAATGCTTCCTTAAAAAGGGACGTTACCTATTAAAAGACCACCGTAGACGAGGGACTTGCTTTGCTCCAGGTGAGTAATTCTTACTGTCAGTGGGGCTTTTGGGGTCTCTGTCCCAGGCTGTATGTTTAATGATGTGGCTTTTTCCTTGTATGGGAATCTCCTTGGACTTTTTGTCTGAAATGCAGTTTCTTGGGCCTAATCCCCAGTGGTTGTTAAGGATCACTGGGCACTACAGTGAGTCTGCTGCAGCTGTTGTTTGGCTGTACAGCTAGTGCCCTGGGGCTGGAGCCCTTTCTGCTGCTGAGTTTCATTTATCATCCAACACTCTAGTTGTTAAGGCTGCCTTCTTTATTTTACATTACACATTCTTCTCTATTATCCATTATATGTTACATAGTCTTCTCTATTATACCTGAGAAAAATATGCTCGAAGAGGGTAATGGAGTCAGGCACTTGGTACATTGTGGTGCTGTATCCAAATCTTAGGCTGCCTTCCCTAAGGCAACACAATTTGGTTGGAAAGACAGAGGACAAAAGACAACATTGTTAAATGTTCATTATTGCTGGTTACTATTTTTATCCACTTGACAAGTATTTACTAAACATTTCATCTGGCAGGCCATTCTGGAGGCACTGGGGAGAAGAGGTGGGCAAGGCGGAGCAAGGGTCTGCTTCAGGAAACTGGTCTGCCAGCACAGGAGCAGGCGTTTTGTAGGGAATCACATAAACGCATTGTATTTGCGATGATGATAAATGTTATTTAATACCTTGTATTTTCTTATCCCAATCTATCAGCCAGTGATTCAAAACTGAATATAAATAATACAACTATGTAACTGCAATGAAAGTTTTGTCCAAAGAAGGGCCTTTGATATTTTTGCTTTAACAATGGAAATACTTATGTTTGATCTGGAGTCCTCTGAAATAAATTGTTTGATTTTTAAGTTCAGCTTTTAATTCTGAAGTCCTCTGAAACTCAGATGTGGGCTCCTGAATGGTGCATTAGGGGCTTTGGAAAGGGGAACTTGAGGCCAAGGCCTGTGTGGTGGCTGTGCTGTTATCAATGGTTGAGGGAACTTGGGAAAAATCTCCTAATCTCTTTCAGCCTCAGTTTTCTCATTTATAACATATGGTTGCTATTTGAATTTTCCAAATCCCTTCCTGCTCAGTTTCTTCCAAGAACATGAGGGACAGAGATGTGTATAAAACATGCCCTGGGAACTACAGCTGAGACTGACCTTGGTCCCTTCTCTGTGTGTCTCCTGCAGGAGTCTGAGCTGAGCCCACACATTGAAAACACAGAACAGAGGGAGGAGATGGAAAGATAATGTTAGCAGGCTTGGAGAATGAGAATAACTCCCAAAAAGGGTGAGGTAATGGTGGACCAGGTGGTTCCCAAAGGAGGTGAGAACAAGGACCAGTTGGATTTCAAAAAATAAAACCAGAGGAAACTGAGGAATGTATACACCATCATCCTCCAGGAGCAGCCTCAGCTGAGCAGTGAGGACTGAAAGACTGACTTACTCCACATTGAACCTGTACACCTGCCAGAGAGAGCCACAGGATGGATTTAGCTAGGTTTATATTGCTGAAAAGTACCAATTCCAAGAGGAGAAGGATGTGACCATGAGGTTTTGCCCCAGACAGTGCCAGCCCAGCCTCAGCCTTGTAGCTGTCCTCACAGTGGATGCCCTTCAAGTAAGTGGGCTTTGAAGAGATAAATAATCTTTGAAGAGGGCCGGAGATGTCCATTCTTAAAGCAATCTCTCCTAAGGGCTGGAGAGGCTAGGGTAAGGGCCTTCTATCTGAAACAGTGATACTAGTAGCATTTGTCTATTATTTACTATTGAGAAAGAACTTAAACACAGTACCTCATAAAAATTGTGTTGAGTGCTTAATTTTTCTTATGCTGTGTTAAGAACTTGGAGTTCAGATATCACTAAGATTTTTCTGAGGAAATTAAAGCAGCAAGAGGAAGAATACAAACAGTTTCAACAAAATATAGCAACTCTTCAAAACTGGGGTGTTGTGGCAGTCTAGGGGATGAGGGTGGGAGTGTAGACTGAGGACATACCTCCCTAATGACACTGTAAACCACCAAGGGGAATACCTGAGGACAGTCTCATCTTCATCAGAGTTCACCACAGCCAAGTGTCATAGGGCATGTATAGTGTAGGACAGATATTCTACATCCTGAAAGAAAGCACCACCTCCCTGACAGGAGATTTGGGACAGTAAAGTAGCTGAGATGATAGGAAATTTGTAACCACTTTTATTCAATCAGTGAATGAGCCTCCTCAGTATGTGGCTTGGTGCTAGGAGCCACAGATACAGAAGTAAATAAAATATTATTCCAAATTTTACAGAGCTCTCAGACTAGTAACAAGGATGTCATTGCAAGAACTAGTCACTGCTGCCTAGAAATGACCTCAGTGGTGTTCCTGGTTCCCCTTCTGTTTTTCCAATAGATGGATGACTTGTCCCAGTTCAATGAACCTGGACCTCCTTTTAGCCTTTGAGTATTAATCAACACCTAGATTCCATGTTGATTCAAAACAACCAACACTACCAAGGTCTCCAGAGGAAACTATTGATGTCAGTAAGTCTGGCCTATGCCCTGGCCAGCTAGAGAAATAGAAAGGCAAGGTAAATACCTCATAGGTTCATCTTGCCATAATGATAAGTGATGAACTGCCTTCTCTGATAAGTTAAATGCTTTCCAGACTTTGATATTCTCTCCCTATATCAAAAATCATTGGCCATATTCCTAGAATTTTGGAACCTATTTTATCCTGAAATTGCAGATCAGATAACTAAGGTAGGAAGGAGTTTTTGAGAACATAGAAGGTCTGGAGCTAAAATTTTGGCTTTCTTATTCTCATGTGATTTATGAACACGATGACTTTTGAACTCTTAAAAACAGAGTAAAATACCTATATTTACCCTATCCAACGTCTAAACTATAACAAATGTTTATCTAGACAACCTGGATTCTAAGTTATTTGAGCCCAATGAGTACATTTGCTGAGCCCCTGTGGTAAAGACATTGTGCTAATTATACTGAGGGATACCAAAGGAGGGTATACACACCTGTTCTGAAGAGAGCTCAAAGATGAGTGTTCCCAGCTCAGCCTGGGTCATCCATAAAAGAGAACATCAACAGCAGGCATCAGCAGGCCCATTTTGTGAAAGGGAAGATGACAATGAATGGGGTTGACAGCATGGGGCTTTCTGCCTCCCAAAGTTTCAGGTCAAAAATCCTCTAGAGAACCTTCTTCAGAGAGTGTCCCACCTGTCATAATTGAAGTCCAAATTGTTGTCATGAGTCCATTTCCTGTGTTTCATTTCAGACATTATATTTTGATCATAGGAAATGTAATAGAAGAAGATAGATGGACTTGAAAAGACTTAATAATGCTACCTGGATGGGCTGTGAATAAAAAATGGTTAAGTGTCTGCTCAGAAAGCGACATTTTAGGAATATAATGCATTGGTAAGATCAAGTGTTATGTAATGAGAGAAAAGATACTTTATTTGACAGCACTTAATGACTTCTATAGAAAACAAGTTCCTTACCTGACCCTAATGATGGCTCTATATGCCACATAACAGAGAGAACCACTTACTTCCATTGGTCATATAGAAAGAGGAGGCTGGAAAGTGCCTCTGCCTTTAAGGTCATGTAGTAAACGTGATCACATGGGAAACAGTATAGGAAAAGGCTGAGCTGAGTTGGTGGCAATGTTCACAAGGTGGTAGAGAAAAGTTTGGGGCATTTGAAATTGCAGATGAGCTGGTTCACAGTTATATTACACAATCTTGGAATAACATGTTTAGCAAAGTTTAGGTCTGAATGGACACTAAATGTTTAGCCCATGATCTGCAATCATTCTTTCACAGAATATCCACTGTTGACTTGAGGCAACAATGACTTTACTTTTTTTTTTCCTTTTTTTTAAATCTTCACCTGAGAACATGTTTATTGATTTTAGAGGATGGGAGAGAGAGAGAAACATGGATGTGAGAAACATTGATTGGTTTGCCTACTGTACCTGTCCTGATCAGGGATCGAACTGGCTACCTAGGTGTGTACCCTGACTGGGACCGAACCTAAAATATTTTGATGCATGGGAGGATGCTCCAAACAACTTAGCCACCCATCCAGAGGCCAGTAATGACTTTTTTTTTAATTATATTTTATTGATTGTGCTATTGCAGTTGTCCCATTTTTCTTCCTTTTCCCACCTCCACCCAGAACCCCCCACTCCCTCAGGCAGTTCCCACTCATTGTTCATGTCCATAGGTCATGAATAGGTTCTTTGGCTACTCCATGTCCTATACTATATTTTACATCCCCATGGCTATTCTGTAACTCCCTGTCTGTACTTCTTAATCCCCCCACATTTTCATCCACTCCCTCACACCAGCTGCCATCTGGCAACCATCAAATGCTCTCCAAATCCATTATTCTCTCTCTGTTCTTGTTTGCTTAGGTTTTTTTTAGGTTCAGTTGTTGATAGGTATGTATGTGTTGTCATTTTATTGTTCATAGTTATGATCTTTTTTTAAATAAGTCCCTTTAACATTTCATATAATAATGGCTTGGTGATGATGAGCTCCTTTAGTTTTTCTTGTCTCGGAATCCCTTCATTTGCCCTTCAATTCTAACTGATATCTTTGCTGGGTACAGCAATCTTGGTTATAGGTCCCTGCTTTTCATGACTTTGAATATTTCTTGCCAATCCCTTCTAGCCTGCAAAGTTTCTGTTGAGATCAGCTGACAGTCTTATGGGAACTCCCCTGAAGATAATTAACTGCTTTTCTCTTGCTGCTTTTAAGATTCTCTTTATCTTTAACATTTTTTTGGCATATTAACTATCACATACCTTGGAGTGGGCCTCTTTGCATCCATCTTGTTTAGGACTCTTTGTGCTTTCTGGATGTGCCTATTTGCCTCACCAAATTAGGGAAGTTTTCTTTCACTATTTTTTCAGATACAGTTCCAATTTCTTCCTTTATCCTCTTCTTCTGTCACCCCTCTGATGCAAATATTGGATTGCTTAAAGTTGTCCCTGAGGCTGCTGACACTATTTTCATTTTTTTAGATCCTTTTTACTTCTCATTGCTCTGATTGGTTGTTTTTTGCTTCCTTTATGTTCCAAATCATTGATCGGATTCTCAGTTTCATGCACTCTGTTGGTGTTTCTCTGTAAACTGTTTCTTACTTTAATTAGTGTGTCCTTTGTTTATGACTGGATCTTTTCTATGCTGTTGAGGTCCACACTAAGTTCCTTGAGCATCCTTATAACCAGCGTCTTGAACTCCGCATCTAATAGATTGCTTATCTCCATTTTCTTTAGTTCTTTTTCTGGAGTTTTGATCTATTCTTTCATTTGGGCCATGTTTCTTTGTCTCCTCATTTTGTCAGCCTACCTGTGTTTGTTTCTGTGTATTAGGTAGAGCTGCTATGACTCCCTGTCTTGGTAGTATGACCTAATGTAGTAGGTGTCCTGCAGTGTCAGTGGCACAGCCTCCTCTTTCACCCATACTGGGTATTTGAGTTGTGCCTTTTGTGTGGGCTAAGTACCCTTCCTCTTGTAGTTGAGCCTTGATTGCTGTTGGCAGGTCAATGGGAGGGATTTATCCAGGCCAGTCAGCTGCAAGGGCTGGCTATGACCACTGACCACCAACCTCTACCCTCTGTGGAGGATCAGCTGTGCCAGGTCAGGTTTGTGGTGCTCTGATGTGGTTTTCAGCTGTCTATTGGGTGTGCAGACTCTGGGGTTTCCTGGGTGATATAGGTCTAGGTCATTCCCTACCTGTGTTTTGCCCAGGACCACCATGCCTGAACTATAAAGCAATCTGCAGATGCCTGCTATTTGTACTGGGCTTGGAGGTTCCCAGATGAAGCGAAGCTGTGAATCTAGGCTGCCTGCTGCTAGTGTCGGGCCTGGGTCCACTTAGCAAGAGGTATGGGTACTGGGGGCTCACTGAGTCCAGCTGTTGCTTGTTTGAATGGATTTAGGAAGTGAAGTATGAGCCAAGACCAGCTATTCATATGGAAAAGCAGCTCCAGTGGACCTATAAGTTGGGTGTGATAGAACTTCTTGGGATCTCCAGGGCAAGGCTAACAGTGTTATCCAGGTTGATGGAGTCTCAGATATGGCTTTGTTCAGGGAAAGTTCAGAAAAGGAACAATGGCCCACCTTTCTGTCTAGGAGTAAGCTGTCTCCCAGCTCTTGCCTTGGTGCCAGACACTTCACCTTCTCCCTGTATGCCACTGGTGCCTTTCAAGCCACTATCCCAGTGCTGGAGCTCAGAGGGAGTGAGTCTAAGTCTATGTGTGTGTTCTTTAAGAAGAAATAATTAGGACTCCAGAAGTTTCTTCCACTCACTCAATCCCTGCTGGTTTATGCAGCCAGAAGTTATGGGGGCTTATCTTCCTGGCACTGAGACTCTGGACTGTGGACCCTGGTGTGGGGCTGGGACTCCTCACTCCCTAGGTATTCCTCCCAAACCTTTATCCACCACACGTGGATGTGGGGCTAGCCTATTCTGTGTCTGTGCCCCTCCTACCAGTCTGGATGGACATGTTTTTTTTTTTTTAATTCCATATTTTTCAGGCTTCCACTCGACTTGATTTCTGATTGTTCTGTGTGATGGTTGTTCTATATTTTAGTTGTAATTTATTTGTCTTTTAAAAATTTTTTAATTTTTTTATTATTATTCAATTACATTTATCCCCATTTTTCCCCCATTACTCTCCCCTGCCCTACCCACCTCCCATCTCTCACATTTAATGCTTCCCCCATTGCCTTTGTCCATGGGTCCTTCATACATGTTCCCTGATTGACTTTTCTCCTTCTTTCCCCCATTATCTCCCTCCTACTCCTCTCTGGTCACTGTCAGTTTCTTCATGTCCATGTCTCTGGTTCTGTTTTGCTCATTTGCTTGTTTCGTTGATAAGGTTCCACTTATAGGTGAGATCATATGCTGTTTGTCTTGCACCACATGGCTTATTTCACTTGGCATAATGCTCTCCAGTTCCATCCATTCCGTCAAGAAGGGTATGAATTACTTCTCTCTTTCTACTGTGTAGTATTCCATTGTGAAAAATGAATCACAGTTTTTTTATCCACTCATTTACTGATGGATGCTTAGGCTATTTCCAGCACTTGGCTAATGTAAATAACGCTGCTATGAACCACTGTCCCAGATTGTTTTGATTACAGTGGCCTTGTAATATAGTTTGATATCAGGTATTGTGATCCCTCCTACTTTGTCCTTCTTTCTCAAGATTGCTGAGGCTTTGGGGGTTGTTTTTGTTCCATATAAGTATTTGAAATATTTGTTCTAAATCTGCAAAACATGGCATTGGTATTTTAATAGGGATTGCACTGAATCTATAGATTGCTTTGGGTAGTATGGACATTTTAATAATGTTAATTCTTCCAATCCATGAACATGGTATATGCTTCCATTTATTTGCATCTTTCTTAATTGTATTCTTCAATGTTCTGTTGTTTTCTGAGTACAGGTCTTTTACCTCCTTGATTAAGCTAATTCTTAGGTACTGTATTTTTCTTGTTGCCATAGTAAATGGGGTTTTCTCCCTAGTTTCTGTTTCTGATATTTATTGTTGATGTACAAAAATGACCTTCAATTTCTGAATATTGACTATGTATCCTACTGTTTTCCCAAATTCACTTATTAGATCAAGTAGTTTTTTGGTGGAGCCAGTAGGGTTTTCTATGTACGCTATCATGTCATCTACAAATAATGATAGTTATTATGATAGTTATATAATGATAGTTTTAATTCCTCCTTTCCAATTTGGATGTCTTTCATTGTTTTTTCTTATCTGACCACTGTGACTAGAACTTTGAACACTATGTTGAATAAAAGTGGTGAAAGTAGACACCCTTGACTTGTTCCTGATGTTAGAGTGAAATATTTTAGTTTTTGCCCATTGAGTATGATGTTGGCTGTAGGTTTCTCAAATATAGCCTTTATCATGTTGCAGTACGCTCCCTCTACTCTCATTTTGCTGGGTATTTTTTATCATAAATGGGTGCTGTACTTTATTAAAAGCTTTTCAGCATCTATTGATATGATCATTTGATTTTTGTTTTCATTTTGTTTATGTGGCATATTTCACTTGTTAATTTGTGAATATTATACTATCCTTGGTTCCCTGGGAATAATCCTACTTGATCATGGTATATGATCTTTTTAATGTATTATTGCTAGGTCTGGTTTGCCAATATTTTGTTGAGGATTTTAACATCTATGTTCATCGGAGATATTGACCTGTAGTATTCTTTCTTTGTGGGTTCTTAACCTGGTTTATAATTAGGATGATACTGGCCTCAAAAAAGAGTTTGGGAGGCTTCCCTCTTCTTGTATTTTTTGGAATAGTTTGAGAAGGATAGGAGTTAACTCTTCCTTAAATGTTTGGTAAAATTCACCTTTGAAGCCATCTGATCCAGGGATTTTGAGTGCAGGGAATTTTTTGATTTATGCTTCAATTTTATCAGTTGTTATCAGTCTATTCGGGTTGTCTGCCTCTTCTTGATTCAGTTTTAGAAGAGTATATGTTTCCATAAATTTGTCCATCCGGCCCAGGTTGTCAAACTTCCTAGCATATAGTTCTTCATAGTAATAATTTCTGACAATCCTTTGCATGTCTGTGGTATTGGTTATAATTTCTACTCTTTTTTTTTCCTGATTTTATTTCAGTCCTCTCTCACTTTTTTCTTGATGAATCTGGTGAGCGCCTTTCCATTTTGTTTACCTTTTCTTTTCTTTAAGATTTTTAAAAACTTATTTATTTTTAGAGAGGGGAAGGAATGAAGAAAGAGAGGGAGAGAAACATCAATGTGTGATTGCCTCTCACGTGTATCCTACTAGCAACCTGGTCTGCAACCCAGGCATGTGCCCTAGACTGGGAAACCAGCAACCCTTTCATTCACAAACTGGCATTCAATCCATTGAACCACACCAACCAGGGCAATTTTGTTTATCTTTTGAAAGAACCAGCTCCTGTATTTGTTGATATTTCAAATTGTTCTTTTAGTCTCTATGCCATTTAATTCTGCTCTCATCTTGATTATATACTTCCTTCTGCTTGCTCTGGGCTTTGTTTGTTGTTGTACCTCTAGTTCTTGTAGACGTAGGGTTAGGTTATTTATTTGAGATTTTTCTATCTTTTTTAGATAGGCCTGTATTACTATGAGCTTCCCTTTCAGGACTGCCTTCACTGCATCCTATAGATTTTGGACTGTTTTGTGTTCATTTTCATTTGTTTCCAGATACTTTCTGATTTCTTCCTTGATCTCATTGTTAACCCATTCATTATTCATTGTTCATTATGTTATTCAGCCCCCATGAATTTGAATGTTTGAGTTTTTTCCTTGAGATTGGTTTCTAGTTTCAAGCCATTGTGATTTAAGAAGATGCTTGCTATAATTTCAATTTTCTTGAATTTGTTGAGGCTTGTTTTGTGTCTTACCATGTGGTCTGTCTTTGAAAATGTTCCATGAGCATTTGAAAAGAATACATATTTCACTTCTTTGGGGTGAAATTTTCTGTATATATCAGTTAAGTCCATTTGTAATCTAGAGCAGGGGTGTCTAACCCATAGCTTGCTGTCCATGTGCCGCACAGGAGGGCTATGAATGTGGCCCAACAAAAAATCATAAATTTACTTAAAACATTATGAGATTTTTTTTGTGATTACATGTTTCAATGTCACATACAATAAATGTACAAATACTCTCATATTTGTACACATGTGTTGCTTCAGTTTTATGGTGTTGTGTGGCTTCCAGTGTGTGATCTTTCAAGTGCAGACAGTAGAATTAACACCATTAGACATTACATGTGCTCGTGGCAACTTAGCAAGGCAGAGATTATCAATAATATTTCAATCTACCATTGCAACGTTAGGCATTTAATGTTATTTAGAAGTCAGGTAAGCATTCCTACTTGATTATTAAAGATACTCCCATACCTCAGCAGTGCTGCACACATCACCCACATGCTTTACAATTGGCCCTCCACCTCACCCTGAATTGGCAGGCAAGAGGGTTGGGAAAGGGCCCAAACCTTGCTCTCTATTTTCCTGTCAATTCATTTTCATAATACAAGTAAATAAAGTCCCTTACCTATTATTATTTTTTTAAATCCCATGATGGCTTCTGCAACATCTCAAAAGAAAAAAAAAAACCCAAAACACAAAAATCATGGATGAAGGAAGATTGTTCAATTAAAAGTGGACAGATGACTACCTTTTTGTCAAGGCAAATAGTAAAGCACTCTGCTTAATTTGTAGGGAATTTGTGCAAGTTTTCAAAGACTATGATTTGAAAAGGCATTATATGGAAAAACATCCTGCCAAATTCAATGCATGTGAACGATTATGTCGTAAGGACAAATCACAAAACTGAAAAAAAGTCTTCTCTTCTCAACAAAATTTTTTTCCAAAACTTACAACTTGGGTAGATTCCATTGTAAAAGCTACTTATGTGGCAGCATATTTAATAGCAAAAAAAATCAAAACCATTTACCGATGGTGAGTTTATTAAGCAATGTGTATTACATACAAAGCATGGCAGATATAATTAGCCCTGAAAAAAGGGGGGATATTTCTAAAATCATTTTGTCTCACCAGACTATAGTCAGGTGAATTGAAGAAAGTGGAAAATCTATTGAAAGAAGTTTGGAGAGTAAAGCTGCTAATTTTAAATTTTGTGCTTTGGTGATGGATGATGGCACTGATGCTATAGGTACAGCTCAACTTGGCATTTTTATTCGAGGTATTGATGATGAATATAATGTCACTGAAGAAATGGCTTCTTTAGTGCCAGTAAAAGACACAACTAAATTAAGACATTTATACGAAGCAGTAAAAAATATGTTAAAGCAATTTTCTTTGTCCATTGTCAACATATCTGGTATAGTTACTGTTGGTGCCCCAAGAATGGTAAGTGAAAGAGAGAGACTTGTAAAGTTAATAGAAGATGATGCAATTGTTGCCCCAAATTCACATTTCTTGAGTACATCAAGAAAATTTATGCACAAAAGCTTTAAAAATTAAAAAGATCATATAAATCATCATCAAGGCTGTGAATTTCATAAGACCCAAGGGATTGAATCATCATCAATTCCAAGAATTTCTTAAAAGTATTGATGCTGGCTGTGGTGACATCATTTACTTTTTGGAAGGAAGGTGGCTAAGCTGAGGTCAAATGTTGAAAAGATTTTATGATTTGTGACATTATCAAGTCATTTATGGTATCAAAAACAAATTTGTGCCAGAACTTGACGATGAAAACTGGCTTATAGATTTAGCATTTTTAGTGGATTTAACTGCTCATTTAAATGAGTTAAACACACAACTTCAAGGCAAAAACTGACTTATCAATACCATGTTTCAAACCATAATAGCATTCCAAATGAAACTGAAATTATGGCAAGCTCAAATTAAGGCAAACAATTTTATGCATTTTGGCACATCGGCTAACCACAGTCCTGTGAACAGTGAAAAATATGCAGCCTTACTTTTTTATTTCATACAAGAACTTAAAAGCAGATTTCAAGATTTCTGGAAAAATAGTATTTTGCTGTATTTGCAACTCCATTTTCAGTCAACATAAATATGTTACCTGCCAATTTTCAAATGGAATGCATAGAGCTACAATCTGACATTTATCTTAAAGAAAAATTTTATCATGTCTCTTTATCGGACATTTATAGGTCCTATCTTCTCAGACAAATATCTCTTGCTTGACAATCATGCTTTATGCATGTCTTCACTATTTGGCAGCACCTACATTTGTGAGCAAATATTTTCAAGAACGAAACACATTAAGAGTAAAATTAGAATGAAAATATCTGATGAGCACCTTGAGAACAGGCTGAGAAATGAAATTACTTCTATCAAACCAGATACTGAGGCACTAGTTTCTCAAATACAATATCAAACATCCCATTAGTTATTTTTTAAATTTAATGTTCAGTTACAATTCTCCCAACTTTTTCCCCATTGCGCACCCCTACCTGAACCCTCCTCCTTCCCACAGTTAATTCTGCCCATTGTCCATGCCCATGAGTCCTCTGTTCCTGTTCCTTTGCTCTCTTCGTCCCTTTCTTTCATTCATGCCCATCCTCCTCTCCTCTGGTCACTGTCAGTTCGTTCTTTATTTCCAAATCCCTGGTTCTATTTTGCTCATTTTTTTGTTTTGTTGATTAGGCTCCACTTATGGGTGAGATCATATGATATTTGTCTTTCACCACCTGGCTTATTTCACCTAGCATAATGTTCTCCAGTTCCATCCATGCTGTCATGAAGGGTACAAGTTCCTACTTTCTTTCTGCTGCATAGTATTCCATTGTGTAAATGTACCACAGGTTTTTGACCCACTCATTGACTGATAGGCACTTAGGCTGTTTTCAGAATTTGGCTATTGTAAACAATGCTGCTATGAACAGGGTGCATAGGTACTTTTGAATAAGTGACTCAGGATTCCTAGGGTATAATCTCAGCAGTGGGATCACTGGATTGAAAGGCAGTTCCATCTTTACTTTTTTGAGGAATTTCCCTACTGTTTTCCACAGTGGCTGCACCAGTCTGCATTCCCACCAACAGTGTAGTAGGGTCCCCTTTTCTCTACAACATCACCAGCACTTGTTGTTTGTTGATTTTTTATGATGGCCATTCTGACTGATGTGAAGTGGTATCACATCGTGGTTTTAATTTGCATCTCTCTAATGGCTAGTGATATTGAGCATTTCTTCATGTGTCTCTGGGCCCTCTGTATGTCCTCCTTGGAGAAGTGTCTGTTCAGGTCCTCTGCCCTTTTTTTAATTGGATTGTTGGTCTTCCTAGAGTGGAGTCATGTGAATTCTTTATATACTTTGGAGATCAAACCCTTGTCAGAGGTATCATTGGCAAATATATTTTCCCATACAGTTGGTTTCTTTTCCATTTTGTTGATGTTTTCTTTAGCCATGCAGAAGGTTTTTAGTTTGATGCAGTCCCATTTGTTTATTCCTTCCTTTATATCCCTCGCCCTAGTAGATGTATCAGTGAAAATATTACTGTGTGGAATATCTGAAATTTTCCTGCCTATGTTTTCCTAAAGGATTTTTATGGTGTCATGACTTATATTTAAGTCTTTTATTCACCTTGAATTTATTTTTGTATATGGTGTAAGTTGGTGATCAAGTTTCATTTTTTTACACGTACTTGTCCATATCTCCTGACACCATTTATCGAAGAGGTTATTTTTACTCCATTTTATGTTCCTAATTCCTTTGTCAAATATTAACTGACTATATTGACCTGGGTTTATTTATGGGCTCTGTGTTCTGTTTCATTGGTCTATGATCTGATCTTCTACCAGTACCAGACTGTTTTGATTGCAGTGGCCTTGTAATATAGTTTGATATCAGGTATTGTGATCCATCCTACTTTGTTCTTCTTCTTTTTAAATTGCTGTAGCTATTCTGGGTTATTTATGGTTCCATATATATTTTTGAAATGTTTTTTCTATATGTGAAATATGTCATTGGTATTTTGATAGGGATTGTGTTGAACCTATAGATTGCTTTGGGTATTATGGACATTTTAATGATGTTGGTTATTCCAATCCATGAACATGGTATATGTTTCTATTTATTTGTGTCTTCCTTAATTTCTTTCTTCAGTGGTGTGTAGTTTTCTGAGTACAGGTCTTTTACCTCCTTGGTTAAGTTTATTCCTAAGTATTTTATTTTTCTTATTGCTAATATAAATGAGATTTTCCCCTAATTTCTGATATTTATTTTTGATGTATGAAAATGCCTTTGATTCCTGAGTGTTTACTTTGTATCCTGCCATTCTCACCAAATCCATTTATTAGATTGAGTAGTGTTTTGGTGGGGTCTGTAGAGTTTTCTATGTACTCTATCAGGTCATCTGCAAACAGTGCCAGGGTTACTTCCTCTTTTCCAATTTGGATGCCTTTTATTTCTTTTTCTTGTCTGATCACTGTGGCTATGACTTCCAACACTATGTTAAATAAAAGTGGTGAAAATGGACACCCCTGTCTTGTGCCTGACCTTAGGGGGAAAGCTTTAGTTTTTGCACATTGAGTATGATGTTGGCTATAGGTTTCTCATATATGGCCTATATTATATTGATGTATGCTCCCTCTATTCCCACTTTGCTGAGCGTTTTATCATAAATGGGTGCTGTACTTTATCAAATTCTTTTTCAACATCTATTGATATGCTTATGTGGTTTTTGTCTTTTCTGTTGTTTATGTGGTGTGTTACATTTATTGATTTGTGTATATCGTACCATCCTTGCATCCCTGGGATAAGTCTTAATTAATCATGGTGTATGACCTTTTTAACGTATTACTGGATCTGGCTTGCCAATACTTTGTTGAGGTTTTAGCATCTATGTTCATCAGCAATATTGGCTTACAGTTTTCTTTCTTTGTTGTGTCTTTCTTTGCTGTGTCTTTATGTGGTTTTGGAATTAGGATAATACTGGTCTCATAAAACCAGTTTGGGAGTCTTTCCTCTTGTAGTTTTTGGAATATTTTGAGAAGAATTGGGGTTAGTTCTCTAAATGTTTAGTAAAATTCTCCTGTAAATCCATCCAGCCCCAGGTTTTTGTGTGTCAGGAGTTTTTTTATTCCTGCTTCAATTTCACTAGCCGATATTGGTCTATTCAGGCTTTCTGCTTCTTCTTGACTCAATTTTGGAGGACTATATTTTTCTAGAAATTTGTCCATTTTGCCCAGGTTTTCAAGTTTATTGGCATATAGTTGTTTATAGTAATTTCTTACAATCCCTTGTATTTCTGTGGTATCAGTTGTAATTTTGCCTCTTTCATTTTTCTGATTTTATTTATTTGGTTCATCTCTCATTTCTTCTTGATGAATCTGGTTAAAGTCTTTTCAATTTTGTTTATCTTTTCCAAGAACCAACTCCTGAATTTATTGATCCTTTCTGTTGTTCTTTTAGTTTCTATGTCATTCAATTCTGCTCTGATCTCGATTATTTCCTTCCTTCCGCTTGTCCTGGGATTTGTTTGTTGTTGTACCTCTAGTTGTTGTAGACATAGGGTTAGGTCATTTATTTGAGATTTTTCTACCTTTTTTAGGTAGCCCTTATTGCCATGAACTTCCCTCTCAGGACTGCCTTCACTGTGTCCCATAGGTTTGGGGCTGTTTTGTGTTCATTTTCATTTATTTCAAGAAATTCTTTGATTTCCTCCTTAATCTTATTATTTACCAATTCATTGTTTAATAACATGTTATTCAGTCTTCATGTATTTGACTGTTTGAGTTTTTACCTTGAGATCGGTTTCTAGTTTCAAGCCATTTTGATCTGAGAAAATGCTAATATGATTTCAGTTTTCTTGAATTTATTGAGGCTTGTTTTGTGTCCTATCATGTGATCTATTTTTTAAAATGTTCCATGTGCATTTGAAAGGAATGTGTATTTTGCTTCTTTGGGGTGAAAATTTCTGTATGTATCAATTAAGTCCATTTTATCTAGTGTGTTGTTTAGTGCCATAAGGCCCTGTTGATTCTTGGTTTGGAGGATCTGTCCATTGTTAATAGTGGAGTGTTAAAATCCCCTACTATGAGTGTATTGCTGTCTATATCTTTCTTGAAGTCCTCCCAGATTTTCCTTGTATATTTGGGTAGTCCTATTGGGTGCATATGTGCTTACAATGTTTATAGCTTCCTGATGGATTCTTCCCTTTAGAATTATTAAATGAACTTCTTTGTCTTTTTTCATGGCCTTTGATTGAAATCTATTTTGTCTGATATAAGTATTGCTACCTCAGCTTTTTTTTCCTGTCCATTTGCTTGGAATATTTTTTTCTAATCTTTCATTCTCAGTCTGTCTAGGTGTTCCATTCTGAGGTGAGTAGACATCTTATATGTAGGTCATGTGTTTTTATCCAGTTATCCTGTCTTTTGATTGCAATGTTTAATCTATTTACATTTAATGTTACTACTGAAAGATATTTATTCATTGCTATTTTTCCTTTTGTACCTGTGTTTCTCTCTCTCACTCTATCTCTTCATCTTCTTAAAGCAGTGCATTTAGCCTATTTTGCAATTCTAGTTTGGTGGAGGTATATTCTTTAAACCTTCTTTTGTCTGGGAAAATCCTTATTTCTCCTCCCATTTTAAATGAGATCCTTGCTGGGTAGAGTAGTCCTGGTTGCAAGCCTTTGCTTTTCATTGCTTGGAATATTTCTTGCCATTCCCTTCTGGCTTTTAGTGTTCCTCTTGAGAAATCATCTGATAGCTTTATTGGGGCCCTTTTCTATGTTACTATCTGTTTCTCCCTTGATGCTTTTAAGATTCTCTCTGTCTTTAAAATTTGGCATGTTAAGTATAATGTGTGTTGAAGTAGACTTTTTTGGGTTCACCTTGATTGGGACCCTCTGTGCTTCCTGAACTTGCATGGCTTTTCCACTCTCCAAGTTAAGGAAGTTTTCTGTCATAATTTTTTCAAATAGGTTTTCTATCTTTTGCTCCTCTTCTTCTCCTTCTGGTATTTCTATGATTAGAATGTTGTGTTTCATGTTGTCCTGAAGTTCCCTTAAGCCATCCTCATACTTTCTGAGTCATTTTTTATGCTGTTGCTCTACCTGGATATTTCTTTTTACCTTGTCTTCCAGCTCACTGGTTATTTCTTTCCTTGCTTCATCCAGCCTGCTTGTAATTCCTTCTAGTGCATGTTTTATATCAGATATTGTATTCTCCATTTCTTCCTGGTTCTTGTTTATAGTTTCTATTTCCTTTTTCATGCTGTTGTAGTTCCCACTCAGTTCCTTGTAGTTGCCACTGAGTTCCTTGAGCGTCCTTATAACCATTTTTGAATTCTATCTGATAATTTGTTTGCCTCAATTTCATTTAGCTCTGTTACTGGGTATTCTTCCATTCCTTTTGATTGTGGGCTCTTCCTTTGTCTCCTCATTTTAGGTAAATCATTTTGTTTGTTTCTGCATCTCAGGATGCTCTGCTTTGCCAGCTGTGGGGTAGACATATGTGGTAAGAGTTCTGTGGGACTCAGTGGTGCGGTCTCTTTGATCTCCTCATCTGGATGTTCTAGGGTTGCCCTTACTTCTGTTTGTGTGGGCTTTCTTGTTGTACTTGGGCTTTACTTGTTGGTGGCTTCTTTGTTCATGGGCTCTCCCTGACAGTGGGCTTACTGGAAGTCACAAATCCCACTTTGTGTTGTTTGCTATTGTACAGGTGTTAACAAAGCAGCATTACCAGATAACCAAACTTACGCTAGCAAAAAGAACCCCACTACTACATCAGCAATCTCAACTTCAATTGAGCAAAGATTATTAAAGGCAAAGAGAGATTATGGATATTATAAGATATGGCAAAGGGTATATGAGACAACTAAAAGAGGGGAACAAGTTTTTGAGTAGGAGGAGGGAGGAGTATTGATAAGATTAGGGATAGAACTGAGGCAAAGAAAGCAAAAGAACAAAATTTAAAATGTAAGTAAAACACAAAAGGGTGATGGGAACAATGGGATAAGAAAAGGGAAGAGTATACTCTGAGGTTTGAAGTAAAATTTAAAAGGTATTGGACTAATGGAAGCAAAATTTCAGAAAAAATACAACAGGGTTGATAGCAATGACAGCTGAATGAAGTTTAGTAAAGGTGGGATAGGAATAAGAACATTGTACAAAAGTGAATATGAGATATCTACCATAAAGAAAAATGATTTTGAAAGGATGGAGGAAGCAAATAAGAGTATGGAGTAAAGCCCAAGTTGGGGGTGGTGGAGGTGCAGAGAAAAAATGAAATAAAATTCCTCACTCAACTGATCAGGAGCAGGGGGAAGGTGAAATACAGTAAGACAGGGGGAGAGTATTCTATGGGATTTAAAGTACAAAAAATAGCGAACAAATAAGAGTTCCATTGGAGAAGTGTAGCAATAACCATGGTGTTTCACCAAACTAGCCAGTTTATAAAAGGTGAAAAGAAATCAGACTCTTATAAGAGGGGAAACGAACGTGAGCTGACTTAAGAAAGAACACTTATGTGAGGTTAGATGGAGGAGAAACAGTGAGAGTAAGGGATAGTAACATAGCATAGTGTGAGAGAAAATAAAGTTGACAATAATAGTAATAAAGCTCAGGAAGATGGCAAAATGGATTAAGACCAGGGAAGGGTGTGTGTGGGATTTGGAATAACAATAATATGATAAAAATATATAATCTGAATTAAAAGAATAAAAATTAAAGACCAGGAATAGTGAGTTATTTGAACTACAAGTGAAGTGAAATAAAAAAGTTTAATTGCAATATGAAAGGGAGGAGGAAAAAAACAAAATAAAAACAAACAAAAAACTAAATAAATGAAAAGAAAGAGGAAAAAAGCATGCAAGTTCTAATGAAGAACAAGGTGAAATTTGTCTCAGCTGTTGGTGTTTGCCTTCTGACTTCTTTTTGGATCTGTCTCTCATTTTCCCTCAGCTCCAAGTCTTACTGTCTTACTCTTAAAAAAAAAAAAAGAAAGAAAAAAGGCCCAGGCTAGTTCTTAAGCCTGCCCAACTGGTTTTGTGGATCTTCCTGATCTTCCAGCTCCTGCAGGTGGTGGGGTATTGGGCTCCATATTTCCTTTCTAGTGGTTCAGCAAGAAAGGGGGCTCAGTCTGGGCTACAATAATCACAGGTGCTCAATTTCCAGCCCACACCCTCAGAGCGCTGTGCAGCCCTCACTCTCTACTCTGTGTAGTTGCACCAGACTGGCTCCAATAAACCATTTAGTTTTGCACCCTTCTGATCAATCCATGAGGTGCACTGAGTAGGAGGAAATTGGGCCCACAATCCTCCCTCCTTTTTGGCTGGGAAGCTGCATGTGCAAGGTCCCTGCCCAATGTGCCTCAGTTCCCCTTTTGGAAAAAAGTCCCTTTGGGTACCACTGATGCTCTGAGCCAATGCCTGTCTTTCAGTACACTCCAACTCTCTGGCAAGTCCAGAGTTTATCTCAGTCATGACCAGTTGTGGCCCACCTCTTCTCCCAACTTCAACTGCCACCAGGTTCCCCCCGCTGCCCACTCTCTAGCACTGTCCTGGCCAGTGACTCCTGCCCTAGCTTGGGTACACCACCAGCTGTGTGTGTGCCTGTGTACCCTTCTTCTCCCCTGGCAGCTTTACAAGTTCAAGTCTCCCCTGATGCACTCTGTGATTACCGTGCCCTGGGAAGGGAGTTGCTAGGATGCTATCACTGACCCAGTTCTCTTCCAATATCCCTGGCAGCCATGGTTTCTGGTGCCATGCCTGGGGACTTTCTCTGTCTGCCTATAAAACCCCCTTACTTCCCATTTTGAAGCATCCTCTGTACAATTTAGCTTTAACTTCCTATCAGCTAAGATTCTGTTGTCTATTCACTTTGTCCTTCAGAAGATCAGCTAAGTGTCCCAGTTGGGTGCATGAGCAAGTGGGCTTAGCTCCCACCTACTTCGCCACCATGTTCCCTCTGTTCAAGTCATCCAACTAGTTTTATGTTGCCCTCTTTTCTTTTACTTTTATAATAAAAATATTTTTGAAATCAATGGTGTTTTATTACCTAGATATGTATATATATTTTCTATGTTAGTGATCACAAACTTGGGACCTGCTTGACAATTTTTAAAAATTATTGAAAAGACTACTGCATAATTAGAGTTATTATGTGAGGACTTTTTTTGCTTATCTGTGGTGATGGATATCATGAAAATTATGCACAGACTTTTTTTTTTTTTTTGCTCATTAGTTTTTGTTAGTGTTTGTGTATTTAATGTGTGGCCCAAGGCAACTCTTTTCTTCCAATGTGGCCCAGAAATGCCAAAAGGTTGGACACCCCTGATCTAAAGTGTTGTTCAATGCCACAATATCCTTGTTGATACTTTGCTTGGATGATCTACCCAATGTTGACAATGGGGTGTTAAAATCCCCTAATATTAGTGTGTTGCTGTCACTATCTTTCTTGAAGTCCTCTAAGATTTTCCTTATATATTTGGGTGCTCCTATATTAGGTGCATATATGTTTACAAGGGTTATATCTTCTCTACTGATTATTCCCTTTAATATAATGTAGTGTCCTTCTTTGTCTCTTTTTATGGCCTTTGTTTTGAAATCTGTTTTGTCTTTGTAGTTCTCATTGAGGTCACTAAACATCCTTATAACCATTATTTTGAACTCAGTGTCTGAGAGTTTGCTCACCTCTATTCCACCTAGCACTCTTTCTGTGGATTCCTCCTTTCCTTTCAATTGGGGGTTGCTTCTTTGTCTCCCCATTTTAGGTGACTCTTCTTGTTTGTTTCTGCTTCTTAGATTGATCTACTTTGACTCCCTGTCTTCATGGTGTGATCTTCTGTGGTAGAAGACCTGTGGGATTCAGAGGTACAGTCTCCTCAGTCTCCTGAACCTGATGCTCTTGGGATGCCCTTTATGCCATTTATGTTGGCTCTCTGGTGTAACTCAGTTTTGGTTGTTGTTGGGTCATTCTTTGGTGGGTCTTACCCACCAGCTGGTTGAGAGTCACTCCACCCACCATGCCTTGTATACTGTTATATAGGTCCACTGCCTTCTCTTTCTGAATCTGCCACTGGTGATGCCAGATGGTGTCCCAGTCTGGCCTTGGGCAGCCTGTTTGTTTGAGACTACCAGAGATCCACAGTCTGTGGCTATCTCTTTCAGGTGCTGATCTAGTCAATTTGTAATCAGCATTCAGGCTTAAGCACCACATGATGGGGCAAAATAATTTCTGTGGGTAGAGCTATTGCTTCCACTCAGGCTGATGCCACTTGGTGGGGACTGCTCTGCCTGAGCAAGAAGGCTCCTGCAGTATGAGGAATGATTCAGCACAGAGATCCTGGCAGCTGCTCCCTCAGTTCTTTTCCCAAAGCCACCAGGCCCAGGCTCTCCTTAAATATCTCTAGTCCCCTATACTTTCTCTCTGCTGGAACCCAGGGTAAGTGGCTGGAAGTGGAAATGTGTGCATTGGCCCTTTAAGAGTCTCTCTGTGTCTGCAACCATCTCTCTCTGATAGACAGAAACCCTGCTGCTTTTCACAGCTGGTGTTACCTAGGTTCCTTCCTAGCTATAGGCTAGGGAGCCCAGCTAGCGATTTAGACAACACACTTCTCAGAGGGGATACCCCTGCCACTGAAATTTCCCTCCAGCACTTCAACTGCCACCCTTTGGAGGCCAGTCGGCCCTCTTGCATCTCTTCCACACTCTGTACCAGTAACATTGTGGTGAAGCATTTTCTTCTATCTGTCCCTGGTCATAAGGCTTTTCTCCAGCTATTGTTCAATAGATTATTCCAAATGATTTTTCTGCAATTTAGTTGTAATTTCAGGCTGGTCTTGGGAGGAGGTTAGTGTATCTTCTACTTACTCCTCTGCCATCTTGGAGCTCTCGTGTCAGAATATTTAGTGAAAGAGGTCTAGAAGGTATGAAATCTCTGGATGTCAACAATATCCCAAGTCTTTATTCCCTGACCTTCTGAAAGAAAAGTGGAATTTATGAAATTTATGCTTTGGAATTGTAGAAATGATGATAGTTCTCCATGTGTGCTGTGCATCATGACTGTGGCACACAGGGAGGGTTAGTCTCTTTCCTCATCAACTTGTTACCTGGACAGTGCAGTGAGCACCTGCTGCTTTGTCTCGCACCATCATGGTAGGTGCTCTTCTTCCCACCTCACTTAGCCTTAGTCATAGAAAGATTATTATCCTCTTTCTAAGAGTGGCCTTTATGCCTTCTGTGACCTCTTCCTCAGTCTTTTAATCAGAAACAGTTGGGAAGATGTGGTGTATAATCCTTTCTTGTTAATATTGTTCCACTTATGCCTCTTGACTTAGTGGGGAGCTGTAGTAGTCAGAAGAAAAGAATGGTGTGTATCCAAACTCACTCTATGAACAGACTTTGACTCTTTCCAGTCACTATGACTTGTCAGACTCCTGTCACCACTCCAATAACACCACCAAACCCATTTGATGAACATAAAGTCATCTCTGCTCTGGATATATCCAGTGAGTATAACACTGTAATGATAATAAGGCTCCAAATGGTCTCCCAGGGAGCCTCCTTATTCTCTGAGCCTCACACATCTGTCCAGACAGAGATGTCTCTTTGCCAGCAGGGTCTAGAGACCCATCATGGTTGGAGTAAGAATCTAAGACTTACTTTTAAGCACAAATCAGGTGGATCAGGTAGCTTTGCACTTTTCCAATTTACAGGCCAAATCACTGTCACCCTGGTCCATAATGCCGAATACAGAGTGGTGAACACAAGACAAACCAGAAGTAGGGGGAGAGAATCAAAATGATCATAACAAACTCTTGGCCCCACAAAAGCATGTGCACAGCAGGGGTCTGCATGAGCTCCTCTAAAACAGAACATCTGATGTCCCTTACAATGTTCTCACCAATTTTGTTCCTAAAAATTGCCCTTTGAGCATTAATAATGGTCCACAGGTTGGTAGTCTTGCTTATATTTCTGGAGATGTTGTCACCATCGTTCCTCAGGTCTGAACTATGGGCTCTCTCATCTCTAAGTTATCTTATCATTGCTAAGCAGTCATCTGAGTACTAAAACAAACACTCTGTCATACAGTCTCTTGACATGAGCTCTAGCATCCACCACCTCTATAAATCACCAAGGATCTTGGCCTCTCTCAAGCACCAAATACTATTTTCTACTTGAGGGTATAAGGGTTCCATCTATAGGTCTGCTCTTTGTGTATAATCTCATCTCTATATCAATAAGAACTAGGGTATCTGTTGGAGTAAAGCTGAATGGTTCAACAACACCTCTTGAAGGCTACTAGACACATACCCTATGATCTCTCAGGAAAGCTATGTTTAAATGTTTGCACTACTTAGGGCAGAGAACACTGTGATGATGACCTACCAAGCCTGGGTCAGTCTGCTGGCTGGCTCAGGAAAGCAAGCCCAGCCACTTCTCATGAGGCCCAATTTGAGGCCTCCTTCAGTGTTCTTCTTAGGGTATCCTGGGGGTTTTTTTCCCCCACAGAATATGTAGATTCCTGAGTTTATAGAAGTCTCTATGGAATGTGTGGAGCAGGAACTGTATAATATGGCTGGCCCTGTCTAAATTGATTAGCAGGAAATCAAAACAATTATGAGGAGGAAATACACGAGCCAGTGGCCTCCAGGTAACTCATAATCATGAGCTGTCAGTTCAGCAGTGACATCTGGAGATGTCAGATTCAGGAATGGTCTCCCAGGAAAACTAGATTCAGGAAAACTAGAAATTTCTGAATGAATATACTTGTTTCATTTATTTAGAAAAAAAAAAGAATATCCCTTTTAAGACTGTTTTCTGTTTTCTTGGAAGCTCTTATATTGGTTTCCACTTCCCTTTACTTTCTCAAGTTTAGTACCCTAGAGTCAATCTGACCCAAGGTGAACTAATCTCAGGTATCCCTATACTCAGGGAGAACACCTAGTCTCTCCTGTATGAGGAAAACCAGGATGATGTGCATATCTTCTTTCTGCAAGGTTGTCATTAATTTGTTGGCAGGAGTTTCATAGCAAGAATTGTAATTGCAACAAAAAAAAATTCTATCTTGTCACAATATGGAAAGAAAAAGGCCTCAAAGGAATAAAATATTTGTGAGTCTGCAATTTCTCAGAAGCCCAAGTTCACTGGAATTCTGTATGTGAAATTCAACAAAATTATGCATTGGGCTGAGCCAGTGTCATGATTCTAATAGTGTGTTTCATGTCATGACTGTAACACATAGGGAGATGAGTCTCCTTCCTCGCCAGCATGTTATCTGGCCAGTGCACTGAGCACATACTGTTTTCTCTCCCTGCCCATAACGCTCATGGTAGTCACACTCTGCCCTAGCCAGAAGAGGATTGTTTTCTTCCTCCTCTTTGAAGGGATAGCCCCCCTGCCTTCTGTGACCTCTCACTTAGGCTTTCAGTCAGGATGCGATGGGAAGTTATGGTGTCCATCCTTTCTTGTTTAACATTCTGTTCTCCTTATCCCTCTGGCTTAGTGGGGAGCATCCGGAGGAAAAAGGAATGCGTGATGTGCATCAGGACTCATTGGTTGAACAGATTTTGACTCCTGCAAGTTGCCATTACTTGTCTGACCCTCACCAGCCTCCCATCCTGTTTGATGAGCATGAAGTTGGCTCTACTGTAGATATAGGGGGTGAGTAGTCCACTGTAAAGAGAATAAAGCTCCAAATGATCTTCCCAGTAGCCTCTGCATTTTTGTGCTGACTCCTCTGTCCAGGTAAAGAGATGTCCTGGAGACCAATCCTAGTTTGAATCAGAATCCCGGACTCAGTTTTAAGTGTAGACATCACGTAAGTCTGGTAGTTTTACACTCTGACCCTAGTCTCAGGACACACCTCTGTCATCCTGGCATGCATTGGCAAATGCAGGCTGTTGGAAGCAAGGCAGGCCAGAGTGAGGAGAATGCAGGTACATGCCAAACTCTCTACCACTTATACTGCACTGCACTGGGTCTGCCTGACAGACTTTTGAAGATGGGACATCTCATCTTGCCTTCAATTATCTTGCTAATTGTTTCATCTGAACAGTGGTCTTTGAGCATCCGTGGTTGTCCAGAGATGTTGATGGTCTTGCCTATGTCTTTAGACATGTTGTAACTGTGGTTCCTTGGCTCTGAATTCCAGTCCCTCTTCTCTTAGTTGGCTTATCTTTGATAAGTAGCCTTCTGTGTACCTGGATATAAATACAAGCATCATTGCCTGTATATGGAATTGTTCCTGAAGTCAAGGTAGGGCTCTAGCACCACCTCCCCTACTTTCATGAATGTCCAAAGATGTGAGTTCTCTGAAGCACCGAAATGTTTTTCTTCATGAGAATTTGTAGATTACAACCATCAATCTAGCTGCAGTGCCTATTCTCATCTAAATCAGCAACAGTATGTGGTATTTGATGAAACAAGATGCAGCAACACCTTTAGAAAGAAGTTAGTCAAGTTCCCCATGATCTCTAGAGAAATAAATATGTTTAATTGTTTTCCCAGTGTTCAGATAGAAGACATATGTTAATGACCTACCAAATCAGGGAGAGCACTCAATACTTCAGGAAAGCAAGCCCAGCTACTCCTCACAAGATATATCCTGAGGCCTCCTGAAGTGTTCCTGTTAGAATATCCTGGTTTTGTCCAGAAAGCATTTGTATCCCTGCCCTAATAGCAGCCTTATGTGTTTACAATGTGTGAAGCAGGAACTGTGTAATGTAACTACCTCATTCTGTATTTATTTGAAGAAAATCAAAACAATCATGAGGACAAGGAAGGCCAAGAGCCAGTGGCACCAGGTAACTTATATTTATGGACTCTTAATAGTAAGGGGATATTTGTAGATTTCATCTGGAGATCCCTGGGTAAAACAGAAACTACTGAGTATTCTGGTATTATTCAATCAGTAAATTACCAAGTATCTCTTTTAAGAATGCTGTTTGCTTCAGTTTGCTGTTGCTATATTGGTTGCCAAGTCTTATTAATTTTTTAAGTTGAGTAATGTAGAGTCATCCGGGTGAACAAACAATGTTCATGAAATTCCATGCCCACACTCACCAACTGTTCTTCCCTACATGGTTAACATCAGGGATAGATACATATCTGCTTTCTCCATTAGTTCAATGGCCGGTATTTCATAGCAAAAAAAAGAAAAAAGTAAAAAGAAAAATATTTATATCAAGAAGGTATTAGATCTAAATATATGGTGCCTCCGGAATACACTTGCTTCCTCATATAAATATTAAAAAAAATTATGAACAGTCACTAAACATGTGCCACAATTCTGCTTGTAGGGATCTTTGGGGAAATATTCATAGGAATCTCCCTGTTGAAGCCCTTATCATGCATTCTTACCCCATTTGCCTTCTTACAATACATGTATTTTTCTATCCAACCTTAGGAAAAACAATTTCCTAATTCAAGATCATGAAAAACAGCTGACCCAATATGACAGAAGTTACAGGAAGAAAGGGAGGCATCTGCACTACTCAATCAGCCTCTCAAGGACCTTTTCACCCACGATGATCCTGACAACTATCAGGGGCAGGGATTCTGAGAGCAACTGGCTAAGGAACAAAGGCTAGCAGAGTGCCTTCTCCACAAGCTCAGCTCAGGTAAGGTGGTCACCAGCCCAGACTGCACTTAGTCACTGCAAGGTCCCCAACTCACAAAACACTCCCCACCTCTACTTGTAATTGTTTTACCAGTCACCCTGGTTTTAATGTTGCATTTTGGACCATGATAAAACCAGGACAGGTGGGTGGAAACAGAGAAGGGAATGCAGAATGTGGAGGTCATTGTCCAATTGTCTGCTTCCTCTTTGTTGGACCTTTGGGGCAGGAGGCAGCATCCACACAGTATTAGAACACTGAAAGGAGGATGTGACAGGAGGCACCTTGTCAGAGTGAGAAAAGCCATGGGCTGAGCATGAAAGTTCCCAGGTTTCAGCTGAGTGCTGCCTTTACTGCAGAAAAGTGATTGACTTATTCTTCTAGGATTTTTTCTGTCTTCATCTATAAATGGATGGAAAATGTGTTGCCTGGCAGCCCTAGTGCTAAAATGTAGGCATTTTTACAAATGTGCTTTAAAAAGATAAAGCCTCTCACTGTGTGAGGTGGGATAAAATACTTGTAGTAAAACTTGGTAGTGGGAATGTTGATTTGTACTGAAATATAATTCCCTTTTTACAGAGGAAATTTTCCCTATAACACAGCAGAAACCACCATGAAGTTTCATATGAAGTCCTTGGATGTATGGAAGGTCTTGGGACAAGTGTCTGTGATGTGCATAGAGAAATACAGAAATTCTATATGGAAACTGTGATGGGACACAGAGCCACTGAGCCTGGGAACCAGTTTTGTGAGAAGGAGGAGGATACAAATGGAGAGACCCAGGGAGAAGCTGGGCAAGTATATGGTGATCATTTTGACTTTTTGCCCTCTTTTAGACAGAGCATTCCCTGATGGTGGTCCACCAGGTCAAAGACATTTTGTATGACAGATTATAAAACTAAGCCAAGCCATTTCTTTCAAAACAAAATATGAGACTTTCTGTACAATTCTCTCAGTGTATCCTGAAGTCATACATAGCACTTATGGCTCCAAGCCCAGATGGTCCACCATGTTTGCAAATGGGTGATATAGAACTACTTGATGCCTAACTAGACATTTCTGAATTTGCAGAAAATCATGAAGATGAGGAAGAGAAGAAGAAAATGAACTACCGTCCCAAATGAATGATTGAGAGAGAATAAAGGACAGGTAAAATACGGAGAGGTTGCTAGAAAAAAAGAAGTCAAAGGTAGCCACATTCATGATGCAAGAGTAAACAAATACCTGCTGATTGTACTAGTTTTATTCCCTTAACTAACAATAATATCCCTTTTTTGATGCTTACCTGAGGATATGCTTTTATTGATTTTAGAGAGACAGGAAAGGAGAGAGAGAAAAGGAGAGAGAGGGAAAAAGATCAGTGTGAGAGAGAAACATCGATCAGCTGCCTCCCATATGTGCCCTAACCAGGGACTGAACCTGCAACCTTTTGGTCTATGGGAAGACACTCCAACCAACTGAGCCACCCAGCCAAGGCAGTGGTACACATATTTTTATGAATATGCGTTTTCAAATGTTTCAAGTAAATACCCAGAAGAGGTATTTCTATTCTGAATGTTTTTGAGTAACCTCATACCATTTTCCATATGGCTGCACCAGTTTACACTGCCACCAACAGTGGAGTAGGGTTCCCTTTTCTCCATATCCTCTCCAACACTTGTTATTTCTTGCCTTTTTGATAATAGCCATTCTAACAGGTGTGAAGTGATATCTTATCGTAGTTTTAACTTGCATTACCCTAGTAATTAGCGATGTAGAACATCTTTTCATATGCCTGGTTGCTGCCTGTATATCTTTTTTGGAGAGAATGTCTATTTATATACTCTGCCCATTTTTAAATTGGGTAGTTTGGCTTTTTATTTTAAAGTTGTATAACATCTATATACAGGGATAGGCAAAATTAGGTTTAGAGTTGTGAGTATGCAAAACACAAAGTTTATCTTGTATTATTATTTATTAATTATTGTAGTATTTATTGTTATTACATTTGTAAACCTACTTTTGCTCACCCCTGTATTTTAGATATTAACCCCTTACTGGAAGTACCATTTGCAAAAATTGGGTTAGTCAGAAAGTTCTTTTGGTATTTTCCATAAGATGGCTCTAGTAGTACTTAGTTTTCTTTAACTTCATTTGAAACAATTTTGTTAGATTGTATTTTGACAGCTGTCATATAAGTGTACATTTAAAAAACTAATAAAAATTGGTGAATTTTTGGGTAGCCATTTTAATATTGAAGATAGAAGAAAATATGCATTTTCTGCACATTATGCTTTATTATTTCAAGAAAGGTAAAAACACAACTGAAATGCAAAAAAAATAATAAAATGTGCAGTGTATGGAGAAGGTGCTGTGACTGATCAAATGTGTCAAAAGTGGTTTGCAAAGTTTTATGCTGGAGATTTCAGCTGGATGATGCTCCATGGTCGGGTAGACCAGTTGAAGTTGATCATGATCAAATCAAGACATTAATTGAGAACAGTCAATGTTATTCCATGCAGGAAATAGCTGACATATCAAAACATCCAAATAAATAAAGTTATTGGTGAAAATAAATAATGTGCCTTTTATTTTACAAAAACAACTAAATGGACTTTTGGCCAAACCCAACATCTTCTCCCATTAGGTTGGTTGCCTTTTGTTTTATTGATGGTTTTGTTTGTTTGTTTGTTTGTTTGTTTGTTTGCGGTGCAAAAACTTTTTAGTTTGATATAGTCCAATTTGTTTATTTTTGCTTTTGTGTCCCTTATCTTCAAGTAAAATTCACAAAAATACCTCTGAGACCAATGCTCAGAAGCTTAGGGTCTCTCTTTTTTCTTTGATGTATTTGATTATTTCAGGTCTCACATTCAAACCATTATTAATACATTTTGAGCTAATTTTTGTGTATGGTATAAAATAGTAGTCTAGGTTCATTCTTTTGCGTATGGTTGTCCATTTTTCCCAACACTGATTTTTTAAAGTGATTTTCCTTTCTCCTTTGCATATTGGGCTTTGTCATAAATTAGTCACCCATATATGTGTGGGTTTATTTATGGACTCTCAATCTGTTCCATTAGACTGTGTGTCTTTTTTTCTTTTTCCTCTTTTAAAGGTAAAGATAGAGTTTATTTAATGATTGATGATATATCTGGCATAATAGATGAAAAAGAGAGAGAGAAACATTTCCTTTCTCTTAACCATTGGAAAAATAGTTTTGACTTCCAGTCAAGGTAAAGGTAAAATAAGGCTAGCCTCCTCACATAACGACATCAAAATTACAACTAAACTGTAGAACAATCATCACTCAGAAATGCATAAATCAAGTTGAATGGAAGTCCAGAAACTACAGAATCAAAGAAACCACATCCATCCAGACTTGTATGAGAGATGATGTGGAACAGGCTGATCCCACATCCATGTTTAGTGGATAAAAATTTGGGAGTGATGTCTCAGGAGCAAGGAGTCCCAGCCTCACACCGGAATCCCCAGCCCAGGGTTCCAGTGCCAAGAAAATAAGTCCCATAATTTCTGGCTGAAAAAACCAGCAGGAAATGAGTCAGTGGAAGAAACTTCTGGAGTCCCAACCAGTTCCTCTTAAAGAACCCACACACAGATTTACTCAGACTCATTTCCTCTAAGTTCTAGCACCAGGGTAATGGCTTGAAAGGTGCAGGTGGCATATAGGGAGGAACTGAAATGTCTAGCATCAGGGAGAGAGCTGGGGGACAAATTTCTCCCAGATAAAAAGGCAGGCAGATCCCACTGTCCCTTTTCTGAACCCTTGCCCCACACAGCCATAAAGCTGGCAGGTGGGTGCCATATCTGAGACTCCACCAACCTGGCTAACACTGTTTGCTCCACCCTCGAGATCTCCTGAGGCCCTGTCCCACCCAGCTTATGGGCCTACCCACTGTTAAAAGTGTCTTATCCATATGAATGGCTGGTCTTGGCTCATACTTCTCAACTTTCTAAATCCTCTCAAGCAAACAACAGCTGGTCTCAGTGAATCTTCAGCCCCCATACCTCTTGCTAAGTGGCCCCAGACCCAGCACTAGCAACAGCCAGCCTAAGTTTACAGCTTAGCTTCACCTGGGAACCTACAAGTCCAGCACAAATAGCAGCCATCTGCAGATTGCTTTATAATTCATACAAAGTGACCACAGGTAAAACACAGGTAGGGGCTGACCTTGACCTACACCACCCAGATAACCCCAGAGTCTGTATCCCCAGTAGACAGCTACAGATCACATCGGAGAACCACCACCCTGCCCTGCACAGCTGGTCCTCTATGGAGGGTAGAGTTTGGTAGTCAGTAGTCACACCACCAGTCCTTGTAGCTGGCTGGCCTGGGTAAATATCTCCCAAAGACCCAACAACAGCAATCAAGACTCAACTACAAGAGGAAGGTGTACTCAGCCCACACAAAGGGCACAACTCAAGTACCCAGCTTGGGTGACAGGGAAGGCTGTGCCACTGGCCACTGTAGGGACAGAACATTTACTACATTATGCCATGCTACCAAGACAGAGAGTTACAGAAGCTCTACCTAATACACAGAAACAAACACAGGTAGGCTACCAAAATGAGGAGACAAAGAAACATGGCCCAAATGAAAGAATAGATCAAAACTCCAGAAAAAGAACTAAACAAAATGGAGATAAGCAATCTATTAGATGCGGAGTTCAAGACATTGGTTATAAGGATGCTCAAGGAACTTAGCAAGGACCTCAACAGCATAAAAAAGATCCAGTCACAAATGAAGGATATACACAGATTGAAATAAAGAACAATTTACAGGGAAACAACAGCAGAATGGATGAAGCCAAGAATCAAATCAATGATTTAGAACATAAGGAAGCAAAAAACAACCAACCAGAACAATGAGAAGAAAAAAGAATCCAAAAAATGAGGATAGTATAAGGGGCCTCTGGGACAACTTCAAGAGGTCCAACATTGGCATCATAGGGGTGCCTGAAGGACAAGAGAAAGAGCAAGAAATTGAAAATCTATTTTTAAAAAAACAATAAAAGAAAATGTCCCTAATTTGGTGAAGAAAATAGATATGCAGGTCCAGAAAGCACAGAGAATCCCAAACATGATGGATGAAAAGAGGCCCACTGCAAGGCACATCATAATTAAAATGCCCGTGGTTAAACATAAATGTGGTTTGATACCCAGTTAGAGCATAGCCAGGAGGCAACTGGTCAATGTTCTCACATCCTTTCTCGCTCTTTTTTCCTCTCTCTCTAAAATCAATAAACATATCCTTGGGTGAGGCTTAAAAAAATAAACTTAAAAAATGTATCGAGACTTGTTTTGTGGCCTCAATGTGGTCTTATCCTGGAAAATGTTATATGTGCACTTGAAAAGAATGTACGTTCTGCTGCTTTGGATTAAATGTTCTAAAAATATAAATTAAATCCATCTGGTCTAATGTGTAATTTAAGGCTGCTCTTTCCTTGTTGATTTTCTTTCTGGAAAATCTATCCATAAATGTCAATGGGGTGCTCGAGTCCCCAAATATAATTATATTATCATTGATCTCTTCCATTACATCTATCAATATTTGCTTTATTTATTAAGGTGCTTTTATTTTGGGTTCATAAATGTTTATAAGGGTTATATCATCCTGTTGATTTGATCCTTTTATAATGATAAAATGTCCTTCTTTGTCTCTTTTTATAGCCTTTGTTTTAAAATTCATTATTGTGATATAAGCATTACTACTCCCGCTTTTTCCCATTTCCACTTGTATGAAATATCCTTTTCCATCACTTTTTCATCCCTTTGTGTGTGTTTCAATCTGAAATGGGTCTCTTGTAGACAGCATATGTATGGGTCTTCTTTTCTTATCTATTCAGCTACCCTATGTCAGTTTATTGGAGTTTACTGGAGTCTTTAATTAATATCTATTTAAAATTATTAATGAAGAATAGTATGGGAAATGGAGAAACCAAAGAACCTATATATATGACCCATGGACATGAACTAAGAAAAGGGAATGCTGGTGGGAGGAGGGTACAGGGTGGAGAGGAATAAAGGGAAGAAAAAAATGGGACAGCTGTAATAGCATAATCAATAAAATATACTTTAAAATTATTAATGATAGGTATGTGGTGACTGCCATTTGATTTTTCATATCTAGGTTCTTTTTCTTCTTCTTAAAATAGTCCTTTTAACCTTTCTTGTAGTACTGGTTTGATGGTGATAAGCTTTTAACTCTTTCTTGCCTGGGAAGTTCTAGCTCTCCAATTTTATACTGTAGCCTTGCTGGGTAAGGGTAATTTTGGTTGCAGTGCTTTGCTTTTCATAACTTTGAATATTTCTTTCCAAATCCTTCTTGAATACAAAGTTTCTGTTAAGAAATCACCTGACAGTCTTATGGGAGCTCCCTTGTAGGTAGCTTTCTCTTGCTGCTTTGAAGGTCCTATGTTTGTCATTAACCATTGCCATTTTTATTGTGATGTGTCATGGTGTGGGCCTCTTTGGGTTTATCCTGTTTGGGATCTCTGTGCTTCCTGGACTTATATACCTATTTCCTTTGCCATGTTAGGGTGGTTTTCTGTCATTATTTCTTCAAATAAGTCTCTTTCCCTTCTCCTTATGGTACCCCTATAATGCAAATGTTGTTACACTTAACGTTATCTCTGAGGTCCCTTAAACTATTCTCATTTTTAAAAATTATCTTTCCTTTTAGCTGTTTTGACTGGGTTTTCCTTCTCCCTTATCTTCCAAATTGCTTTTTTGATCCAATGTTTCATCTAAGCTGCTATTGATTCCTTTTAATGTGTTCTTTATTTTGGTAATTGCATTTTTTATTTCTGAGTGGTTTTAATGGTTTCTCTGACCACTTTTAATGCTGTTGAAGTTCTCATTAAATTCTTTGAGCACCCTCATAACCAATGTTTTGAACTCTGTATTAGGTAGGTTGTTGTCTCCATTTTGTTTAGCTCTATTTCCACAGTTTTGTCCTGTTCTTTCATTTGGGACATGTTTCTTTCTCTTTTCATTTTTGCTGCCTCTGTGTTTGCTTCTATGTATTAGGTAGATCTGCAATGTCTTCCAGTCCTGGCAGTGTGCCCTTAAGTAGTAGATCACCTGTGGGGCCCAGTGGCACAATCTCTTTGATCACCTGAGCCAGATGCTCCAGAAGTGTCCTTGTGTGTGTTGTTTTTCCCTAATGTGATCATTGAACCTTAATTACTGTTAGCATTTCAGTGGGTGAGGTCGATCCCTATCCTCACTTGCTGTATATATGTCTGTTTTTCTGCCAATACCACAATGTTTTTATTACTATACCTCTGTAGTGGGGCTTGACATTGGAAAGTCTGCTATAACCATCTGTTCATTTTCCTCAGGGCTGCTTTGGCAATTTGGGATCTTTTTGTGTTCCATGAAAATTTTTTGGCTATTTTTCTGTGAACAATGTCATTGAGATTTTGATAGGGGTTGCATTCAATCTGTAAATTGCTTTAGGTAATATGAACATTTTAACAATATTGATGCTTCTAATCCATGAACAGAATATTTTTCCATTTCATTGCGTCTTCAATTTGTTTTAACATCTTGTATTCTCAGTGTAGTGTTTCATGTTTTGTTATTTTGGGGCATTTTGTTCTTCTTATTACAATTGTAGATGAGATTATTTTTTAATTTTTCTTTCTCATAGTTGCTATTACACAGAAATGCAACAGATTTTTTGTATTGCCCTGTATCCTGCCACTTCATTGTATTCTTTTACATTTCTAATAGTTTTTAATAGAGTCTTTAAGGATTTTTATATATAAAATCATAGCATACATAGTGGCAGTTTTACTTCTTTATTTGCAATTTGGATGTGTTTTTTTTCTCTTACCTAATTTTTATGGCGGGAACACTTAGAAAATAAGGTTTCAGTTTATTCAGTGACATCCCACATGAGATATTATCACATATGGCCTTTATTATGTTGAGGTACTTTTTTCTCCACATATTCTACTGAAAGTTTATTTTTAATCATAAATGTATATTGTATCTTATGAAAAGCTTTTTCTGCATCTACAGAGGTGATTGTCTGATTAATTTTTGTTTTATTTTTAATTGTATACCATTTATTGATATGCTCATGTTGAACCATTCTTGCATCCATGGATTAAATCTCACTTGATTGTGGTGTATGATCCTTTTCACATAGTGTTACATTCAATTTGCTAGAATTTGGTTAAGGATTTTTCCACCAATGATCATTAGAGATCTGACCTGTTTTTCCCTTCTGAGTGTTTGTGGTACTCTTCCTTGGTTTTGGTGTCAGGGTAATTTTGGCCTGGTAAAATAAGTTAGGGAGCATTCCTCCTCTTCAATGTTTTGGAAGAACTTGAGAAGACATAAATTAAATCTTCAAATATTTGAATAGAATCCATAACTGAAGCCATCTGGTGCCGGACTTCTTTTGGTGGGGAGGTTTTTGGTTACTGTTTCAATGTTCTTATTAGTGATCAGTCTGCTCAGCTTTTCTAATTCTTCACAATAAAACTAGGTATAATTATGCTTCTAAGAATTTGTCCAACAGATACATGAAAAGATGCCCAATGTCACTAATCATCTGAAAAATGCATATCAAAACCACAGTGAGGTATCATCTCGCACCTGTTAGAATGGCTGTCATCAATAAGTTAACAAAAACAAGTGTTGGTGAGAATGTAGAGAGAAGGGGACCCTCATGTACTGTGAAGGGTTTGCAAATTTGTGCAGCCACTATGAAAACAGAATGGAGTTCTTCAAAAAAATTAAACATGGAATATGACCCTGTAGTTATATTTCTGGGTATTTGTCCAAGGAAATGCAAAGCACTAAATGTGTGTGTGTGTGTGTGTGTGTGTGTGTATCCCTATATTCATCACAATGTTATTTACAATAGTCAAGATATGGAAATATGGAAGCAACCTAAATATCCATAATAAATGTTTGGATAAAAAGGTTTTGGTATATATATATATCATATGTTTTGATGATTATAACTTTGTATTTGAGTTTGAAATGGAATGCTTTCAGTGTTTTATTTTCTAAATAGTGCTTTGCTTATTCCAGGTCTTTTATAGTTCCATACAAGTTTTAAGATTGATTATTCTAAAAAAAAAAGAATTGTTTATTCTATTTCTTGGGAAAATGTCATGGAGACTTCTTTAATAGGGATTGCACTGAATATGTGGATTGCTTTGAGTAGTATGGATATTTTAACAACATTAACTCTTTTAATGTATGACCATGGAATATCTCTTTATTTATTGGTTTATTATTCAATTTCTTTCATCCAAAATGTACTTTTCGCTGTACAGTCTTTCATCTACTTGATTAAACTTATTCCTAAGTATTTTATTCTTCTTTATGCAAATGCAAATGGGGTTATTTTCTTGATTTCTCTTTCTCAGAGTTGGCTTTTTGCTTATAGAAATGCAACAGTGTTTATATATTGATTTTTTATATTGAAACTAAATTCACTTACTAGTTCTAACAGATTTGGTAAGATCTTGAATTTCCAATATATGTAATAACATGTCATCTGCACATAGTGACAATTTCACTTCTTACTTTCTAATTTAGGTGCCTTTTTATCTCTTGTCTTGCCTAACTGCGCTGGGTAGGACTTTTAATACTGTGTTAAATAAAAGTGTTGTGTGGGGGCGCCCTTGCCCTGTTCCTTTTCACTTTGTACATGATTTTTAACTGTGGGCTTGTCATATATGGCCTTCAATATGTGAAGTTAAGTGCCCTCTATACCCACTTAGATAAAAGGTTTCATCATAAATGAATGTTGAATTTTATTAAATATTTTCTTTACATTTATTAAGATGATCATATGATTTTTATCTATTTTGTTAGTGTGGTGTATCACAATTATTGATTTGTGTATGTCAAATCAACCTTGCATTTCTGGAATAAGTCTCACTTGATCATGACTTGCGATCCTTTTACTTTATGAGTGAATCAGTTTGTAATATTATATTAAGGATTTTTGCATCTATGTTCATTAGGATACTGGTCTATAATAATGTGTGTGTATGTGTGTGTGTGATGTCCTTGTCTAGATTTAGTATCAAGGTAATGCTGGCCTTTTAAAAAGAGTTTGGAGATGGTTCCTCCTCTTCTATTTTTGGAAGAGTTTGAGGGTTAGTAATAATCATTTTTCGAATGTTGGGTAGAATTCAGCAGTGAAGGCATTTGGTCCTGGACTTTTGTTTGTTGGGAGGTTTTTGATTACTGATTCTCTTATTACTAGTAATCGGTCTGTTCAAATTTTTCTCTTTCTTCATGATTCAGTCTTGGTAAATTATATGTTTCTAAGAATTTATTCATTTCTTCAAGATTGTCAAATTTGTTGGTGCATAATTTTTCATAGTAGCCTCATATAATCCTTGGTATTTCTGTGATACCAGTTGTAATGGACTTCATATCTTCTTGCCTTTCCCTAGTTGTTTCTCTCTCCAACTTTCTGCTAAGGTTTACAGCAAGAATGAATGTGAGGTGGGACCTCATAGGGCATTTGTCCCAGGTCTCTTGGGAAAATTAGACTGAATTAGAGTTTACCCCCCAAATGCCTCCCCACCTCTAGTCCCTCCTCGTTTTCCCAGCATAAGTCTTGCTAGACCGAGATTTAGGGTGCTACGGCAACTCGTTTTGCATGACATATAACTTCTCTCACAGAAATAACAATCATAAACTTTCATTTATTTACTGAGGACTTCCTGTGGGCTTAGTTTTGGCTTTAAGGAAGCTTGACAGAGGCTAGAAGATGAAGTTAGCATCTATAAAAGCAACTAGCTGGAATTTAACTTTCAGAATGGCAATAGTTAAATGAAGGTAGGGGTCCCTGACTGTGATTTCTCAGAGGCCCTGGGAAAGGAGGGGGATCAGTTGTGTTTGGGTGGAGAGGGATAGGAGAAAAGCTTTTCAGAAAGGGGGTACACTAGGATCCAAAGTGCAGAGGTGGTTACTGGCATTGTGTACTTGGTCTGGAAAAGAAAATTTCCCCGGAGCCTGGAGTTGATGCCTGGCACCTGGAGACTTGCCTTCTGCTAGGGATTTAGTCTGGAGTGTGATGATAGAAATAGTCAGGGCCTCAGTAAGTAACCAGAGCACTTGCTCCTCAGGAACTTGATAAAAGCCAGAAACAAAGACAGCCTGATAGAGAACTGGAACACAACTGGCTAAACTTAACAAAGGTGCTTGGGGCTCAGCAATAACTAAAGCTGAGCTCCAGACAACCATCATTGCTCTTCTGACAAGTCAAGCAGTTACTTAAACTGAAGCCGTGATTGCTGTGAAATACCATGTTCTGCAAGGAGGAAGGCAGTGAATGTGGTAGTGGGATCTGTGAAAGTGGCAGCGAGCCTGTGGGGTCGCCTGTATTGTCAAGTTGGAACCTGTAGGTAGATTCACCATAGCTATCGATGTAGTGGTGATGGCCTGTGATAGAAGCAGAGAGTCATAAAGGGCTCTGTGCTGACATTTTCTGATATCGTGGTTGAAGGCTATGGTCAGAGAGCAGGTGCTGAAATAAGCCTGGGCTAGACCAGTCTTTATAAACAGAGTGGCAGTGTCAGGAGTTGTCACCTTGGTGAGGCCACAACCATGAGTTTATTGTGGTCCTAAAAGTGGGAAAGCCTATTTTACAATTCATGGTGACCCCCTGAGATATCTGAGTACTGGAGTCCTTTGGGCACTTTGTACCATCTTGGCTTTGAACACCCTCACTGGTAGAGGTCTGCATGGAGTGAGATGGATCAGTGGATGACTGGCCTCAATGAATACCATGTAATATTTTTTTACTTATTTACACTTGTTAATTTTTTAAATGGTGATACCTTCTATGGTATAAAAATAAATTATATAAAAGAGTGTACATAGAGAATCTTGCTCCTACTGCACTTCCTGTCTGCCTCATTCCTTCCTGCTCCCTACTACATATGCACACTTAGATTCTTGAGAATCCTTCTATTCTTTGTAATGCAATCGCAAGCAAATATAATTTTCCAAACTGTAATTTTCATCACATTATATCAAGTGTACATGCTATCAAAAAGACTTAGCTGTATTTGTGTTGACCTCCACCATGTGACTAAAGGAACTCTATGTCAGGCTCATCCACTGTAAAGGCCTATTCCCCCTTTCCATACTGTCCTCATTTGGGAGGATCGTGATCACAGCAACCTGCCCACCAGGAGGTGTTTCCATTTGAGTCAGGAAGTTTCAGGAACTTCCTGAATGTGGAACCAATAACACCCCCTCTGACCATTGCAGGGTCTGTGCCCAGGAAGCCCCCTTGTTGCTGAGGAGAGACCTTGTTAACAGGAACAGGGTGCCATGAGTCCCTGGTGTGATACTTGTCCTTAGACTTTTGTTATAAACAAATCACTTGGCATCCTACATTATAGATCATCCTGGACGTAATTTTGTCAGCATGAGTATATCACCAAGAGTCTGACAGTCCTGCATTTTGAGTTTTCAAGTTTGAATTACTGAGATAAGTCTCTCCTTGGGGCATTTAGCTCCCTGAACATCAAACTAAAAAAGTCTGCACGGCTAAAGGAAACTTCAGCAAAATAAAAAGGGAACCAACCATATGAGAAAACATATTTTCCAATGATAACTTGGACAAGGGTTTGATATCCAAAATATATAAAGAACTCACATGACTCCACATAAGGAAGACAAACCAATTTTAAAAAGAGCAAAGGACATGAACAGACACTTCTCCAAGGAGGACATGCAGAGGGCCCAGAGACACATGAAAAAAATGCTCAACATCACTAGCCATTAGAGAGATGCAAGTTAAAACTACGATGAGATACCACTTCACACCAGTCAGAATGGCCATCATAAAAAAAACCAACAAACAAGTGCTGGCGAGGTAGTGTAGAAAAGGGAACCCTAGTACCCTGTTGCTGGGAATGCAATCTGGTGCAGCCACTGTGGAAAACAGTATGGAATTTCCTCAAAAAACTAAAAATAAAGCTGTCTTTTGACCTGGCAATTCCATTTCTGGGATTATACCCTAAGAATGCTGAAACACTAATTCAGAAGAACCTATGCACTCCGATGTTCATGCCAGCATTATTTATAATAACCAAGTGCTAGAAACAACCTAAGTGCTCATCAGTAACTGAGTGGATCAAAAAACTGCAGTACATTTACGCAAAAGAATACTAAACAAGAGAAAAAAGAAGGAACTCTTACCCTTCATGACAGCATAGATGGAACTAGAGAGCATACGCTAAGGGAAATAGGCCAGGTGGTAAAAGACAAATACCATATGATCGCACTTATAAGTGGAACCTAATCAACAAAACAAACAAGCGAGCAAAATATAGCCAGAGATATTGAAATAAAGAACAAACTGACAATGACCAGAGGAGAGAAAAGAGGAGGATAAGAGGGGAAAGAAGGGGAAGGGGCAAACCAAGGAACACGAATAGAGGACTCATGGGCACAGACAATGCAGGGGATTGACTGTGGGAGTGGTGGGGGGGAATGGGACAGAGAGGAACAATGGGAAAAAAGGCGGGAAAACTGTAACTGAACAACAAAAAAATTAAAAAGAAAAAGAAAAGAAAAATGGGACAATGGAGGAGCAGAGCTCTCCTTTGTTTATTAACAGAACACTGTGGCTTAGGCCATCAAAGCTCAGTGGGAAACGAGGTGCCGAATAAAGTCATGCTGCCTGTGAAAACACCTCAGGGCTCACTGGCTGCAACGGTGGTGGCTGAGCCTTCTCCAGGTTTAAAAGGGAATATGGTTGGCATGACCAATGGGATGGTTAAGACCATGTGAACGCTGAATTGAGAGACCCCCTATAAAGACAGCACTTGCTGCCCTGGGAAAGGAGGTCAGGGTTCAGCAGCCTGCAGCTCACAGACAGGGAGGGTTTCCAGGCACTGCTGGGAGCCCCGCTGAGGCTTCTCAGTCCAGTAGCCTTTGCAGGTCTGGGTTGGGTTGGTGGCACTGGCCAATTTGTGATTTGCGTCCAGAGGAACACTGTTGTGGCTGGACAAGGGCCACCTTGTGAACTCAGAGGCTGCTGAGATGTAACCACAGGCCGTGGTTCCTCTGCCTGGGGTCATGAGAGGGAGGCAAGACGCTGCTCTGGGGCAGACCTGGCCTCCTTCCTACTCAGTGTGGCTTCTCAAGGTCTGAAGTCATCTTATGGGGGAGCTTCTCTGCACAGAGAGGGACTCAGATCTAGAAAAACCATTGGTCTGGGAGGCTGGAAACCTGGTTCCAGTCCAGGCTCTGCCACATACTTCTAGAGCTTGGTTCATCCATTAACCTCTGTAGAACCTCAGTTTCCTCATCTGTAAAATGGTAAGGTAACGATAATGATACCTGTTTGTCTCTCACAGGTGGAAGTGCTTTTCAAGCGGAAAGTGCTAGACACTGAGAGATACTGATGATGACTTAGGCCCTTGGCTGCCCTGACAGATCAGAGACCATGGGAAATGTCATGAAGATTCTTCTCCACGGACAGATTAAGCAGTGTCCCTGTTTATCCAGGGGTCAGGCCTCCCATCCTTAACCCTTCAGCTCTCAGGCCAGGGCAGAGCTGCTAGCTCATCACCATGGGCACAGGGGCCTGTTTCAGTTACCTGAGCACAGGAACTACCATTGTTCATTTTTGGCCTCCCTCACCCATGAGAATGGTTTCTCTCAGTCTGCCCTCCTTCACAAAATGGAGATATTTTCAATTGTCTCTCATGGAACAATGCAGCTGTTTTTATTTCTTCTGTTGATACTTGATACGATAGCACATCATAATTCAGATTTTTTTAAAAAGCATTGTACAAGCAAAGGGTATAAAAAGTTAAACTAAAGTGTCAGGTACAATGGATTCCTCAGTGACTATCCTGAGACCACATACACATTTAGGCTTTTATCTATTCCCAACGAGTTTCTATTGTGTTGAAGAGATGGAAGTCATCCTGGGGTAGTGTCCCCACTTCCCTGCAGCTTGTCTCACCCTGACCCTTTTGGGGAGCATATGAAGGGAAGCTCTGAGCCCAGCCCGTAGAGAGAGGTCACATTTCCTTGAGCATAAGGTCTGTTCTGGGGGCCCTAAGGTCTTTCTCTGGAGGAGCAAGAGCTGTCCTGGCTCTTCTGGTCAGTCTCAGGTCCTGGACTTACAAAAGTGCAATTAGGACGAGGAAACAAGGCCAGAGAGTGAAGAGGGGTATAGGAAAGAGGCTGCCCACGTAGCCCTGGTGTGACCTGACAGCCAGAGTCCACATTGGATGCAGTCCCTGGGCGTGCCCCTGATGATTGTGGGTGACGAGTTTCTGCCTTTGGGTCACTTCCCTCTAACTACTGTCTCTTCTGAGCTAACACTCTGCGTTTCTGTGTAGCAGACAGTCCACTTCCTGCACGTCCTTTCCTTTCACGTGATTACCACACGCACAACACTTCTCACACCAGACTTGTGGGGGCTTCCCCACACCAAGCACCTCTGTGACACCACCTGGGTTTCCCACAATTTAACTCATTTCTGATATTATATACCTGGAGAGAGCATTAGAACGGGCAGGTCAAGGACTCAGTCCTACAAAACTGCCGCTCCCTCACTTCAGACATCAGTTGCAAGTCTAGCTTGATAGCTGTTCTGACCAATCAGCTATAAATTGGAGATTCCCACGGCCCCCTCCTGGGGTTTAATTTGCTGGAAAGGCTCACAGAACTAAAGATAACAGTATACCTCCTACTTACCAGGTTATTATAAAAGGATATGATAATGGATGAAGATGAACATCTAGATGGAAGAGGTGTATGGGTCAAGGTACAAGGGGAGGGTCATGGAACTTTTTGTCCTCTGAATGTGCCACTCGCCCAGCACCTCATTGTGTTCACAACCTGGAAGTTCTCTGAAATCTATACTGTTGGGATTTTATGGCAGCTTCCTCAAATAGACATGACTAATCATTACTCCATCTCTAGCCCTTCTCCCCTCTCTGGAGAAATAGGGGCAGAGCTGAAAATCCCAAGCTTCCAATCATATCTTTGTTTTTTGACTAGCCCCAACCCGGGAGCCCAGACAGAGCCACTTCATTAGAACAAATGTCATTGCTGTCACCCAGAAAACTCCAGGGGATTTAGGAATCCTCTGTGAGGAACCAGGGTCACAGTGTTTCCAAACAGTCCATGCTATTCTGATTAATCCTCCTAAAGTATCTCTGCCTCAGTCCTGTTCAAAAGGCTTTGCTGATCCCAGTTATCCACAAAATTTATTCCAGATGCTTTTGTTGGGCTTTTAGCATCGTCTAGAGCCTTGTGACTCAGAAGGCGGTCCTCAGACCGGTGGCACTGGCATTACCCAGAAGCCTGTAAGAGATGCGGAATCTCGGGGCCCTCAAACCTGCTGAGTCAGAATCAGCTTTTCAAAACCAGAGCCGAGTAAATTGTGTGTCCATTCAAGTTGGATAACTAAGGCTCTGCAGTCTGATTTCTTCTATTTAAATATATAATCAGATATATACTATGCATATAGCGTGAGCATAGAGGTCATCAAAGTCACACATGTATATTGTTTTTTAAAAAGTGCTTAAAAGTCTCAGTCTTCTGTTGGCCTCCCTTCCTCTCCTCAGCAGCAACCACTTCTATTATTATTTCTGATTTTAGTTTTTCTGAGATTATTTCTATGTCCCAGTAATGCTTGTAAGGCTATTTCTGGAGTTTTCAAACTGGCACATCCCCTAATGACTTCCTGCCACTCAAAGAGGGGTTTAACTCGCTGATGTGCCCCCTGACTCCCCTTTGGCCTCCCAGTGGTTGGAATTAATCCCCATGTTGCCAGCTTTTCTCACATGCCTGGTGATCCTTGGTTGTCCTCTTCTCTTTAAAAATGAGCCAGGCATCTCTGTGAACAGTCACGCTCCCCCTTAGGGTGGAGGCAGGGAGCTGGCTTTATACTGGGGAACACCTAAATCTCAGAATGAAGGGGCTTGCTGAGGCTCGAGTTCTCTCCATACAGTGCATTCACAAACACAATTTTTTTGTTTTTGTTTTTCTTTTAGAAGAACCTCCTTCACTGATGTCCGAGAAGGAAATGCCTGGCTCCTGAATGTTTCATGGCTAGAGATGGGCATCGGGTTGGGGAATTGGCTATTTCATGCACAAACCTCCCCGTAGTCTCCTTGTTTCAGTCACCTCACCTCCTTTCTACCTGGCCTCTCTGAATCTAGTCCCTGTGGGTTCCTCTGGACAGATGGGCTCCATCCTCTGCTGTGTCCTCTGTGTGTATACTCAGTGGTTCTCAAACATTAGGATCACCTGGGTCATTTCGAAATACTGTTCCCTGGGCACTACCCCAGCGATTCTGATGTAATTGGTTGGGTGCTGCCTCTGCATCCTTAGGCGGACCTCTTCCTTCTCTTTCGGAAATTCCAAGCATCTCTGGTCTGCTGATTAGGTGCCTCCCTGTCTCTCTTTGAGTTTGCGAATTGCACACTTAAACAAAATAAATTTACCAGAGCTTTTAAGGTTCTGGGGAAGGACGGGAGACACGCTTCATTTGCTGGGTTCATGAACATCTTGAACAAGAAGCCCAAGGCCTGTTTTCCACCCGCATGTCCAATGTAATCTCCAACCACTCCTTCTTTGCATTCTACAATTGAGCAAATACAAACAAACCCAAAGTACAGAACCCTTGCCGTTCATCCATTTACACTTGGCTCTTTCCCATAGCTGTAACCTCAGGTGTGAAGCATCCCTGTTAATTTCTAAGCCCAGAGATAAGCTGTAGGTCAGTCTCTGCTATCTCCTGACCTTCCCTGTGTTCTGACATGGCTCCACCAGTTTCAAGTACCACATTCAGATGCAAAGGCAATGGGCAGCTTGGGGCAGGAGTTTCTCCTCATTCTTCCTCTTGTCAGGATGGGAGCTGTTCTCTGAAGCCCCCTGTAAACTTTTTTACATATCATTGGCCAGAATAGGGTCCACGCCTAATATCAGATCAGGGTTATACCCCTATCCCCATTACTGATACCACCTATCTCTTCTTGATAGTTGAACCAGTCACAGTTCCGTCAGTAATAAGAAAGATGGCCTTGGCCTAGCTGTTGTGGTTCAGTGGATTGAGCGCCGGCCTGAGAACGGAAGGATCACAGATTCGATTCCTGATCAGGGCACATGCCTGAGTTGTGGGCCAGGTCCCCAGTAGGGGGCGTGAGAGATGCAACCACACATTGATGTTTCCCTCCCTCTTTTTCTCCCTCCCTCCCCTCTAAATAAATAAATAAATAAATAAATAAATAAATAAATAAATAAATAAATAAAATATTTTTTAAAATACATATAAAAATACATATAAAAAAAGGAAAGATAGCCTTGAGGGAGAAAAAGGAGTGTGTGTATGTGTGTGTTTTAAAAAAAATCTCAGATGAGACTTTGTTTTCATTTTTTCATCCTTACCTAAGGACACACTTATTGATTTTGGAGAGAGGAGAAGGGAAGGTGAGAGAGAGGGAGAGAAACATTGATGTGAGAGAGAAACGTCGATTGGTTGTCTCTCCTATGCACTCTGACTGGGGACTGAACGTGCAACCTAGGGATGTGCCCTGACCAGGAACTGAACCCATGACCTTCCGGTTTATGGGACGATGCTGCAACCACCTGAGCCCCACTGGCCAGTTCACAGTATTTTTCTCCTTTCCTTCGGTCTCTTTTTTGAGGACACTAGGTATCCATATATTTGATCTCCACTGTCAGTCCACGCTGCTTTTCTTTGTTCTTATTGCTTTCCTCTGTTTCCTGTATTATTTTCTCATTCCGTCTTCCACATCATTGATATAGTTTCCTGTAGTGTTGATTCTATTCTTTGTATTTTAAATTTCTGCAAAAGAATTCCTTTCCTCCTTGATTTTTTTAGCTCCTCCCTCTAATCATACTCTAATAGTTCATCTTCCATCTCTAGTTTGATCACTCTTTTACAAACTTCTGCTTATTTTCTTTATTTTGGAGAACCAAATATTTGTGTAGGTTTCGTGTTAGTTTTTTTTTTTCTGCTTTTTAAAAATCTTTGTTTGGGGTCTGTTTCTTCTGTTGTTTGCCTTAGCAATCATGTGTGTTTGGATTCCTTTTCACTTTGCTTTCTGTCCAGACATTGAACTCTAGGACATAAGCTGGAGGACTAGATATAATGGCTTGTATTCTTTGTAATTCTTTGGTCTCACAACTTTCTGGGCAGGGTAGGAAGAAAGCTTGAACTTTGGGCAATAGAAGTTAGAGAACTCTGTTTGCCGCACCTGCTCCAGTTCTGCGAAAACTGCATGGAAACGCTATCCACTGAGTGAGGATGCCTGTTCCACAAGGAATGGCCTGTGGGATTGCATTTCTTTTCTCCTTTCCTCATCAGACCGTGCCAACCATGTGGTGTGACCTTTTTGTGGTTCATGGGCTTTCCCCGACCCCTACTCCTCCCGCTCTTTCGTCTGTTGTGTTTCCTGTCCAGGTCATTGTTCTTAGAATGGTGTTTCTTAAACTGGTGCGCTTGATGGTCTCAGGGGCCTGCAGGTGCTCTGTTAGAATGTTGGTATCTAATGCTTTCCTTTTGATAATAATCTGAAGATTAACATGTGCATATTCTGAATCTTGTGGGTGGCCACCTTATTAAGGAAGGCCTGTTCAGGGCTATGTTTGCTTTTGTGTTATAGCATCTTCACAGGAGGACCAGATGACAGAGAGGGTGGTCCTGACAGGGACTGCCCAGTGAGTGTTCACACAGAGGAGAGAGGTGGAGGGACTGTCATCGGGTGTAGGAAGGTGGAATGACAATAACAACATGTAGTGAGTGCTTTTGACGCCAGAGGTGCTCTGAGTCTGTGAATGTATTAACTCTGACTCATCCAACAGACGAGAAAACTGAGGCACTGAGAGATCAAGTCCCTGCTCAAGACTATAGAGCCAGTGGAGTGAGGGTTTATTGCAGACAACTTGGCCATAAAGCGCATTTTTTACCCATTGAGTTGTAAGGCTTTTTATCAATTTGCCCAAAGGTTAATTAATCTAAAACCAGTTTGCCGAAAGACAATTTACAGAAGAATCCATTTCCTAAAGGAGCAAATCACTAGAAGACCAATTTGCTGAATTAGCTAAATGTATAAAATGTTTATTTCTATCAAATATTGGTAAAGTTTATAACGATCTGAATGAGATGGATTAACAGGGACTGTGAAAAACTTTGGGATGCAGAGACCCAAGGACTCTGGCTTCAGATTGCCTGCCTGGTCCTCAGTCTCCCTCCCTCTGCACCCCCAGTCACCCTGTCTCAGGAATAGGCATTTCACACAGTCTTATGAACTGACATCTCTTTCTCCTAGCAGGGAACTGAGTAGAGGAAAACTGAACACTGCTTTAGGTACTTTTAGGAAGAAATAATGAAAACTTGTCAACTAAAGTGACAGAAATCTTCACAAGCTATTAAACCATTCTACCTAAAATGAATTTTAAGCTTTATATACAGTTAAAAAAAGAAAAAAAGAGAGGTAGCAGCTCCAGCCGGGTGGCTCTTTTGGTTGGTGTGTCACGCCATACACCAAAAAACAAAAGGCTGTGGGTTTGATCCCCATTCGGAGTGGGTTCAGGAGACAACCAATTGATGTTTCTCTCTCACATCGATGTTTTTTTCTGTTTCTCTCTCCCTCCCTTCCTCTTTCTCTAAAATCAATAAACATGTCCTCAGGTGAGAATTAAAAAAAAAAGGTTTCTGGTAAATGGCTAGGTTTGATCATTTTGATTACTTGACCAGTCGCTGAACTGGCATCTGGTTAACTGACCCACTTCTGCCCATAGCACCTGTATAGCTATCAGGGCACACGTGACTTGCAAGCAGAGGTATCCTTATGTTTGATCTTCATGGGGTCCATTGTAGTGCCAACTTACATAGTTCACTAGTGCTAATGTAGTACATACCTAGTACGGAAGCAAATATCTAATGACAGATTTCTTTGACTCATGATTCCAGTAGTAAATAGATAGACATGTATTCAGCAGAGATTTCAATAATGCTGTAATGTTAATTTTTTTCAGCATGTGAGTAAAATAATTTTCTAGATCTATCAATTGTCACCTGGCAGAGTTTTGGCTGAGTGAGGTGACTGCCTTGAGAGAGTAAACAGAGACTTTAATCAAGGTTTGTAATAAATGTACATGAACTAGCATTTTTTGTATTAAAGTTAAAAAATAAATTAAATACAGAACCTCATGTGAACCTACAGTTTTTCTTATAATCCCAACATTAACGATTTAATTTCAGAAAAGCAAAAACAGCCATAACATTACATTAAAGTTATAGCTTTGAATATTAGTTTGAATAGCTGTTGCTTCATTGCATTAATGCTTTGTTTTTATTACTCCATGTACTTGTTTTTGTTTATAGTATAAACCCTATAAGCACAAGACATTTATACATAGTTTCATGTTTATGCACCTTTAAGTAGCATTATAATAAAAATAATTTAAATCAATATTGGGTACTGGGGATTCTTTTCTTTAAAAAGAATCTTTTTTTTTTGAAACTCTAATATAAAGTAAATTTTAAGTTAAATTATTATAATAAGTAAAGATAAAGAGGGCTTCAATAAATATAACAAATAACAAAGTGACAAAGTAAAGAATGAAAAAATACAGGAGAATTTCATTTAGGTGTAATGAAACAAAAATCCCAAATAAAAATATTATCAAAGAGTAGCACATTAGAAAAATACTACATCCATTGTGATTTATTCCAAAAATGCAAGAATAGTTCAGTATTAGGTAATTTAATTGAAAACCATATGATATCGTCACGGATGATAAAAGGGAAACAATAAAATTTAACATTTTATTATTGGTGAAAATCTTGACAAAACAGGAATAAATGCACACTGTCTTAACGTGATAAAACAAAGTTGCCTTAACCATAAAACATCATGCTTAATGGGAAAATACTGGAAGAATTTAAAGTTTTGAACAAAACAAGGATATTCTTTATCATCACTATTATTTACATGGTTTGGGAAGTATTGGTCAATGCAATTAGAAAAGAGAAAGAAATGAAGCATAAAAATTGGAAAGAAGAAAGCAAAAATTATAATTATTTTTTAGTAACATGGTTATTTACTAAGAAATAGATCAAAGGGATCAAGTGAAAGCCAGATGAGAAGATTTGTAATGTGGCTTAATACCTGTTATTTATGTAGTACTTTAATTAACTAGCTAGAGGATTTAATGGGAACAAGACCCCATTTACAATAGCACAGAAAGAATAAGACATTATAATTTCAACAAGACATGCCTCTTGACTTTTGTTCGATACACACATATTATGTAATAAAAACAAAAGGGCCTGTGACTTACTTGAATTCTGAGAAGCCCTGAGACAGTACATTTTTCATTTTTAGAATTAGTCTAGTAGGTGATGGTGATAAAAAAGTTTTCTTCCCTTTTCACCACTTCCCTTTACAGCACTGTTGAACCTGAATTTTGTCTGCAGGGCTCTTGCTCTTTCCATAGTCAAGAGCCATCTCTCTCTCTCTCTATTCATGGGTAATGGGCTGGGCGGTGAGGCCCTAAAGGTCTTTTGCCCAAGGAACCTCATTCTTAGGGGCCCCGTGACCCTCTTTATCCCAGGAAAGCATCTCTGGTCCTTGACCACCCCTTTGCAGGTGCTGCCTGATCACAAGTGTCCGTAATGGAGTCAAGTAGGTCACAGGTCAGAAATCTGGCTGAAGGCTAATGGCCGAAGGGTCAATCCTCCCCGTTGTCTGTGCCCTTGAGTCCTCTACTCATGTTCCTTGGCTTGCTCCTCCCTCTTCTTTCCCTTGTTATCCCCCTCCCCATCCCCTCTACATCTTTCAATATTTACCTTACCTTGTATTTAGGTACTCCTACATTGGGTATGTAAATGTTTACAAGGGTTATAGCCTCTTGTTGGATTGATTTTTCGTCATTTGTAATAATTTTCTTTGCCTCTTTTTTAGATTTTGTTATGTCTAATATAATTAGTGCTACCCCAGGTTTATTTCTTTTTAGTTTTCATTTGCATGAATATTTTTCTGTCCCTTAGCTTTCAATCTATGTATGGGTCTTGTTTTCTTACCCATTCAGCCACTCGATATATTTTGATTGAGACATTTAATCCACTTAATTTAACATAATAATTGGTAGATATATAGCTATTTTCATTTTATTATTCATATTTTTATTATATTTTTGGTGCACAGCTTGACTTTTCCAATGTACACCCAGGCTCAGCACAGGCATCTACAACCTTTGGACCACTTTGTAGCCCCAAGCAGTTTGCCCAAGGCCAATCACAGGCAGGGTCTGACATTGACCTATACCAGAGCCTCTCCCAAGATGTTCCAGAAGCAACACACCCAGTGGCAAGCTTTAGACATCAGAGCAAGATCTAATAATTTCCACAAAATGCACATGCAAAGGGAGATTTCGTCACATGCCAGTCCCTGCTGAGGCAAATTCTGTTTCATGTAGTCAGCATATGTACAGCACCTCATTCACTGTGGTTGAGGTCAGTCCTCACAGGCAGCCAGCCTGAGGGTCCTCCCCATGCACTGATGGACCAGGAGCAATCTAGACTCAATTACAACAGGAGGGCTCACATAACTAACATAGGGACATTCCTGGTGGATCCAACTCAGAAGACAAGGAGACTATGCCACTCTGTCACAGAAAACACCTACAAAATTAGGCCACCCTACCAAAACTGGGAGACAGAGAAGACCTGCCTAATGCACAGAAACAAACATAGAGAGGCACCCAAAATGGAGAGACAAAGAAACGGAATCCAAATAAAATAACAGGAGAAATATCCAGAAAAAGAAATAAATGAAATAGAGGCAAGCACTCTCCAGGCATAGAGTTCAAAACAATAGTTAAACAATGCTCAAGGTACTTTGAGGAAGAATTAATGAACTCAGTGAGAATTTAAACAGAGATAGTAAGAATGAAAAGATCATTGAAACCATTAAAAATACCCAGTCAGAAATTAAGAATACAATATCTGAAATGAAGAATATACTAAAAGGAAAAAACAGTAGGTTAGAAGAACCAGAGGGCTGAATGAGTGATTTTGAAGACAATGTATCAGAAAACATCCAGTGAGGGTAACAAAAAGAAGAAAGAATTTAAATATATGACAATAATTTAAAAGACCTTTGGCAACAACAAGAAGCATAACAACATTCACATCATAGGGGTACCAGAAGGAAAAGAGAGAGAGGAAGAGATTGAGAGTCTATTTAAAGAAATAATGACCAAATATTTTCTAACCACATGAAGGGAAAAGACACACAGTCCAAAAAGGAGAGAAAGTCCCAAACAAGATGACTCAAGAAAAGTTCACACCAAGACACATCATAATGAAAATGATGAAGTTTAAACACAAAGATAGAATTTTAAAAGCAACAAGAGAAAGGCTGTTTCCTTTAAGGGGACTCCCATAAGACTGTCAGCTGATTTCTCAATAGAGATATATCAGGCCAGAAGGGCTTTGTATACAAGTTTCAAGGTAATGAGAAGCAGAGGCCTACAACCAATACTACATTACCTAGCAAAGCTATCAAATTGAAGAAAAAAATAAAGAGCTTCTCAGACAAGAAAAAGCTAAAGGAGTTCATTACCACCAAACCAGTATTGCAAGAAATGTTAAATAGTCCTCCTTAAGAGGGAGAAAAAAGAAAAAAAGAGGAATATAGCTGTAAAGAATAAAACAGCAATACACATGTACCTATCAATAATAACTTTAAATGTAAATGGATTAAGGGCTCCAATCAAAAGACATAGGGTAGCTGAATGGATAAGAAAACAAGATCCATGTATATGCTGTCTATAAGAGACACGCCTCAGAATGAAAGACACACATATGCCCTGGCTGGTGTAGCTCAGTGGGTTGAGCTTTGGCCTGCAATCCAAAGGGTCGCTGGTTCGATTTCTATTCAGGGTACATGCCTGGGCTGTGGGCCAGGTCCCCAGTAGGGGACATGTGAGAGGCAACCACACATTGATGTTTCTCTCCCTCTCTTACTCCCTTCCTTCCCCTCTGTCTAAAAATAAAAAATAAATAAAAGCTTAAAAAACAAGACACACACACAGACTAAAATTAATGATATGGAAAAGATATTTCAGGCAAATTGAAATGAAAAGAAAAACTAGAGTAGCAATACTTAATATCAAACAAAACAGTCTTTAAAACAAGACTATAATAAGAGACAAAGAAGACACTATATAATGATAAGGAGATGAACCCAACAAAAATATAACCCTTGTAAACATTTGTGCACCCAACACAGGGAGCACCTAAACAGATAAAGTGAATCACGATGAACATAAAGGGAGAGTTAGACAACAGTGTAGTCATGGTAGGAGATTTTAACATATATTGGCATCAATGGATAGCCCTTTCAGATAGAAAATAAACAAGGAATCAGTGGCCTTAAATGACACACTACATCAGATGAATTGATTGATGTCTTCAGAGCATTTCATCCCAGAGCATCAGAATATACACTTTTCTGAAGTGCACATGAAACATTCTCTAGAATATAGAGACAACAAGTCTCTATAAATTTAAGAAGATAGAAATCATATCAAACATCTTCTCTGACCACAATGGTATGAAACTAGGAAATAATCACCAGAAAAAACTAAAAAATACACAAACACATGGAGGCTAAATAACATGTTACTAAACAATAAATGAGTCAACAACGAGGTTGAAAAAGAAAAGAGACCTTGAAACTAATGAAATTGAGAGTAAAACAACACAAAAATCAATCGGACACAGTGAAAGAAGTTCTAAATGAACAGATGTCATAGCATTACAAACTAATTCAATAAATAAGAAAACTCTTTGGTTGGCAGGCTGGCACTCAACCCCACTGAGCCACAGCAGCCAGGGCAGAAAACTCTTAAATAAACAAAATAAGCTTAGACCTAAAGAAACTAGAAAAAGAACGACAAACAAAGTCTAAAGTGAGTAGAAGATAGGACATAAAAAAGATCAGAGCAGAAATAAATGAAATGGAGTTTTAAAAATATTACAAAGGGTAAATTCAACCAATTACTGGGGTTTTTTAAAAGATAAATAAGATTAATGAACCTCTAGCCAGATTCATCAAGAAAAAAAAAAAGAGAAGGGACCCAAATAAATAAAAACAGAGATGAAAGACAATAACAACTGACAACAGAAACACAAGGGATTATAAAATATATTACAGAAGCAATCTGGAAGAAATTAATAAATTCCTAGAACCATACAATCTTCCAAAACTGAATCAAGAAGAAATAGAAAACCTGAAGAGATTGATTACAACTAAGGAAAATTAAGCAGTAATAATAAAAAACAAAACAAAACAAAACAAAACAAAAAACCAAAGATCAAAATCCGCTGTTCTAACGTGTAGTTGCAGGTACCTAAAGAGACCTGGATAGACCTCATATGCCTTGGACATCTATTCTCCATGTTCTCCCCTGATCAGGCACCCCTGGCATTTCAGGCAGTTGACATTTACTAAGTGCTTATCATGTACAAGGCAATGAGGCTGAACACTTGATATATATTATCTCATTTACCCTCAAACAACTCTATGAGGTAAGCTTGAGCATTATGTCCACGTTACAGGTGAGAAAAGTGAGGTTTAAAGGAGTAAAATGAATTAAACAAGATCCAAGTCTGGTAAATAATGGAGCAAAGATTCAAAACCAGAATCGCCATGCAAATTTTCAGGGAAAAAAATTTTTTCTTGTGGTGAGAACTTTGAAGATTTACTCTCTTGGAAACTCACATACACTGTGATATTACCGACTATTGTCACCATGCTGTACGTTACATGCCATGACTTACTTATTTTGTGCCTTTTGACCCCCTTTGCTCATATTGCTCACCCTCCACTCCCTCCCTTCTGGCATCCACTATTCTGTTCTCGGTGTCTATGACTTTTGTTTGTTCATTTTGTTTTTTAGATTCTATATATAAGTGAAATCATATGGTATTCGTCTTTCTCTGTCTGACTTATTTCACTTAGCATAATACTCTCTAGACCCATGTTGTCACAAATGGCAAGATTTCACTCTTTATATGATTGAGTAGTATTTCATTGTGTATATACCACATCTTTTTTTATCTGTTCATCCATTTATGGGCATTTAGGTTGTTTCCATGCCTTGGCTATTGTAAATAATGCTGCAATGAACATGGAGGTGCCCAGAAGTGGAATTGTTGGCTCATATAGTAGTTTTAACTTTTTGGACCTCCATACTGTTTTCCATAGTGGCTGAGCAAATTTACACCTCAAATTTACATCCAACAGTGCAGGAGGCTTCACTATTCTCCAATACTTGTTGTTTGTTGATGTCTTGATAACAGCCATTCTAACAGGTATAAGGTAATATCTCATTGTGGTTTTGATTTGCATTTCCCTAGTGATTAGTGATGTGAACAACTTTTCATGTCTATTGGTCATCTGTATGTCTTCTTTAGAAAAATGGCTATTCAGATTCTTTTCCCATTTTTTAGTCAAATTCTTTGTTTTTGTGCTATTGAGTTGTTTGAATTAACGCCCATGTTAAAATACATGAAATCACTGCATTTTTCCCAGTCTAGATTTTCTTTCCTTTCTCTACATTGCTACAAATCCCTGCTTTGTCCACCACTGCACCTCCAGCACCTATAATAATATTTTGTTGGGACAGGGCTGGAAATACCTTCTTATAGTCAGTTTTTCATTGACTAAAAGAGCCATCATCCTTCTGCAAGACGCACACTCTGTCAGGTCCTTCAGTAAGTCTAATGGGCATAGGCAAATTGTTTGGAAGAGGTTACTTAAATTGTACATTAGCATATTCAAGGGTAATAAGTCTAATTGGTGAGTTTTTTTTCATATGATATTGTAACTAAAAGAGTCTATCAGTGAGACAGTACTTTTAAAAATATGTTTAAATAATTAACTTCCTTTATGGCTCCATACAAAGAAGCTGCTTTATTCCAACTGAAATGGAACCATCACTCAAGGACTGTGAAATGCATGAGCCAGAAAGACCTGTCCTTGTACAAGCTGGGAGCCATCTCACCGGTGTGTGCAAAGCCCAAAACTATGGGGTGTGCAGAGTCCAAAATTAAGGAGCCCACTTCCTCATTCTTCTCCTGCTTCTGAGCTGACTCTTAGATGATGATATTTACTGCATTGGGTTGTGATGGCTTTCAGGTACCTCCCCCACGGCAGGCCCTGGAATGTCTAGAACTTAAAGATGGTAGGTAGCAATGACAAAGTGTGTGTGTGTATGCTTGTTTGTATAACATTTCATTTATCCACTGTTTGATATTTGGGTTGTTTTTACCTCTTAGCTATTACAAATAATGCTGACATAAACATTTATGTACAAGTTTCTGTGAGCATGTATTTTCATTTCTTGGGTACACATCTAGAGCTGGAATTGCTGGGGTTTATGCTAACTCTATTTTCAATTATTTGAGGAACTACCAGGCTGCCTTCTAAAGTAGCTGCAATCAGTTTATATGGCACCAGTAGTGTATGAGGATTCAAATTTCTCTACATTTTTTCAACACTTATTTCTCTGCGACTTTTTTATTCTAGCTATCCTAGAAGGTATCATCAATGTAAGAAGTGTCCAAACTTGTAGAGAATTTTTATAAGTTTATTTGAGCCAAACTGATGACAATTGCCAGGAAACAAAATCGCAATGGATTGAGAAAAACCTCCAGGGAATGGCAGTTTTACAGCTTACTTTATACATTAGAATAAAAGAAGGAGGCATAAGAAGAGTTCTATAAAATCCGCTAGTATAGACTAAGGGGGCAGGAGAAGGTAAAGCAGGGAAATCTCTGGGGTTGGATAAAAAGTAAAGTGGCGAGGCACATGCTTCCTTTACATTGGTGGATACAGGATGATTAACAGCATTTATAGCACTCACAGATGGTATGCAGGGAACAAGATAATAATCAGAGATTCTGTGGTCTCCTGTTTTGGTATAATAAGTTATACCCTGTGGGGTCCAGAAAAAGGGGATTACTCTGACATTTCAGGGATATGTTATCATAGATGCAAAAATACAATAGACAAGTTTACTTAATGTAAAGACTGACCTTTGTCAAAGAAGCTACAGACCTAGGATGTGGCTACCCACAATGACTCACCTTTAGTTAGGAATTTTTTATATTCAAACCATTCTACGTGGTTATTTTTGGTGTCTGAGTAGGTCTCCCCTGAGCTTGTTAGGTTTAGTATGTGGTTCCTTTTTCAACCACAGTATAAAGTGATATCTCATTGTGGTTTGAATTTGTATTTCCCTGGTGACTGACAATGTTAAACAACTTTTCATGTGTTTATTGGCCATTTTTAAAATCTTATTTGGAGAAATGTCTATCTAGAGCCTTTGCCCATTTTAAAATTGGGTCATCTCTTTATTATTCAGTTATGAGCATTCTTCATATATTCTTGATAAAACTTAGATATACAATATGCAAATATTTTCTCCCATTCTTTGGGTTGTCTTTTTACTTTTTTTATTGATCCTCTGAAACTCAAAAGTTTTAAATTTTGATGAAGTCTAATTTATTTATTTATGTTTCAGTGTTTGTGTTCTTGATGTTATAACTAGGAATCTATTGCCAAATCCAAGATTGTGACATTTTACTCCTATGTTTTCTTCTAAGAATTTGATCATTTTGTTTTTAAGTTGTTTTTGATCCATTTTTGTATATAGTATGAAATAAGGGTCCAACTTCATTCTTTTACACAAGACCATCCAATTGTTTCAGCATCATTTGTGAAAAAGATTGTTCATTTCCATGGTCTTGGCACAATTGTTGAGATTAATTGGCCATAGATGTATGGGTTTTTTCAAAAATTCTCAATCTGTTCCTTTGGGCTATATTTCTACTCTTGTGGCAGCACCATGTTGCCTTGATTACTTTGTAGTTGCTTTGTAGTAAGTTTTGAAATCTGGAAGTGTGAATCCCCATATTTATTCTTTTTTTAAGGATTATTTTGAATATTCTGTGTTCCTTACAATTTGATATGAATTTAGAGTCGCCTCATCAATTTCCACAGAGAAGTTAACTGGGATTCTGATCAAGATTGCAATTAGTTTGAGGAGTATTGCCATCTTAATAACATTGAGTCTTCTGATACATGAACATGGAGTGTTTCCACTATTTAGATCTTTAACTTTTTCAACAATTTATAATTTTCATAATGTAAGTTTTGCACTTCTTTTGTTAAATTTATTTCTAAGTGCTATCAGCAGAAATGGCACCAGAATGTTACAGGACCTTTGTTCAGCAACCTTGGTGCTTGAGTTCATAAATGAAAGATTTCAGAGCCAAGGAACTCAAATTATGAAAGTTTATTTAGAAAGTCTCAGAGGTAGAAAAGTTGAGCCAGCTGGGCTGCATGGGCTCAGGAAATGAGTTACAGAGGCAAAAGAAAGACCTGAGAAGCTTAGGAAAAAGAAAGGCAGAGGGAGCACATTGGGGAGAAGGGGAGAGGGTAGGAAAAGATGTGGGTGTGCTCAAGAGAGAGAAAGAGAGTGTACTGGGTCCTTGGCTTAAGGGCTTTTATCTGGTGGTCTCTGGGGAGGATCTCAATAGAATATTCATTAGTTTTCCAGGTGTGTCTCCCCAGCATCACGGTCTCCATTGATTGGTCAGCACCAGGGCAGTAGATCATTAGTCATGGCAACTGGTCTTGATGTCATCTGTGGCACTGCCAGGCCTGGTCTTGCTGCTTTTCTGGGCCTGAAGCCAAAAAACAACTGAGGCCTAGATGTTATCTCTAGGGCTTAATGCTTAAGGGAGTGGTCGTGCAAGGGCTTGTGTAGGAGTTGTATGAGGCTATCCTCTTGCCCCCTTTGTTCCTCCTCTAAGGAAGTCTACCACATGGCTGGCAACATGCCAGGGGAGGAAAGGTCAGGGCACAGTGCTAGCCACTTGAAAGGTCAGGAGGTCTAAACCACATGACTAGCAATATGCTAGTGGGTCTAAACTGCACGACCAATGATATGCTAGGGGGGAAAATGTCACCCTAGGGGTAAGTTCCCACCCTACAATTGTCCATTGTTAGGCACCCAGGGCTTTCCACCCTGGGTGACCTTCTGTACCTGACCTATCATTCCTACTCCACTGATGTCTGTCTAACTGCCTACTATATCATAAGTATTTTATTAATTTTTATGCCATTGTGAATAAAATTATTTTCTTAATTTCATTCAAGAATGAAATCGTTCATCACAAGTATGGAAATTGATTTTTGTGTATTGGTCTTTCATTCCGTAACTTTGCTAAACTCATTTATTAGTTATCATAGCTTATTAGTAGATTCTTCATAATTTTCTCTATAGAAAATCATGTTATCTGCAATATAGATAGTTTTACTTGGTTATTTTCTTTTTTCTTTTTCTTTTTCTTTTTTTTTTTTTATGGTCCGAAAGGCTTATATTTCTTTTCCTTACCTAATGGCCCTGGCTAGAGTCTCCAGGAAAATGCTGAATAGAAGTGATGAGAGCAGACATCTTTACCTTGCTCATCACTAAGTACTATGTTAGGTGTAGATTTTTCACAGGTGCCCTTTATCAGGTTGAGGAAATCCCTTCCATTCCTAGTTTGTTGAATGTATTTACCATAAAAGGCTGTAGGATTTTATAAAATGTTTTTTCCTGCATTTGATAAGATAATCACATGATTTTTATTCTTCAGTGTTATACTAGCTTTATTCTATGGTATTGATGTATTACTGATATCATATTTCTAATATGAAATATATATTTGGTCTTCATCCCCATCCAGTGCTCAAAATTCTGAAAACGCTTAGAATTTCCTAAGTGCAGAGAGCTATAAAAAGTGTCTTTTGTTATATTAATGAGGTGGCTTTTGTAAAGCATCTAAAGACATCACTGGTTGCCAGGGGAACCAAACAAGTGATGGGAGGATTGGGATTTTCAGCTCTGCTCTGAGTGCCCAGGTGAGAAGAGGCAGGGGCCCCACTGGAGAGTAGCATGTGCTGCTGTGCTGGAGGGCCAAGGCCGTGCACGAGTGGTGGTGGTGTTTTAGGAGGTGGTGCCCTCAGGGATGTGCTTTGGCCTGGGAGTGGCTGCCAGTCACTGTAGGCATAGGTGGGACGCTAGATCCAACCCTGCACACTCTGGCTCCCAGCCACCTGGCCATGCTGCTCACTTTGCCCCTGGTCCTGCCGGTGGGACAACTGCTAAAGCTGGCAGCGCAACCTGGGCAACTACAAGAAAGCACGCTGGAGCTGGCACAAAAAGGCGGAGTAGGCTCCAGCACCGGGAAAGCATGCTGATAGAGAGCTGCGGCAGTGGGTTCCACGCAGCGCAGGTGAGCGTGAGGACCGACAGCGAGGCCCCAGAAGAAGACAGCGGTACCTGGAGCCACAGAAACAGCAGTCACTGGAGCCACAGAAAGGACAGCCAGGCGACCCGAGGGGTTGCAGTGGCAGTGCCAGCAACTGGCGCCCACTTGGACAGCAGGCACTGGTGCTGTGCAAGTGGGAGCTTCTGGTGCCTGCACACCAGTGTCCAGTGCAGGCCTGGATTGTCTGTCAAATTCTTGGGGGTTGTCTGGTCAGGTAAGACAAAGTCATCCCTGAGGTGGTGATAGATAAAATTCAGGCCTATCTGACCCCTAGCACTGTGAAACAGCTCCAGACATTTTTGGGCCTGTTGGGGTGCTGGAGAGCATTTGTGCCCCAACTAGCCCAGGTCATTCATCCATTCTATTCTTTGGTGAAAAAGGGAGTGAACTGGGACTAGACGCCAACCTCAGAACAAACGTTCCAGGGAGTGAAGCACCTTGTTAGCGTGCCCAGGCCTTGCACGCTCTGGATCCTGCCAGACCCTGTGAGCTGGGTGTGCATGTGACACAAGAAGGGTTTGGATGGGGTCCGTGGCAGTGATCGGAACGGCTATGTCAACACTTGGGTTTCTGGTCCCAGCTATGGAAGGGAGCTTGATTAAAAAGCAGCTGGCTACAGTCTATGATGCCCTGTTGGCCACAGAGGCTATAACAGGAACTGCCCCCATGACAGTTAGAACCACATATCCCATTGCAGGCTGGGTCCAGGATTGGGTGGCCAAGCCTCATGGTGGGACGGTTTAGACACCCACATAGGCCAGGTCGGGGGCTTATCTACAACGAAGGAGTACTCTTTCCGCTAGCCATTTACAGGCTGAGGTACAGGAAGTACTATGTCCTGTGACTTAGGTAGATGAAAAATCTACTGCCCCCATCCCTATGGAAGAAATGAAAGCTAGTGCCCTCCACGAAGGGCAGGCACCTATTCCCTCAGATGCGTGGCACACTGATGGGTCCCGCAGGGGTCAGCCTGCTGTATGGACTGCCATGGCAATTCAACCAGAAACAGACACAATCTGGTTTGACACTGGTGTAGAACAGAGTAGCCCATGGGCGGAACTCCGAGCTGTGTGGTTTGTGGCTACTAATGAGGCACCATCCCTGACTATTTGCACAGATAGCTGGGCGGTGTACAGGGGGCTAACATCATGGATTTTTACATGGCATACAAATAAATGGATGGTTATGCATAGACCATTGTGGGGACAGGTTTTGTGGCAAGACTTATGGGAGCTGGGCCACCAGAAACAAATCACTGTATATCATGTTACTGGACATGCATCTCTTGCCTCCCCTGGGAATGAGTCTGACACTCTAGCCAAGGTGTGGTGGCTATAAACGGTACCTGCCAGTCCCTCGGGAAGGGAAGTACCTCAGTGGCTATACCATCACGTCTTACATGCTGGACAAAAGACTATGTGGTCCACTATAAAGACTTGGGGGTTACCTGTCGCCTTAGCAGAAGGACAGAAGCTTGTGAGACCTGTGTTGTCTGCTCATGAGAGCATCCCTGGAAGCCTGTGGAAACTACGGGACAAGTGGTGCAGGGACGGGTACCACTGACCCAGTGACAAGTGGATGTCGTCGGGCCCCTACCTAGTTCAGAGGGCTATAAGTATGCTATTACAGGTGTGGACACAGCCACGGGGCTTTTAGCTGCTTATCCTGCATGGCACCCAGATCAGAAAGCAGTAATAGCTGCCCTTGAGTGGTTATGTGCTGCATATGGGCGACCCTTAATCATTGAAAGTGATCAGGGAATGCATTTTACTGGGGCCTTAGTATAACAATGGACTCAAGACTTACAGGATGACTGGAAATTCCATGTAGTCTATCATCCCCAAGCTGCTGGGAAGATTGAACTGTATATTGGTCTCTTAAAGCAGGGCCTGCAAGTGGCAGCTGCCACCCCCAAGCTGAGGGGGTAGATGGAACGCTTATGGACTGTCCTCCAGACTCTAAAGGAGAGGAAGTAGAGGGGGTGTGGACTGGACTCTGCTCCACCAGACTGCAGCTCCCATTCACCTGCAGATACAGACTAAGGATGCTTTGCTGAAACCAGGCCTGGGGAAACAGGGAACTATCCTCTTGCCTACACCTGAGGGCCTGGAGTGAGGACAAATAGCCACTTGGACCTGGTTTTGGGAAATAAAAGCCCCTCACATGAGTAGGATGGCTCTTGTTGCCCCTTGGGTACAAGGGGTGGAGAGAAATTTGCAAATAGTGCCCTGGGCGATTGGGGCATGACCCCCAATCTTAAAGGTGATGTATCCAGGGCCAGTAGATCATGAAAGTCTTCTTTGTGGCACCTTTGTAATTTCCCTATGGCCTATTATGAGTTAGCCCCTGTCATTGCAAGTAGATGCTGAACCTCTAGTTAAGTCACAAAAGGTGTGGCATGCATGCCCAGAAAGATCCCCTCTTCCAGCCACTGTCCTGTAAACTGACCAGAAGCTCACTTGTATATTACCTGAGGGTAGCGATTGGCCATTGTTGGTGTCTATAACAGTTTGTCTTTCACCCCCTAGTCTGTAGTAGACTGGGTACATGCTTATGCCTCAGTTGCTAACCAGTCAGCGTACTGGATCTGCACTGAAATCTCCCTGAGCACATCTTCTGGCCTCCCATGGTACATCTCTCCAGCTTCTGTCTACAAATAGAACAGAGCACACTCCATGTGGAACGCAATCTGGACCAGCACCTGCCCTGGGCCAAAGCAGCAGTGTTACCAGCCCTGGCTGTTGGTCGGCTACTCCATGTGGGGTGGCTCAGTGTTGGCTCATGGCTGAGACCATGGGGTTGGCTGACCAGCCCCCACCCTATATTAAAAGCCTCAAGGACAAGCCCAAGTAGACTGAACTCTTGTGGGTCTGTATCAGAGACATGCTCTTGGACATTGCTGGGAGGCACGGAATGGTGCATCAGCTGCTGTTCCCACTGGAGCCCTCTGGGCATGTGGCTCACACAGGTGGCCTTATCTGCCTGGGAATTGGACTGGCCCATGTACCTAGGGTTGACCTTATTGCCTGTGTGTCGTCTGTGTGCTGCTGTAATCTATATTGCTGCTACAGCAGCACTTGTATTTTGGTTGCTTCTTGTTGGTGCCTATACTGCTGTTGTGGTTTATGGGTACAGGGCTCTGCCCTCGTCACCAAGGCACCTTCGCGGAAGATAGCCTCACATCGATTGTACAGTGAGGAACACAGAAGGGGAGGATTGTATGGTAAATGGAGACAGTCTGGCTTCCTCACCCAGGTATCTGGGTAATGAAAGAAAGCAGTTTCTCACAACCTTGAATGGGTCTAATAAAGCAGTGTTCTCATAGCCTTGAGACTGGGTCCAATAAACTCCCCATAGCCTTGAGTGGGCTCGCACATGCAGAATCTAGCTGTATATACAATAATCCTGGCTCCTTGCCGGCTTTGTCTGTTTCCAGTATATAAAGGGGTAGAGGCTCCCAGTTGGGAAAGGAGAGAAAAGAAATGCAAGGACCATGATGGGTGAGCAGACACAGGCATGCAGGGGGTGCAGGTGACATGCAGGTGAAATGCAGTGTGACACTCAGCTTGCAGCATGCATGGATCACCCACCCTTGAGAAAAGGCATGTCAGACATCCCAACAGCTCCATGAATATTCTTCTGGCTGCATTAATCCCATGAATCTCTCTGGCCTTGAAAGGTTGCAACACACTCCCCATCTCCAAACTGGCCAATTCAACATTAAACTGTTTTTTGGTTTGTTTGTTTCTATACTGCAAACTCCTGCATGTGCATTTCTTTGAGCCAGTATATACAGGCAGGTGGACCCAAGGAAAAGTACTGAGGCTCTAGTAACACCTCCATTGTTAAAAAGGCCTGGTTTCAGAGAGCTTCTTGCTTGGTAAACACCTGGAGATTTAGGGATAGTACCATGCCCTAAGAGAAAATGGAAGTTCCATGCCCCTTCCCATATACCATAACTTCTGCATCTCTTTTATCTGACTGTCCCTGAATTATATCTTTTTAGAATAAACCAGTAAGTAAAATGCTTCTCTGAGTTCTGTAAGCTACTTTAACAAATTAATTGAACCTGAGAAGGAGGTCACAGGAATGTCCAGTTTATAGCTACTTGACCAGAAGTAAGATGAAAATCTGGACTTGTGATTTGTGTCTGAAGGAGAGATGGGCAGTCTTGTAGAACTGAGCCCTTATCCTATAGAAGCTGGTGTTATCTTTAGGTAGATAGTGTAAGAATTGAGCTAACTGCTTGGTGGTATGGAAAATATCACACATTAAAATTGGATTCCATTCACTGATTTTTACATTTTAAATCAACCTTGCATTCCTGGGATGAATTCCACTTGATCATGGTGTGTAATTCTATTTATATGTTGTTGGATTTGGTTTGCTATTATTTTGTCAAAAATTATTGTATCTATATTCATTAGAGACATTGGTCTGTAAGCTTTTTGTTTTTGCTTTCTGTTTTGTTTAGGGGGAGGTGGTGTTTGATATTGTTACCAAGCAAACTGGGGCTCAGCCACCTGGCACCTTTACATATGACCCAACAATTAGTGTTGAAGAAAACAAGTTTTTCCTAACAGGGTTCCAACCTGGGAGCAGCTGAGAGCACTCCTGTTCAGAGTCCTCCTCTCCCATAAGACCCAAAACTTCCCTTGCTTCCCAAAAGGCTATAAGCCAAAACCATACCCGGAAGTTCCCCATATCCTTATCTGTCCATCAGCTGACCAAGCACACAGATCTCCATCCTTTCTGGAAGGTGCACTTGTGGGTTTCAAAGTTGCCATCCTATAATAGCAGCTCTCTTCAGGATCTGGGGTGTGCTGTTCTCAGCCTCCATGTAGTGGTCCAGGAAAACATGTGCTGTGTTGCACTGGATCATGGTGGATTCCAGCAAGGCACATGTCCCAAGAGAGTGACTTCTCTGTATGTCTTTCAGAGAAGCAGAAGTCTGTGACTCAGCACTCCTGGTCACAGTTCAGTTCCAAGTATCTCTTACAAGTCTGAGTGGCTAGGCAGGTACCTGCAGCACCATCAGCTCTGCTTCAGTCTTCTTAAGGCAGATCTTCTCTCTCACTGCACACCTCAAGGCTCTGTCACCTCCTATCCTTCAGCCCACCTTAATTAAAATGCTCAGCCCCGAGCTTCCTATGTGATCTCATATCCAGCCCTTCCTATGGTGCATTTTTGTCAGTTCCCCAGTGTCTTTTACCCTCTTTTGGTTGCCATTTTTAGTCAGAGCAAGAATTTCTCGTGACACAAGGGCATCCTGGGAGGGAATCTGTCCCCTGCCTCTCACGCAAGTTCTGTATGACCTCTACCCTCTACCTGCCATGTCGCAAGTCCCTGCACATTCTCACAGTCATGTACACAATTTGCCCTGAGCACCAGCCCTCTTCCCTTCAGGAAGGAACAGATATTAATTTGCCTTTGCTATGTAATGTATCTTAAACACTGTACCATCCACTCTCCCTGCCTCCAATCTTGCCTCACATCCTGCCTGAAGGCAAGATTGTGGGGGCTGTTCCTCTACTTTCAGGGGACCCATGCTCTGTACCCCATTATAGTATCAGGGTAATACTGTTCTCATAAGATGAGCTGAGAAGTATTCTTTCCTCTTCTATATTTTGGAAGTTTGTGAAATATTTGGTAGAATTCAGCAGTGAAGCTATCTGAATCTGAGGTTTTCTTTGTGGTTAGGTTTTTTTTTCTTTTGAAGATTACTTATTTAATCTCTTCACTTGATGTAGATCTATTCAGAGTTGGGGTGTTTTGGCGTGTCAGTTTTGGCAGTTTGTGTCTTTCTAGGAATTTTTCCATTTCATCTGTGTTATCTAACTTATTGATGTACAGGTATTTATACTATTCTTTATAATCTGCCTTATTACTATAAAGTCAGTAGTAGTAACTTTCCTTTCTGACCTTAGTAATTTGTCTTCTCCATTTTTTTCCTTGCTCTAACTAGTTAACAGTTGTCGATTCTATTGATCTTTTCAAAAAACAAGCTTTTGGTTTTATTGATTTTTTTAATTAAAGATTTAATTTATTTATTTTTAGAGAGGGGAAGGGAGGGAGATAGGGAGAAAAACATCTGGAGTTGCCTCTCCAGAGCCCCCTACTGGGGACCTGGCCTGGAACCCAGGCATGTGCCCCAACTGGGAATGGAACTGGTAATCCTTTGGTTCGCAGGCCAGCACTCAATCCACTGAGCTACACCAGCCAGGGCCTGGTTTTATTGATTTTATCTCATTTTTTTATTCTCTATTCTATTAATTTTAATTCTAAGATTTAGTATGCTTTCTCCTGCTTTAGTTTTAGTTTGCTTTTCTTTTATCTTTGATGGAAGGTTAGGTTGTAAATTTGAGATCTTTCTTTCTTTGTTAAAATAGGTATTTATGGGTATAAATTTTCTTCTAAACACTTTGTTGGTTATGTCCCATAAGTTTTTATATGTTTTATCTTCCTTTCTATCAACTCAAAGCATTTTCTGATTTAGTTTTTTTATTTATTCTTTGACCCACTGGTTATTTCAGAACATGTTAATTTCCACATGTTTGTAGCTTTCTAAATTTTTTCCATTATTGATTTTTACTTTTATTCCATTGTGGTTTTATAAGATATTTCTATTATTACTACCCTTTTAAATTTATTGGGATTGACTTTATGGTCTAACATATGTCTATCCGTAAGACTGGTCATGTACAATTCAGAATAATGGCTTTTTTGTGGGGTTTTTTGTAGTTTGGTAGGATGTTCTATAGATAGATGTCTGTTAGGTTTAGCTGGTTTAAAGTGTTAATCTTCTATTTTCTTGTATTTTCTGTCTAGTTGTTCTACCCATTATTGAAAGGGGCATATGGAAGTTTCCAACTATTATATTTTAATCAGCCCTCAGTCTGCCAGTTTTTGCTTCATGTATTTTAGTGGATTTTTTAGTGGTGCTCTGTAATTAAGTGCATATATGTTTACTAGAGTTATGTTTGCATGCTGTCTTGTAATATTTGTATAATTTTTAAGCTTTTTTTTAACCTATTTTTGTCTTCGGGTCTAAAGAATACCTCCAGTAGACAACATATACTTGAATCATGTTTTTTTAATTCAACCTCACAATCTCTGCCTTTTGCTCGAATTGTTTAGGCAATTCACATTTAATATTGTTGATATAATTTGATTTATGTCTGCCATTTTACTTTCGTTTTTCATATGTCTCCTCTTTTTTGTTTCTATTGCTCTTCCCCTTCTACTGCTTTCTTTTACATGGAGTACAAGCTTCTAGTGTAGCAGTTTAATTTCATTAATAATATTTTCACTATATTTTTTAGTTCTTCTTTTTTCTTTTCCTTTTTTAGTGGTTGCTCTAAGGTTTCCCACATACGTCTTAACTAATCAAACCAGCTTCAGGTTTACACTAGCTTAATAGTGATATGTGGAATGTTGTTCTTACATAGCTCTAGTCTATTTTCCTCATGTTTATGGTATTATTTTTATATATATTATATATGTTAATGTTAGAAACTTAGCATACAGTGCTAAAATTCTTTCTTAACTGCCTGTAGTTATTTTCTTAGCTAATACAGGTTTTTCCAAGGTGTGGTCTTGTTTTTATGAGTTGGGATACAGCAGATGTAATCAAAAGTCTCCACCTCTTTACTACCTTTGCCTGAGACTTAACCTGAGCAACAGCTATGTGGAGGCAAGATGAGAAATACTAGATTCTGCTCTAACCTTTTAGAAAGATCTGTGCTGTAAGGTGCGGATAAGGGAGGGTAAATGGAGAGCCCTGTATTCTTGGTTGCAGTGGGCTAAAGTAGAATCTCTGTTTTACTGATCTGAGAGAGAGAAACAGTGAGCACTTTGGTTCAAATACTACAAACTCTAATCTTTCTTATTGAGTTTTCTAGATTTTCATGAATAGATGGTTCCTTGTATATTGTTTGTTCCTTGTATATTGTTAGGACCATTTCCAGAGGCTTTGGTTTAGTTGTAATTTTGTTGTGGTTGTGTGAGGAGGCAAGATGTGTTTACCTAGGCCACCATCTTAGCTTTCTCGTCGAGAGGCTGTAAACTTTTAAAAATATTGTAACTTTACGTGTTTCACTGGGACATGGGTCAACTAGCTATTATGCCAGAAGTCAATAAATCCTTCTAATATAACCTTGATTGCTCTATCAACAGACCATTACAATACCATTTATGCTATAGCTATTCCCAGAATAAGCAAAAGACTCTCATTCTGTTTTCCTTGCCTAATAATCAACTTTTTCATATTTTGAAGGCCAGAAGACATTTCTTTCAGTGGTTTTTCTTTTTTTTAAGATTTTATTTATTTTTAGAGAGAGGGGAAGGGATAGAGAAAGAAAGGGAGAGAAAAATCAATGTGTGGTTGCCTCTCAAGCTCCCCCTACTGGGAACCTGGCCTGCAACCCAGGCATGTGCCTTGTCTGGCGAATCAAACCAGTGACCCTTTGGTTCACAGGCTGGCACTCAATCCACTGAGCTACACCAGCCAGGGCTCAGTGGCTTTTCTTTTAACTGCTCTTACTTCTAAAGATGCTTGTGATCATTTTCTAAATTTTGGGGCCATTAAAGTCTACTCATGTCATGGACTTGGCTGGAATCTGTGTCTAGGAATTAAAGAATCCTATTCCCAATTTCTAACACTCAAAATATACTACCATCCCAAGTATTACTAACCAAAACTAGGGCCCAGATATTTGATTCTGATACTTGTGGGGGCTAAAATGATATTAATATTGATACTTTTCTTCCCACCTTCTAAGTTCTTCTAGTTAGGCCAATAATCAAAGTAACAGACAAGATTAACAGGAAAAAATAAAATTTTAATACATAAACATGGGGAATTCACCTAAGCATGAAAAATTCCAAAGACAGTGAGGCAACTATGGGTATATAAGACATTTTTGGACAAAAGGGAAAAAGGGGGCAGGGTATTAGATTTCAGAAGTGCTTCCACAGGCAGCAGTTAAGGTCAAAGAGGGATATCTCAACAGCTAGAGGTTCCCCCTCAGAGGCATAAAGCCTAAAGCCCAGGACAGGCTCCTCAGCCTGGAATGCCAGAGCCAGGAGCAGGTGCCCACATAGCATATGGCTGTGAAAAGTGCCAGGGTTTCTGTCCACCAAGGAGAGGCAGAGCCCACTGGAGAGAAAGGCACCCTCTTATAGGGCCAATGCACGAAATTTGGTTTGCAGCCACTTACCCTGGGCTTCGGCCAAGGAAGGGCAGTGCAGACTCGAGTCACCTAAAAAGAATCTGGGGTTTGTGGCTTTGGGAGAGACCCGGTAAAACAGCCTTCAGGATCCCTGTACTAAATCATCCTTCAATACCACAGTAACCATCTTTCTTGAATGGATCAATCCAGGCATCAACCTGGAGAAAAGCAATTACCCCACCCTCTGCAATTTTTCTTGCCCCACCCTGTGGCTCTTAATCCCTGGTGAGGAGTCAGCAGCACAGGCCATGGCATAGAAGTCTGGGCAGACTCAGGAGGTGTCCCTGACTGGTTTTTGGGTGGAATTATTCCCCTCTTTCCTGTGAACTTGTCTGGTTCTTCCCCTTACAAAAGATCAGACAGAATTACCCTTCAGGCTTCTCGCAGACCCAACCTGTGGGCTCTAGAGGCCCCACCCACTTGACTAATAGGGGCTCTCCCCTGCCAACATCAAGGAAATATCCCAGAAAGGCTCAAACTTGTGGTTCTGGGGCTCAGGATTACATTCACCATCGCCCCTTCAGTCTGAATGGCCCCTCCCCTCACAGATGATCCAGTAGCCCAGTTCTCCTGATCCCACCACAGGCTCTTTCCAGACTGAGCCTTTTCAGTGACTAAGCCTAACGGCCAGCCAGCAGGAGGAAGCCAGAAGAGGTAGATCCCAGGGTTTATTGGGACATTTGCTGAACAGCCCCTGGGCTCTGTGCTGGTAAAAGCCAGACTTAAAGTGCAGCTTGATCCTTCCTGTGCATAGCCAAGCCCAGAAGAGGCAGCCATAAACTGTGGATCGCTTGTAGCTTCAAACACGTTACCAAGGGCCAGGCATAAACAGCATCTGTCACTGGCTTACATCAGAGTCCCTCTCAAGGGGCCCAGAACCAAGACATCAAGTGGTCAGCTTTGGACAACATTGGAGCAGGTCCAACAATCTTCACAAACATTGTATCTAAAGAAAGATCACAGCAGGCACTAAACTCTCCTGAGGTGAACTTCCCTTTTTTCTTTTTCATTCTTTTCTTGCTGATTTCTTTTCTAATTTTTATCTTTCTTTTTCTTATTCTATTTTTTTATTCTTTTTTCCTTTTTTCATTCTTATTATTTATTTTTTTATTTATTTTCATATTTATTTTTTTCTTTTCACTTTCTTGTTCTCTTATTTTTTTCTCCCTTATTCTATTTTTTTTTTCATTTTTCTTTCCTTATTTGATTTGTTCTTCTTGTTGTTGTTATTGTTTGGTGTTGTGGTCTGGTTTGGTTTAGATTGCTTTGTCAGCACCTGTACAGCAGCTTGTAAGCCAAGTCAGGGATGAGCCTCACAGTGAGCCAGCATAAAGGTTGATCCACTCCACAATGAACCAACAACAATCAAGAACCAACTATAACAGGAGAGCCCAATAACCAACACAAGGGACATTCCTAAAGCACTGAGGTCAGGAGATGAAGGAGACGGAACCCTTGGATCCCACAGGGCACCTATTACATTAAGCCACCCTACAAGGACTGGGGGTCATAGCAGTTCTATCTCATACATAGAAACAAACAAAAAGAGATAGCCAAAATGGGGACAGAAAGAAATAAGCCCCAAATGAAAGACCAAGAGGAATCTCCAGGAAAAGAACTAAGTGAAATGAAGGCAAGTAACTTATCAGATATACAGTTTAAAGTAATGGTTATAAGAATGCTCAACAGCATGAAAAAAGGACATAGAATCTATGAAAAAGAAGCAGTCAAAAATGAAGAATAACATATCTGACATCAAGAATATACTGGAGGAAATAAAAAGTAGGTTGGATGGAGCAGAGGATAAAATCAGCAATTTGGAAGACATGGTAGGAAAAAACACCCAATTAGAGCAACAAAAAGAAAAAAGATAGAAAAGGGATGAGAATAGTTTAAGGGAAATTTGGGACAACATGAAATGTAACAACATCCACATCATGGGGGTACAAGAAGGAGAAGAGAGCAAGGGATCAAGAACCAATTTGAATAAATAATGACAAAAAACTTCCCTAGCATGGTGAATGAAAAAAAAAAACACACAAGTCCAGGAAATGCAGAGTTCCAAACAAGATGAACCTAAAGATGCCCACACCAAGATGAATCACAATAAAAATGGCAAAGGTTAAAAACAAAGAGAGAATCTTAAAAGCAACAAGAGCAAAACAGTGAACTGCCTACAAGGGAATTCCCATTAAGACTGCCAGCTGATTTCTCAACAGAAACATTTCAGGCCAAATGAGACTGGCATGAAATATTGAAAGTAATGAAAAGCAAGGACATACCATCAAGACTACTTTACTCAACAAGGCTATCATTTAAAATTGAGGTGAAATGAAGAGCTTTTCAGTCAAGAAAAAGCTAAAGGAGCTTGTTACCACCAAATCAGCATTAGAAAAATGCAATAGGGCCTCCTGAAATAGAAGGGGGCAGAGGGGGAAGAGAAGGAGGAGGAGGAGAAAGGGGAGAAGGACAAGGAGGACAAAGAGGAGGAAAAAACACTGGTAAAAGAATTAAATGGCAACTAATATGCACCTATTAATAATAACATTAAATGTAAATGACTTAAATGCTCAATTCAAAAGACATGGTGTAGCTGAATGGATAAGAAAGCAGACCCCATATATATGCTATCTATAAAAGACTTTTCAGAATGGAGAATCACACAGATGTAAAGTAACAGGATGGAAAAAGATATTTTGTGCAAATGGAGATTTTTTTTAAAAGCTGAAGTAGCTTTTTAAAACTGACCTTAAAACAAAGGCTATAATACTATAAGACAAAGAAGGATACTATGTTATGACAAAAGGAGCAATCCAACATAATGATAAAAAGATATAACTCTGGTAACTATTTATGCTCCCAACATAGGAGCAGCTAAATATATAAAGCAAACTTTAATAGACATAAAGGAAGAGAATGACAGTAATATAATCATAGTAATATATAATGATAGTAATATAATCAATATCAATGGGTAGATCTTCCAAACAGAAAATCAACAAGGAAATGGCAGCCTTAAAGGACACAATAAATCAGATGGATTTAACTGATATCTTGAGTATTTCATCCCAAAACAGCAGAACATACATTCTTTTCAACCACACATGGAACATTTTTTAGGATAAGACCACATATTAGCACAAAAAAACAAGTCTCAATAAATTTAAGATTAAAATCATGTTAAGTATTTTCTGTGATCATAACGGTATGAAATTAGCAATCAACCACAAGGTAAACACTGAAAAACACACAAAGTAATGGATGCTAAATAAAATGATATTAAGCAATGAATGGGTTAACGATGAGATCAAGGAAGAAATCAAAAGTTACCTTGAAACAAATGAAATCTATGGGACACAGTGAAAGAGCCCGAAGAGGGAAGAATCATAGCATTACAGGCTTACCTCAGGAAACAAGAAGAACTCAAATAAGCAATCAACTTTAAACTTAAAGGAACTAAAAAAGAATAACAAACAAAGCCCAAAAATCAGTAGAAGGAAGAAAATAATAAAGATTATAGCAGGAATAAACTAAATAGAGTCTAAAAAACACAAAAGATCAAAGAAACCAAGAGTCAGTTCTTTGAAAGATAAACAATATTGACAAACCTTTAACAAGACTCATCAAGAAAGAAAGACAGAGGCCCAAATAAATAAAATTAGAAATAAAAGAGAATAACAACAGACACCAAAAAAACACAAAGTGTTATAAGAAAATATTATAAACAACTATATGCCAACAAATTGGAAACCTGGAAGAAATGGATAAATTCCTAGAAAAAGACAGTCTTCCAAAACTGAATCAGGAAAAATCAGAGAATTTGAATAGATAGATTATAACTAGTGAAATTGAAGCAGTAATCCAAAACCTCCCAACGCATCAAAGTCCTGGACCAGACAGTTTCACAGGTAAATTTTACTAAATATTCTATGAACAGCTAACACCTATCCTTATTCTTTTCCCACTCATCCATTTATTTTTATTCTTTTTTTATTGTTGTTCTATTACAGTTGTCCCAATTTTCCCCCATTGTTCCCCCCTGCCCCACTCTCCCCTGCACCTGCTCCCACAGTCAATCCCCCATCCTGTTGTCCAGGTCTATGGGTCATTTATACCTATTCTTTGACTAGACCCTTCCCCTTCTTTCTCCCCTTATTCCCTTCCCCTCACACCTTGGGTTGCTGTCAGTCTGTTCCTTATTTCCATGCCTCTGGTTCTATTTTGCTCATTTGTTTTTTCATTAGGTTCCTCTTATAGGTGAGATCATATGGTATTTGTCTTCCACCATCTGGCTTATTGCACTAAGCGTAATACTCTCCAGCTCCATCTATGCTGTCACGAAATGTTATGAGTTCCTTCTTGCTTTCTGTTGCATAGTATTCCATTGTGTAAATGTACCACAGTTTTTTGAGTCATTCATTTACTGAGGGGCATTTAAGCTGTTTCCAGCACTTGGTTATTGTAAATAATGCTGCTATGAACATAAGGGTGCATAGGTTCCTTTGAATTGGTGTTTCAGGATTCTTAGGGTATAACCCCAGCAGCAGAATTGCTGAATCAAAAGGCAGTTCTATTTTTAATTTTTTGAGGAAATTCCATACTGTTTTCCATAGTGGTTGCACCAGTCTGCATTCCCACCAAAAGTGCACTAGGTTTCCCTTTTCTCCACATCCTCACCAGCACTGTTTGTTTGTTGATTCATTTATGATGGCCATTCTGACCAATGTGAGGTGGTAGCTTATTGTGGTTCTAATATGCATCTCTCTGATGGCTAATGATGCTGAGCATCCTTTCATGTGTCTATGGACCCTCTGTATGTCCTCCTTGGAGAAGAATCTGTTCAGATCCTTTGCCCTTTTTTTAATCAGATTGTTTGTCTTCCTGGTGTTGAGTCATGAGTTCCTTATATATTTTGGAGGTCAAACCCTTGTCCGAGGTATCATTGGCAAATATGTTTCCCATACAGTTGATTCCCTTTTCATTTTGATGATGGTTTCTTTAGCCATGCAGAAGTTTTTTAATTTGATGTAGTCCCACTTGTTTATTCTTTCCTTTATTTCCCTTGCCCTAGAGGATACATCAGTGAAAATGTTGCTATGTGGGATATCTGAAATTTTACTGCCTATGTCTTCTTCTAACTTTAATGGTGTCATGACTTATATTTAAGTCATTTAACCATCTTGAGTTTATTCTGGTGTATGGTGTAAGTTGGTGGATGGGTTTCTTTTTTTTTTTTTTTTTTTTTTTTGCATGTACCATTCCATTTCTCCCAACACCATTCTTTGAAGAGGCTATTTTTACTCCATTTTACCCCAAAGGGGCTCCTGCCCCTTTGTCAAAAAGTTGACCATAGAGACATGGGTTTATTTCTAGGCTCTCTAGTCTGTTCCATTGATTTATGTGTCTGTTCTTATGCCAGTACCAGACTGTTTTCATTACAGTGGCCTTATAATATAGTTCGATATCAGGTATTGTGATCGTTCCTACTTTGCTCGTCTTTCTCAAAATTGCTGAGGTTATTCAGGGTTGTTTTTGGTTCCATATAAATTTTTTATTTGCCTGTTCTATATCTGTGAAATATGTTATTGGTATTTTAATAGGGATCGCACTGAATCTATAGATTGCTTTGGGTAGTTTGGACCTTTTAATGGTGTTAATTCTTCCAATCCACGAACACAGCATATGCTTCCATTTATTTGTATCTCCCTTAACTTCTTTCTTCAGTGTTCTGTAGTTTACTGAGTGCAGGTTTTTTACCTCCTTGGTTAAGTTTATTCCTGGGTACTTTATTTTTCTTGTTGTATAGTAAATGGGATTTTTTCCCTAGTTTCTCTTTCTCATATTTCATTGTCGGTGTACAAAATTGCCTTTGATTTCTGAATATTTACTTTGTATCCCACTATTTTGTCAAATTCACTTATTAGGTCAAGTAGTTTTTGGTGGGGCCTATGGGTTTTAACACTTATACTTCTTAAACTATTCCAAAAAATTCAAGAGGAGGGAAAATTCCCAGTTCATTTTGTGAGACTAGCATTATCCTAATTCCAAAACCAGATAAAGACACTACACAGAAAGAAAAATATAATCTGATATCCCTGCTGAACATAGATGTTAAAATCCTAAACAAAATATTAGCAAAATAGACTCCAGGTACACATTAAAAAGATCATACAGCATGATTAAGTGGAATTTAATTCGGGGTTGCAAGAATGATATAATATCCTCAAATCAATAAATGTGATACATCACACAAACAAAAGGAAGCATGAAAACCACATGATCATATCAACAAAGGTAAAAATAGCATTTGATAAACTCCAGCACCTATTTATGATTTTTTTTTAAAAACCTCTCAGCAAAGTGGAAATAGAGGGAACATACCTCAGTGCAGCTAAGGCTATATATGACAAAGCCAGGGTCAACGTCATACTCAATTGGCAAAAACTAAAAGTGTTCCCCTTAAGACCAGGAAAAAGACAAGGATGTCCATTCACCTCTCTTATTCAACATAATACTGGAAGTCCTAGCCATAGTAATCAGACAAGAATAAATTGGAAAGGAGGAAATAAAACTGCCCCTCTAAGCTGGTACCACTTTCGGGGATGAAAATATTCTCATCAGAGCTGGCTATTTCCCGTAAGTGCCTCCCACCCCCCACCAGTCCCAGGTAAACATCTATGTCTCATCTCCCTCCTCCAGGCAATCTGCTTCACTTCTCAGAGTCTTCTGCAGGGGTCAGAAGGAGGCACCCCACTCTCCTCTTTGAGGCTGTTTCCCCTCAGGATTCTCTTCTCTGAATCAAGACCTCAGATCTGACACACAGGATACTCATGGGTTCCCTATTTCCAATAGTAACCCATCCCACTCCCAAATAATTCTCACCCAGCCCAATCTGAAACGTGGCCCTCAAGAACCCTGTCCTAACCCCAAGCCTAGGCCACTTCTGTAACAGGACCTCCTCCCTGATTTCTCACCTGAGTTTATATTGCCCAGGGTGGGCTCCAGATCGCTGAATCCCAGCTGCATGCTTACATCTGTATGGCCACCCCAGCTATCGACCTGCCAAACCCCTCTCGGGCTCTAACCACTCCCATCTGCCCCTGCAGTCAATCTGGGAATTAAAGAAAAAGACTCCAAGAACCCTCAGCACCACCTGCAGCCAGCTCCTCCCTCAAAGCATTCTCCCTCGGACCACAGGCAGCGCCTGATCCCTACTGCCACCTGGCGGCTAAAGACGAAACTGCCGCTAGAAATTTCCTGAAAAGAGCCCTTCCAACACAGCCCAGGCAGCACAGCCCAGAAACAAAGACAGGAAGCAAATTCATAGTGCTAGAGGAGCCCACGGTCTAGACGGAGGTAGAAGCAGAAATAATGTCAGTACAGAGGCTTTTAAGAACCATTTTATTTTATCAAGGAGACAAGAACAGCACATGTGAAAACTGAATTAGAGCAGAAAGGTGTTTTGCAGGAGGCACGCAGGATGACCTGCCAAGAGTCAGGTGGAGCATACATGGCACCAAGAGGCTGTAGGAATGGGGAGAAATGTAGCTCGGGGCTTTACAACCCAGGTCTCTGTTCCCGATACAGGCCAAGACAGTTGTAGAGTGGAGGGTGGGCCCTGTGCTGTGGGATGCATGGTCCTGAGTTTGTAGCTAAGTGTTCTACGGGATGTTAGAAATGGCCAATGCAGCCTTAAAGTTGATTAAATAGGAAAAAAAAATGAGCTTCTCATGCATAAAAATTTACCAGTAGCAAGACAGTCTGAGGGGAAGGACAAAAGGGAGTAAATGAGCCTGTTGCCTGGCTAGATGGTCTCCACATCCTTCTTTACACACCTCCATGGGTTCTTGTATGGCTGGACGTGTCTGCATACGGGTGGATGTAAACAGGACTGAGAGGGGAGAACTGATCCCTCCACGGTCTCTTTCTAGCAATATGACTCAGTGACCAGACAGTTGGTGTGAGTTTGGGGGTGCTGGGTCCCATGGCCAGGCCGGGAAAGAATGAACTTTGCCGTCAGAAGCCTTAAGTCATGATCAGAAGTCAGCATAAGTAAGCTCCTGGTAAACCATTCACTGAGAGCAAGTCTCAGCCAGCCAAGAGGAGGGTGTGGGGAAGAGAGAGGCAACCACACACAGGAGAGCCAGGCCAGCCAGGGTCCAAGCAATGGGGACAGAGTCCAGTGTCACAGCCCATACAACGTGATGAAAATACAGAAAAGCAGTAACACCAAAACTCCCCACCTCCCACATTTTGGGTCCTAGGTGGGCTCTGTGGCTTCCATAGGAAACAGGAGCCGCTGAAGCCAAGAACAGTCTTCCACTTTGTGTCCCCAGGCTCCCCTCAGGCCCTTCAGGTGGTGGTGGGAGCTGAACCGACATTTGTTGCATATGAGGATAATTCAGCTTCCAAAGGCTTTTGAGGTGCAGTTAAGACAACTCTCCTCTGGAGACTAAGCTCACAAGCGAATAGCCCACAGCACCTAAAACCTGCTGTAGGTTTTATTATTATCAGAGAATTCCATGACAGGAATCTGTGAGGGCAAGGGACCTTAAGCTTTGAGCTATCTTATCTTCAGGAAGACATTCTAGACTCCAGTCAGTGCTGAGAGGTGCCTGCCTGCTTTGAACTATGCTCCTCGGCCCTCCATCTACCCATTTCCCAGAGGTCCTTAGGGACAAGACTGCCTCCTACTACTACCCCTGACCTCACCCACAGAGCACCTGCTTAACCCCGCCTCAGCTCAGCAGTGCAGGCCTGGGATTGGGGAGAGCAACTACAGACTACGTGCCTGGGGTTTCTCTCAAACCTGAGCCCACAACTTCATCCACAGACTCCGTGAACACTGGCTGACCATCACACCGGCGACGTAGACAGTCATGCAGAACTGAAAAGCAAGAAAGTGGTTGCCTGGGGGCAGGTGATTTGTAAGGGACACACAGACTCCTGGGTTGCTGGGATGTTCCGCCTCCTGTCCAGAGGTGCTTACTTTGGGTGTTTCCTTGTAATTCATTAAGCTATACATTTATTGTTGTTTTATTCTGTATCTGTTTTTCACAATAAAAGAAGTCTTTAACAAAAAAAATATTGTGGATAACTATTGAGCATTAAGTGTTTCTAATATTTTTGTTTTTTCCTTAGGGTCTCTTTGCAGATATGGGTAATGAGACAAATACTGTGAACATTTTACAATTCTCAATGCACATTACAGATCCTATTGGATCTGCGGTTCTACGACTAGTAAATTAGAAAATTTTCCTGAAGATCAAATGGCGGCAGAATACAAGGCAGTTACACTCATTGCCTTCCAGGACCAAACTGGAATTACAACTAAAATATTGAACAATCAACCCAAATAACCACGCAAAGACTAGTGAAAGAGAAATCTTGTAATCAAGGAAGAAAAGGCAGAGATGTGAAAAGGGCTGGCTCCACACCCACATGAAGTGGCTGAGAACTGGGAGGGATAACTCAGCTGGAAACATCCTTCCTGAAGAGTGTGGGGTCTCAACCCCAAGACCGACTCCCCATCCCCGAGCACCAGAGCTGGAAAAGGAGCCCGTATAACATCTGACCGAAACTCATCGAGGATTGTGTCCGCCAGGAGGGACGGGAGTTTGAAAGAAACCCAGATGCCCTCTTAGCACACAAAATCTTGTCTGCAGCCACTCTCCTTGGGTTCCAGCAGAAAAAAGGCCACTTGAAATGGAGCAGAGTCTTATGAGGAGAGACTGCATTGTATGGTTCTGGGGAGAGAGCTGGAGGGTTCCTGTGTTGAGTCCCTCTCCTATATCTCAGATATAACATTTCTTACGTTGAGCACTCTCCTTCATAGGACACCAGCCGGGGGGACAGCACCCTCTCCCCCCCGTAGCCCCACCCTCTCAACTCCCCATAAACCCATACAGAGAGGAGTCAGCTACTGGGCTAGGGGAGTACAGTCCTTGACAGATTCAGGGGGTGTCAGAGACTGAGTTGTGTGGCTCTAGGACAGGAACCATTTTTCCCTTGCACATTGGACCAGCGTAGGTACAGAACCCTCCCTCCACACGGCCATATCTTGGTCTGTTTGGGCCTAATAAATTCTGATAGCCTCCCCCTAATGACTCCCTGAGACCCAATCCCACCACAAAGGTCTGTGAGCACCCAGAGGGTGGCAACTGAGCTTGGGGTACCCTAGGACTTTTACTGAGTGACCTCAGATCCAGCACTGGCACCAAGTTAGAATCTATATCAATCTGGTGACTACCACTCGCTCCTACCTGAAAGCACACAGAAAACTTACCTCAAGCAATTTCCATACTGCCAGAAACTCTTTCAGTGATTGAGCCTAACAAGCAGTTGGCAGGTGGAGGTAGGTGAAGGTGTATCTTGGGGTACCTTGGGTCTTTTGCTGACCTGTCCCCAGGCTTGGTGCTACTGGAAGCTGGCCTTGGTGCACTTGTTCACATGCACACCCAGGTCCAGCAGAGGCAGCCATAAACTGTGGATCACTTTGTAGCTCCAAACAGGTTGCCCAGGGCCAGTAACAGGTGTGTCTGACATTGACTGCACCAGAGTTCCTTCGAATAGTCCCCAGAACCAACATACCGAGTGGCAAGCTTTAGACAATATCAGAGCGGGGTCCAATAATCTCCACAAGACACACATGCAAAGTAAAATCTCGTCAGACACCAGACCCTGCTGAGGTGAGTTCCACTTCATGGGGTCAGCACCCTCACAGCAGCTTGTACACTGTGGTCGGGGTTGATCCTCACAACCAGCCAGCCTGAGGGGTGACCCCATGCATGGATGGGCCAACAGCAATCAAGACTCAGTTACAACAAGAGGACTCACATTACACACATGAGGGACATTCCTGAAGCACCCAGAGCAGATGACCAAGGAGACCACACCATTGGGTTCCACAGAATACCTATGACATAAGGCCACCCTATCAAGACTGGGAGAGAACTTGTAGTCAAGACAGGAGTGCAGATAACCATGGCTCACCACCTCACACAACCACATCAAAATTACAGTTAAACTACAGAACAACCATTATTCAGAACCACCCGTAAATTGGGCTGAGTTGAAATCCCACAACTACAAAATTTAAGAAGAAAATACATCAAGACTGGTAGGAGGAATGGGGACACAATATGGGCTGGTCCCACACATACATGTGGCAAATAAAAATCAGGAGGGATATCGCAGAAGCAAGGGATTCCGGCTCCATGCCAGACCCCTACACCAGGGTCCGAGTCTAGGAAGAAAAGTCCCCATAACTATTGGCTATAAAAACCAATGGGGATTGAGGCTGTGGAAGACAGAAACTTCTAGAGTCCCACGTGGTTCCTCTTAAAAGACCCATGCACAGGTTTACTTGGACTCACTCCCTCAGAGCTCCAGTGCCAGAGCAGCACTTGAAACTGAAGTGCCTGGCATGGGGGTAAGAGCTGGGAGGCAGTTTTTTCCCAGACAGAAGTGCTGGCAGAGGCCAATGTTCCATTTCTGAGCCTGCCCCTCTCCACTGCTGACAGTCAGGTGCCATATCTGAGACTCTACCAAACTTGCTCACACTGTTTGACCCACCTGGTAATTCTCTGAGGTTCCACCACACCCAAATTTTAGGCCCACCCAAGCTGTTTCCAGTGGTTTTTCCATATGAATGGCTTACCTTGGCTCATGCTTCAAATTGTCCTAAATTCTTTCAAACAAGCAGCATCTCGCCTCTCACTAAGCCCCTGTACCTCTCACTAAGTGGTCTCAGGCCCAGCACTAGGAGCAGCGGGACTTGGTTCATAACTTGGCCTCTCTTGGGCACCTCCAAGCTCAGTACAAGTAGCAGCAATCTGCAGATCACTTTGTAGCTTATGCCAGGTGGCCCCAGACAGAACACAGACAGTGGCTGACACTGGGTTGCACCCCCTGGGAGGTTCCAGAGCCTGCACACCCAGTGGCCAGGTATAGACCACATGGAGGCAACACCACCCAACCACTTCCACAAGCAACACACTCAAAGGGTGGACTCAGCAGGCACCACAGCCCTACTGAAGTAAGTCCTGCTCTGTGGAGCGGACCACTGCACAGCTGATCATCCATGGTGGATGGAGGTTGCTTGTCAGTGGTCACAGTAAATCCTTGCACCTGATCAGCCTGGGTAAGTCCCTCCTATTGACCTGCCAACAGCGATCAAGGCTCAATTACAAGAGGAGGATATACACAGTCCACACAGTGGATGCACCTCGAATACCCAGCTTGTGTGGCAGAGGAGTCTGTGCCACTGGACCCTACAGGACACTTACTACATTAGGCCATGCTACCACCAGGGAGATGTAGCAACTCAACCTAATAAATAAAAACAAACACAGAGAGGCTGCCAAAATGAAGAGACAAAAAAACATGTCCCAGATAAAAGAACAGAATAAAACTCTAGAAAAAGAACTAAACAAAAGGGAGATGAGTAATCTACTAGAAGCAGAGTTCAAAACACTTGTTATATGGATGTGCAATGAACTTAGAATAAGAGTAGATGGACTCAGAGAGAACTTAAACAGTGTAAAAAAGAACACAGAAATCATTTTTAAAATGTTGTCAAAAATGAAGGATACACTAGCTGAAATGACGAACAATTTGCAGGGAATCAACATATCAAATCAGCAATTTGGAATATAAGGAAGCAAAAAACACCCAATGAGGACAGCAAGAAGAAGAAAAAAGAATCCAAAAATGTGAAGATAGTGTAAGGAGCCTCTGAGACAACTTCAAGTGCACCAATATACTGTGAAGAAAATAGACATGTAAGTCCAGGAAGTGCAGAGAGTCCCAAACAAAGTGAAATCAAAGAGGTCCACACCAAGATATTTCATAATTAAAATGCAAAAGGTTAAAGACAATGAGAACATCGTGAAAGCAGCAAGAGAAAAGCAGTTAGTTACCTACAAGTTAGCTTCCATACAGTCAGCTTTCTCAAAAAGTTTTCTCTTGCTTTCTCAAAAGAAACTTTCAGGCTAGAAAGGATTGGCAAAAAAAATATTCAAAGTGATGAAAAGCAAGGACCTGAAACCAAGATTACTCTACCCAGGAAAGCTATCATTTAGAATCAGAAGGCAAATAAAGAGCTTCCCAGACAAGAAAAAGCTAAAGGAGTTCACCATCACTAAACCATTATTATATAAAGGGTCTTCTAGATGAAGAAGAAGAAGAAGAAGAAGAACAACAACAACAACAACAACAACGACAGTAACAAATATGAACAATGAAATGGCAATAAGTACATCTCTACCAACAATTAAATCTAAATTATAAAATAAACAAACAAGCAGAACAAAAACAGAATCATAGACACAGAGAACATTTTGATGGTTGCCAGGTGGAAGGTGGGTCAGGGAGATGAGTGAAAAAAGGTGAAGGGATTAAGTATAAATTGGTAGTTACAGAATAGTCATGGGGATGTAAAGTACAACATAGGGAGTAGAGTAGCCAAAGAACATATATGCAGGGCCCATGCACATAGACAACAGTGTGGAGATGGCCAGAGGGAGTGGGGAGGTTGGTTAGAGGGGGATAAAGGTGAAAAGTTTAAGAAAACTTTAATAGCATAAACAACAAAATGTAATTTAGACAACAAGAACAGAAAAGAGGAGAAGTAACAACTGACACCACAGAAATACAAATTCTTTTGTAAGAAAATACTATAAAAAACTATATGCCAACGAACTGAACAACTTGGGAAAAATGGATTAATTCCTAGAACTATACAATCTTCCAAAACTGAGACTTCTGGCCAAGCATAGGTAAACATAGCTCACCTCCTTGCACAACCACATCAAAATTACAACTAAAATATAGAACAGCCATCACTTAGAACTATCAGAAATCGAGCTGAATGGAAGTCTGACAGCTATTGAGTTAAAGAAACCACAAACATCCAGACTGGTAGGAGGGATGTAGTCACAGAACAGGTTGATCCCACATCCACATATGGTGGATAAAAATTCAGGAGGGATATCTCAGGAATGATGAGTCCCAGCCTCACCCTGGGCCCTCAGTCCAGGGTTCCAGTGCCAAGAAGATAAGTCCCCATAACTTCTGGCTGCAAAAAACCAGTGGGAATTGAGTCAGTGGAAGAAACTTCTAGAGTCCCAAGCAGTTCCCCTTAAAGAACCCACACATGGAATTACTCAAACTCACTCCCCCTGAGCTCCAACACTGGGATAGCAGCTTGAAACACACCAGTAGCATACAGGGAGCAACTGAAGTGTCTGGCATCAAGACAAGCGCTGGGGGGACAGTTTTCTCCCAAACATAAAAGTGGGCAGAAGCCATTGTCCCATTGCTGAACCTTCCCCCTTCCAGAGCCATAGAGCCCACAGGCTGGTGCCATATCTGAGGCTCCATCAACCCAGCTAATACTGTTTGCTCTGCCCTGGAGATCCCTTGAGACTTCGTCCCATCCAACTTACAGGCCCACCCTTGTTAACCATGACTTTTCCATATAAATGGCTGGTCTTGGCTCATGCTTCACAACTTCCTAAATCCTATCAAACAAGCAACAGCCAGCCTCAGGAAGCCCCCAGACCCCGTACCTCTTTCTAAGTGATTCAGACCCAACACTAGCAGCAGCCAACCCAGATTCACAGCTTGGCTTCAACTGGGATTCTCCAAGCCCAGCACAATAGCAGCCATCTCAGACTGCTTTATAGCTCATGCAATGTGCCCCAGGCAGACACAGGTGCGAGCTGACCTTACCTGCACAACCCAGAAACCCCAGAGCCTGTTCACCCAGCTACAAACCACATCAGAGCACCTACCACTGTGCTCTTGCACAGCTGATCCTCCAAAGGGAGCAGAGGTTGGTGGTCAGTGGTCACAGCGAGTCCTTGCATGAGACTTGGTTCTCAGCTTCATCCACTCTACTGTTGCTTCCCCATAAATGGTTCTTTATTTCAATTAGAGAGTACTTCATGGCTGACTGGATCTTTTTTTATGTTGTTGAGGTCCCCGCTAAGTTCCTTGAGTATCCTTATAACCAGTGCTTTGAACTCTGCATTTGTAAATACCTCCCATTGACCTGCCAATAGCAATCAAGGCTCAACTACAGGAGGAGATATACACACCCATACAAAAGGTGTACTTCAAGTACCCAGCTTGGGCGATAGGGGAGGCTGTGCCACTGGACCCTACAGGACACTCACTATATTAGGCCACGCTACCAAGACTGGGAGTCATAGCAGCTCTACCTAATATACAGAAACAAACACAGGAAGGCTGCCAAAAATGAGGAGATAAAGAAACATGGCCCAAATAAAAGAACAGATCAAAACTCCAAGAAAAAAACTAAACAAAATGGAAATAAGCAATCTATCAGATGCGGAGTTCAAAACACTGGCTATAAGGATGCTCAAGTAACTTAGTGGGGACCCCAACAGCATAAAAATAGATTCAGTCAGAAATGAAGTATTCTCTAATTGAAATAAAGAACAATTTACAGGGAAACAACAGTAGAATGGATGAAGCTGAAAATCAAATCAATGATTTGGATCATATGGAAGAAAAAACAACCAACCAAAACAACAAGAAGAAAAAAGAATCCAAAAAAACAAGGATAGTGTAAGCAGCCTATGAGACAACTTCAAGCATTCCAACATTCACATTACAGGGGTGTCAGAAGGAGAAAAGATAGAGCAAGAAATTGGAAATCTATTTGAAAAAATAATGAAAGAAAACTTCCCTAATCTGGTGAAGGGAATAGACATGCAAGTCCAGGGGGCACAGAGAGTCTCAAACAAGATAGACACAAAGAGGACCTCACCAAGACACATCATAATTAAAATGCCAAAGACTAAAGATAAAGAGGGAATCTTAAAAGCAGCCAGAAAAAAGCAGTTAGTTACCTACAGGACAGTACCCATAAGGCTGTCAGCTGATTTCTCAAAAGAAGCTTTGCAGGTTAGAAGGGATTGGCAAGAAATATTCAGATTCATATAAAGCAGGGACCTACAGCCAAGATTGCTCTAACCAGCAAAGCTATCATTTAGAATTGAAGGGAAGATAAAGATCCTCCAAGACAAGTAAAAACTAAAGGAGTTTATCATCAACAAACCATTATTATATGAAATGATAAAGGGGTTTATTTAAGAAAAGAAGATCAAAACAATAAACAATAAAATGTCTATAAATACATATCTGTCAGCAATTCAACCTAAAAAAGAAACTAGGCAAACAAGATGAATAGAGACAATCATGGATATGATGAGCATTTTGACGGTTACCATATAGGAGGTATTGTGGGGGAATGGGTGAAAAGGTGAGGGGATTAAGAACTACAACTAGATAGTTACACAATAGCCATGGGGATGTAAATTACAGTATAGGAAACAAAGTAGCCAAAGAACCTATACGCTTGACTTATGGACATGAACAATGGTGTGGGGATTGCCTGAGGTACTGGGGGTTGCTGGGTGAAGGGGGAAGAATTGGGACGACTGTAATAGCAAAATCAATAAAATATTTTTTTTAAGTTTAATATGCATTGGTTCTGAAAAAAAAAAGCTGTATTAGGAAAAGTCAGAAAACCTGAATAGACCAATTACAACTAATGAAATTGAAGCAGTAATCAAAAACCTCCCAGCCAACAAAAGTCCAGAACTGGTTGGCTTCACAGGCAAATTTTACCAAACACTAGAAAAAGAACACCTATCTTTCTCAAACCATTACAAAAAAAAAAAAAAATTAAGAGGAAATACTTCCAAGCACTTTTTATAAAGCCAGCATTATCCTAATTGCAAAACCAGATAAAGACACTACAAAGAAAGAAAATTACAGGCACTATCCCTGATAAACATAGATGCAAACATCCTCAACAAAATGTTAGCAAACCAAATCCAGCAATATATTAAAAAGATCAAACACCATAATCAACTGGGATTTATTCTGGAGGTGCAAGGATGCTACACTCTTTGCAAATCAATAAGATACACCACCTAAACAAAATGAAAGATAAAAACCAATCATTGCATTGATAGAGGCAGAAATAGCATTTGATAAAACCCAGCACCCATTTATCATTTTTAAAAAAACCTCTCAGCAAAGCGGAATTAGAGGTAACACACCTAAACATAATAAAGGCCATGTATGGTAAACCCACAGTAAACATCATATTCAATGGGTGAAAACTAAAAGTATTTCCCTTAAGATCAGGAACAAGATAGGGATGTCCTCTTTCACCACTCTTATTCAACATAGTACTGGAAGTCCTAGCCACAGCAATCAGACAAGAAGATATAAAAAACATACAAATCAGAAAAAAAGGAAGTAAAACTGTCATTATTCACAGATGACATGATGTGCATAGAAAACCCTAAAGACTACACCAAAGAGCTACTAGAACTAATTAATGAATTTGGCAAAGTAGCAGAAGACAAAATTCAGTGGCATTTTATACACCAGTAATGAACTATCAGAAAGAGACACTAAGAAAACAATTCCACATACTATTACAGCAATAATAAATAATAATAATAATAATAATGTACCTAGGAATAAATATAACCAAGGAGGTATAAGAGCTGTACTCAGAAAATTATAAGACACTGAAGAAAAAAATTGAAGTAGAAACAAATGGAAGCATATACTGTGTTCATGGACAGGATGAATTAACATCATCAAAATGTCCATATTACCCAAAGTAATCTACAGATTCAACACAATTCCTACTAAAATACCAATGGTGTATTTCACAGAACTAGAAAAAATATTTCAAGAATTCATATGGAACCACAAAAGACCTCAAATAGCCACAGCAATCTTGAGAAAGAACAAAGCTGGAGGAATCGCACTAACTCATATCAAACTATACTATAAGGTCATAGTAATCAAAATAGCATCGAGCCCTTGCTGGTGTGGCTCAGTGGATTGAGAGTCGGCCTGCAATCCCACAGGGTCGCCAGTTCGGTTCCCCAGTTAGGGCACATGCCTGTGTTGCGGGCCAGGTCTCCAGTAGGGGGTGCATGAGAGGCAACCACACATTGATATTTCTCTCCCTCTCTTTCTCCCCCCCTTCCCCTCTGTCTAAAAAAAATTAAATAAGTAAACAAATAACAAAATAGCATGGTACTGGCATAAGAACAGACACATAGATCAAAGGAACAGAATACAGAAAACCCAGATATGAACCCACGCCTATACGATCAACTAATGTTTGACAAAGGAGGCAAGCATGTACAATGGGGTAAAGACAGTCTATTCAAAAGATGATGTTGGGAAAATTGGATAGATGTATGCAAATAAGTGCAACTAGACCTCTTTTTACACCATATACAAGAATAAACTCAACATGGAGTAAACATTTAAACGTAGGACTTGAAACCATAAAACACCTAGAAATCATAAACAGTAAAATCTTAGACCTTTCTCTTAGTAATATGTTTTCTGATATATATTCTCAGGCAAGGAAAATTTTTTAAAAAAACCAAATGGGACTACATCAAACAAAAAGTTTTTGCACAGAAAAGGAAACCATCAACAAAATAAAAAGATGACCCATACAATGAAAGAACATTCACCAATGCATCTGATAATGGATTAATATCCAAAGTTTATAAAGAATTTATAAAACTCAACACCAAAAAAACAAATAATCTAATTAAAAAATGGGCAAAGGAGCTGAATAGACACCTATCCAAAGAGCACATCCAGAGGGCCAATAGAAATATGAAAAGATACTCAATGTCACTAATCATCAGAGAAATGCAAATTAAAACCACAGTGAAAGATCATCTTCACCTGTCAGAATGGCTGTCATCAGTAAATCACAAACAACAAGTGCTGGCAAGGATGTGGGGAAAAGGAAATACTTGTGCACCTGTGGGTGGGATTGGAGAGTGGTGCAGCCACTATGGAAAATAGTAGAGAGTTTCCTCAAAAAATTAAAAATGGAACTGCCTTATGACCCAAGAATTCCACTTCTGGGCTTGTATCCAAAGAAACCAAAAAAAATAATTCAAAAAATACATGCACCACTATGTTCATTACAGCATTATTTACAATGGCCAAGCTATGGAAGCAACCCATGTGCCCATCAATAAACAAGCACATAAAAAAGTTATGATACATATATAATATGGACTATTACTCACCTATAGACAAGTACAACATCTGACCATTTGTGACAGCATGATGGATGTAGAGGTTATTATGCTAAGAGAAATAAATCAGTCAGAGAAAGACAAATACCACATCATGTGATTTATATGCAGAATCTGTAGAACAATATAGACTAACACACAACAGAAACAGACTCATAGATACGAGAACAGACTGATGGTTCCTAGAGGGGATGGGTTGGAGGATAAACCGAAAAAGGTGAAAGGACTAAAAAGCACAGATTACTAGTTACAAAATAGTCACAGGGATTTAAAGTACAGCATAGAAAATATAGTCAATAAGATTGCAATAACTATGTGTGGTGCCAGTTGGATACTAGAAATATCAGGTGGAACTCTTTGTGAAGTAGGTGATTGTCTATGCCGTACACCAGAAACTAATATGAAATAATATTGAATGTAAATTGTAATTGAAAAAAATTGTAAATTTAAAAACTATTTTTTCCAAATGCTTGCTGGCTGGTTGTATTTTTACTTAGTGAATCATCTATATATATCTTTGAATATCATCCCTTGGAGAAATCCACTCATGTTTGAGATGGTGATTCCTCAGCATTCTGAGAGGAGAGACGGATCTATGGAGAGGAACATACTACAGATATCTAGGGGGCCTGGATTAACGGAGGGAGCAGCCTCGCCCTTCTTCTCAATCCTGTGATGAGCTGGTGTCCCCTCCCCAGGCTGCAGGCACAGAGCTGGGCCAGATCTGTCCATTTGGCTCCACCCATCCTGCGTCCACAGGCCCTGGAAACGCAGAGTGAGCCACTTGGTATCTGCCTGGGGGAGCAGGGGCAGAAAGGCAGCAGACCAGACAGAACATGACAAGACAGCTGAGACACAGAACTGGACGCAATGCACACAGTGAAGGGTGCAAACAATACCCACAGGCAGGGAGGGCTTCAGAAAGGGGCACTTGAGCCCAGCCAGGAAGAGCATGGAGGAGGGTGGGTAGAGTTTGAGGGGAGCTTAAAGAACCATGAGCAAAGAGAGCACTGCATGGGAGGGATGCAACACTGGCCATGTTTGAAACTAGTCTGGAGAGACTGGGAGAGACCACAAAGGCCTTGGATGCTATGCTCAGAGTTAAGCTTTTTCTTGTAAGTCGCCATTTCCCAAAGCATGTAATGATCAGAACACAATTCAGCAAAAGCTCAGGAAGGCTTTTTTGCTTGAAAAAAGGAATGGGAATCCCATGGTCACAAACGTTGTGAAATACCAGATTAAAAGATTTAAACTGATATTCCCACTGGAGCAGGGACTATGAATATCTCAAAAGGGATCTGCTCTGCAGCAATTTCCAAATTTATCTGCCCCACCTTTGTACCCCATCCCCTTGTCTGAGGAGTGTTTCTCAGAACTGACATTCCATGGGTCACAGTGAGAATTTCTGATGTGGGTAAACCGGGTGCCAGTTTGTGGATACAGTGAGTGAGAGGAGCCTTCACCTTCCTTTTGCTCTCCGCAGCTATGATAGCTCATTGGCAACGTGGTCCTTTCAGGGAAACCCTGTTTTGGTCACAGTAGTGCAACCACACCTCTGCACTAAATATGAACTACTTAGGATGGACCTGTCTGCCGCCAACCCAGGCCCTCTTCAATGGTCTACTCATTCCTTCCGCAAGCAGTTCCTCCTGTGTACCAGCCACTGCTCCAGGTGCCATCCATACATTAACCCAACAAACTCTCTGCCCTCTTCTTCCTATTAGAAGGAGAAAAGCACTACACAATAATCACAATAAGTACAGAAATTACACTCATTAGAAAGTGACAGGCTCTGGGGAAAAAGCAGGGAAGGGTAGGTCAGGATCTGGGAGGATGGTTTCAATTTCACATCAAGAGGTCAGAACAGGTTCCACTGGGGAGAGAAAAGACTGGAAGGAGGTCAGGGAGTGGCCACGTGAACATCTACGGGAATAGCTTTCCTGGCAGAAGTAACAGCCTATGTAATGGCGGTGAGTGTGGCTGAAGCAGATGTGGGCACAGGTAAGAAGGGAAGGAGATTCTGAGATCAAAGAAGTAATGAGGAACTAGGTCAGGTTCATGTTAACCTAGAATCATGGGATGTCAGAGCCAGAAGGGGTCTTGCAGACTACATGATAACCTGGTACTTGCTGGACAGATGAGAAAACAAGGTGGAGAGGGGATGGGGCACTTTCCCACGAGACACTGGAATGGAACTTGGTTCCTGGACAGGACTTTTCAAACCCAGCTCTTGCTAAAGAAGACCTTTTCTGGGCCCTATGCAGCCTGTACTCCCAACTCTTACCAAATGTCCAGGAAAAAATACCTAGGGAGCCACAGCTGCAGGACTAGGAGACCTGGGTCTAGGTAGCTGCTGCACCACTCCCCACCAGGGGGCGCCAGCCCAATACCCAGCGTCTCCCTACACCCCTGAAAACTCCCTGTTCTTGGCTCCACAGTACTGCTCCTACCCAATCTAACCCTGACCTCAGCCCACCAGTGGTTCCTTCCCCCCATACTTGCCCTTTGTCTCAGTGTCTCTCTTTCCACTGCCCCATGGCAACCCCAAGAAGAGCCCTGAAAAGGGGACCCCAGCCTGGTTTTGAGATGCAGTGTGGGAGATGAGGAGGAATGCCATGAGAGCCTGACATGGGGCAGTGTGGAACATGACAGTCACCAGTGTGGACTCCCCTGCTCACTGGAGGCTGGCTCTTGCTCTTTTCCTGATGTATTTGCTTGCCAAGGGGTCCCCAGGGGCTCATTTGGAGCCAGGGAATGGGGCAAACGATGTAAGGGTAGAGGTGAGATTCAGAGAAGAGAGGGCAGTCTGCAGTGCCTGGGAGGTCTTTTCTGGGTCACGGCTACTGGAAAAGGAGGCCACTCCCCACAGCCCCACTCACAGGTTTTATCCCCTTCCAACAGCAACAGCCCAAGAGCAGGCAAAACTGAGGCATCAGAGAAAAATCTGTTTCCAGGTACCCTCCCTTCCTGCCCCTAATTCCTGGACATGTCAGGGTGAGACCTCTGTGGACTCTGCCCACACACCAGCTCTGCTCTAGGACTACACTGAGGTTCCCATAGGGGCTGGGAAGGGTGGTACTGCTGCAGGTCCCTCACCAACCCTGTGTGTGCCCAAGCCACACCCACCTGGCACACACACCCTGCTGGGACAGGGCATATAGTCCAGAGACACACCCCATCCCAGCCCACATCACTGGACAAGCCAAGAGACAGGTAACTAGCAGGCAGAGAGTCAATATAAAGTCTCTCTCATCCCACTGCTCTCTCCATCCCTACTGTCCCTCTGCCTCCATCCTGACCTTGCTTTCTGGGGCTCTGAGGCCTAAACCCCCAAACCTGAGTAGCAGAGGTCAGTGGGAGCCCCCAGCTGACCAGGGAAACAGTCTCCTCCCCTGAATTTTGGTCTTGCTTAGTAGCTGGCCTGAGGCCAGGAATAAGGCTTCCCCTCTCCGAGGCAGACTTTCTGCTGACTGTAAGATGGGGAAATCTCAGAAGCTGTACTCACAGCCTGGCCGGCCCAGGGCAGAGAGCTCTGTGCCCACCTGCAGCAGAGGGGGTACCAGGGACAGACGGTAGGGCCAAGAGCACTAGGAGAAAAGGCTGGGGTTGGGCTGCAGCATAGCAAGGAGGAGGGATGGGGAGGGGGGTGATGAGAGAGAGGACTAAGAAGACATTTGGGGATAAAGCGCAAGATGGAGTGAGAGGTGACCTCATTCACCCCTTCACACTTCTTGGGTATAGGGATTTTAGCACTGTCTGCCAGTGCAGGGTAGGGGTTGAGCGCTATGGGAAAGTGGAGGGAGGTAAGAGGCTGGGGGAAGGTGGGGAAGAGTTGGGGCTGAGAGGTGAGGCGGGATGCCAGATTTGTCTGTCGGGACAAGAGTGAGTGCTGCCAGCCCAGGGGAAAGGGATCATGATGAGCTGAGCTGAGGGTGGAGACAGCCAGCAAAACCCACCCTCCCCAACATGCTAGGAGGTGGTAGTCCCTCTTCCACCCCAGTCTGCTGGGGTGGAAAGTCAGGGAATGGAGGAAAGAGGGAGTGGGAGGGAGAGATGTCCAGGAAGCAGAAAGCAAAGCCCCCACAGGGAGAGAAGGAAGCAGAGCATGGGATGGTGCGAGGCATTAGAATAGTTATTCTTGTCCTGTTTCCCTAGAGATCTCGTTCTGGGTCCCCTCACAACAGCTGTGATGTGCTCATCCTCCACCACTCCTGCTGATGGATTAGGGGACCTTGGCCAGAATTCCAGCCAGGGGCAGGAAACCTCATCTTCACTGTAGTGAGCACCTCCCTTGCTCCCAATTCTCTCTCCCTGCTTCGCAGCCTACTGCCCCCTCTTGGCCAAAGCTGGGCTTCCTCCTCCTCCAAGAAGCTCTCCTAGATTGACCCCTCTGCACCTCACTCACTCCAGGGCTCCACATCCTCACCATAATGACCAAACATCCTTTTCATTTCTGAGCGTTGATAAGTAGCCAGGTAAGTGTTCTGAGCACTGTGGTTTCCTGGGTGTGTCTCAGGTCTCCCCCATTAACAGTAACTCCAGGGCAGGGACCTGGATGTCAGGTCACAAGCCAGTCCTCAGGGAGGCAGTTGGGGAGCTGCCAGTGCATTTTTGCAGCACCGAATCCTAATTAAGTGGCCCCCATCTCTCCATACAACCTGTTGAAGCCTGACCTTTGCATCTCCCCTTCCCCCGCTTTCTTAAACCCAAGTCATCAGCTTTTCCCAACCTCCTGCTCTTTGCCAACAGTCCTGCCCTTCTCCCACTCACCCAGACTAGAAACCTGGAGTCTTCTCTTATTCTCTCCCCTGGCATCCCAGATACAGGCTCATATCAAGGCCTGGCTTTTCCAGGGCTCTAATGCTAATCGCTTCATTTCATTTCAAGTCAACAAGCTTTCTTGAGCACCTTCCAGAGAGAGACTGGCTAATGTAAGGGGCTGCTCTACAAAAGGTGAGTGAGACACCAGCTTTAGAGCCAGTCACTGCTGTTTAAGTCAGATTATAATAAGTGTTATACTAGCAGGACAGACACCTTTGGAATCAGAGATTAATTTCCACCTGGGAGGATGAAGAAGGCAGTCTAGACTGTTTCTGGTTTTCCTTCTAGAAAGGATGAAATTTTGGCTCACCAGTGATAGGCCAGCTGGTCTTGGGCAATTTTCTCAAGCTCTGAGTCTTTGTTTCCTTAACAACAATATGGGAATGATAAAAAAAAACCCTACAGGATTTGAGTAGGATCATCTACAACAATAGCTAGCATTTGTTAGTTCTCCTTAGGTATCGAGCCCTGCCCTAAGTGTTTTACATTTATGTATTGTGTCATTCTACTCTGAACCCTCCCCCCACAGTGAGGTAGGTGACATTATCATCCCTATTTTCAGATAAAGAAACCGAGGCTCAGGTTGGTTAGGTAAATTGTCCGATTTGGCCCAACTAAAAAGGATTGGAGCCAGGATTTGATGCAAAACAGTGTTTCGTAATCCAGTCCTACTCACCCATGCAAGTTTATCTTCAAAATAACTGTAATAATAGCTTTTTTTCAGCTCTACTCTGTGCCAGGTTCTATGTCAATTAATTTACTTGCATTCTTAATGGCCTTACTCTAATTCTTAGCCCAACCTTGAATGGCGGATATTATCATTTATGAGAAAATCGAGACTCAGAAAGTCTAAAATCACAGGGCTAGTTCTCTGAAGAGCCAGGCTGAAATCCAAGTCTGCCAGCACCCACCTATAGCTCAGCCTATCTTGTCACCTTCTAGACTCACTCAGTCATTATACTTGTTCTCCCTTCTCGCCTTGTTAATGTTCCCACCGGTTCTCCACGCATCCTGACTTGCCTCTTCCCCTCTTCAGATTCCTACCCACTGCTCAAGGCTAGCTCAAACAACACCCTCTTGGGAAGCTCTGCATGCTAATTCATTCAAGCTACACTGGCCTCTTCTCTTCCAGAGAGCACAGAGCACATTTATGGAGTATATCTTGGCACCTGATCATACTTAATTGACAGTGTAATTATATATTATTTGGCTTTGTCTTCTAATTATTTAATGTTTACAAATCTTACATCCCCAACCAGAGTGCAAAAATTCCTTGAGGGCAACAAACTTGACTTTCTCTTCACTTATTCTGTCTTCTCCCCTCGTCAGCTTACAGAGTGCTAGGCTTACAGAAAGAGTTCCTGCAATAAATAGGGACTTAAAGAGCACTGAAGAGGCAGAAATTTTCTGGTTATTAATTGCCTTCATACCTTACTATATGGATGGATATCTGCACAGTATGTTACCCTGGCTGGATGCAGCAAAAACCTCACCTGAAGGCTGCTTTCCCCAGGGTTTATGGGAGCTAGGGGGTACTTTGAGGACATATCCACCGAAGGACAGCTTTACCCTCCTCTCTGCATTGATAGCACCAATTCCCTGTCCTTCCCTTCTTCCTCGTTCTCCCTGAATGAGGGAGCTGAGAGAGTTACCCGAGGGGAGGGGAGGCTTGATGGCAGGGCAGGGAAGGCCTATGGGGACTGCTGACAGCACTCAAGCCCAGTGTATCTGACCCTCCTGTGTCTCTGCAGTAACCACATAAGCAGGCCAGGTTTCGTAGGCAGGCATCCCGCACAGTGGCATGGAGTCCTGCACTCAGAGAGATCCTGTGCTTGCTGTTATCATCTTGAAATTCTTCATCATATTTGAGCATTTTTCTTTTGCACTGGGCACAGCAAGTTATGCAGCTGGGCCTGCATGTGATCCCCTCCACAACCTGGAGCCCGTGCAGGTGAAGGTGAAAACACAGACTGGGGCCAACAGCCTGGGCTCTGTCCCAGCTCTGCTACTTACGCATGACAAGAGACTCAGCTCGAGGCAAGTTGCCAGATCTCTTTCAACCGGCGCCCAGCTCTGTGTCACAGTCCCACAGTTCCCTCATCTATAAAATACATATTCCCAATATGTTTCTAGGAGGCTCATGGAAGAATGTGCGTGTAAAGGGCTTCGTGCAGTGCCAGTACATGGTAAGCACTTGACAAATGGCAGCTATTATGGCTGCTGTTGAGATTATTGTTGAGGCGGGAGACACAGATGGAGCTGGAACATAGATGAGACTAAAAACAGCTGGAGGTTTGGCCTCGCGACCAGGTGCCTCATACTCCAGGTCCAGAGATCAGAGTCCTGAGTCCAGGCCTCCCTCCATTATTAATTCAACTCTCTCTTCCTTCACTTTTTTAATCACACCTATCCTGCCTCCTCAGCCAGAGCCATATAATATCTCTGGTAATTTTTTTATCATGTCTTCAACATAAATGTGGAAATTTTGCACAAAACAGTTCCTAAGTTTTCTGTCTCACTCCATTCCAACTTGTGCCTATCACCCCCTCCAAGAGGCCTTCTTTGGCGGGGACCTTTCCACTCCTTCTCTCCGTGATTCCAGGACCAGTATTAAATTGCAACTGCCCATGCCTTGCTTAGTCATGACTTCCCCACCCACCGAGTGGAAACAGATACCATCTCCCCATCAGAATGTAACTACCTGAGGACAGACAACCGACCCCTTTGAAATTCTCACCACATCAGAATGCCTCTTTCTGAGCTATGGGCTCTGTGCAAGCCCACTGCTCGGTGCTCAGTTTTCAGTTTTGTCAAAGACAGTAAAACGTGCCTGCCTCTTTCTCACCATCTCAGCGTGATGGAAGGTAATGCAGAAAAACAAGCTGAACCTCCAGGAGTCAGAGTTTCAGAAAACTACAAGATAAACATTATTTAAATATGCTCTGTCCTCAGCAACGAGAATAAAGGAAACATTATGTGCAGTAGAAAAATCCCTTAGGAAAAGAGCCCAAGAGAGCCAGGATCTGAATTCCAGCTCCACTACCGACATGGTGGGTGACCTGAGCAAGGAATTTCTCCATGACTCTGTTCTTCTCATTTGAGGTTCTAAGTGTTAGAGAAGATGTCAGCACATCCTAGGCTGTGTATATGGCTGGCTCCTCCAGGATACCTTGGGCAGAGCTGTTGTTTGTGTACTTATAATTAAGGGAAAATAGAACTGACCTTAAACCAAACTCAAGTTCTGGAAACTGTGTGATGTCCTCCCATCAGTCCTTTCAGCCCAGATCCCTTCTCACTTCCAATATTCAGTGGGAGAAGAGGGGAGGGACTGATCTCCCAAATATTCCCTAAATGTTTCCGTCTAAACATGAAATAGTTAGACTAGTAGAGTCCACTCTTGTAGGAGTTAAATGAGTTTCAGTCAAGTGCCTTCCCAGGTCAACTGAACTTTAAGTCTTTAATCAGTAATAATGATTAACAGTGTTCCATATTCCAATAATTATCTCTATGAATATTTTGATGGAGAAATGATGGGGAACCCTGAAATTCTTTGTGCTCATTCAAAATATTGCAAATAAACCTTATTTGTTCTTATTTGATTCTGTTACCTATTGCTATATAACAAAGCACTGCAAAATTTAGCAGTCTAAAACTAGAACCATTTTAATATATGTCAGAATTTTGTGGGTCAGGAATTTGAACAGGACTTAGCTGGGTGATTCTTCTCCACGTGGCACAGGCTGGAGTTACCAAGTAGTATTCAGCTGGTGGTTCAGCCAGGTTGGACAGTCTTTTCTCATATGTCTGTTATCTTACCTGAAGTGGTGGAAAGGCTAGACTCAGCTGGTTACCTTTCCCTTTCCTTGTAGTCTCTAAGTCTTTGCAGGTGCTTTCTCTAGTAGAGAGGCAGGTCTTCTTTGACAGTGGTTCAAGTTTACAAGAGAAAAAGGTAGAAGCTGCAAATCCTCTTAAAGGTTAGACCCAAAATTCTCAGTGTTCCTTCTGCTGTATTCTGTTGGTCAAAATAGTCAAAAGCCAGGCAAAATAAAGGAGAAAGGGAAATAGACCCCACCTGTCCAGAATGGGGGTATCAAAGGATTTGTGGTCATGTTTAATACATCAAAAAGGGTAACCTGACAGGGGTTCAAAAGGAAAGATGCGTGGGAAAGGATACCCGGGATGAAAAAGGTTAGAGGATTGCCTTATGTGAAAGGTAGTTTCAGCCCCAGCTGGTGTAGCTCAGTGGATTGAGCGTTGGCCTGCAGATCAAGGGGTCACCGGTTTGATTCCCCAGTCAGGGCACATACCTGGGCTGCAGGCCAAGTCCCCAACAAGGGATGCACAAAAGGCAACCACACATTGATGTTTCTCTCCCTCTCTTTCTCCCTCCCTTCCCCACTGTCTAAAAATAAATAAAATCCATTTTTTTTTAAAGTTAAAGTTTCAGATTTGGCTGAAGTCCCTGAAGAAAGTAGTAAACACCGCAGCCCAGAGGCGGATTTAACAGCAAGTGCACTGGGTGCACTGGGCGCATGCCCTGGGCGCACGTCCTGGGCCTCGACTTCTGAAGGGCCCCGCAAAACCCCAACTTTACACTTTTTTCTAATGACACCAAGTTTGGTTTCACATGTGCAATTTTAATTACGCACAAGTTTACAATCAGGGTAAAATCTGAGAGTATGTTTATATTCACTTATTTTCATTATTTCATTACTACGCTGCATACTATGCACATACTACGCTACACAGGCCCCGCGCAGCTGCACTACCGCTCATGGGAACAATAGAGTCGCATTTGCTACTTTGTACTTACAAAGGTTCTCCTGCAGTGCAGACTTATGATATACACAAATACGCAGCAGTGTAAATTAGTTTGTGGATATGTACTTGTTTCATTTACGGTTTTAAAAATATGTATTTTTAAACATGTATTTTTATTTTCCCTCTCTTTTTTTTAGTGGCCCAATAATTTATTCTGCGCCCAGGGCCTCAGCCGCCCTTAATCCACCTCTGCCACAGCCTCCCAGGTATCTGCCCTTTCTCAACTCCGAACCCAGCCTAGACTGGTCAGATCCCAGGAGCTGCCCTCACTAGATAACTCAAAATCCAGCCTGTAGTCTAGTAACCAACACTCTTCTAGGGTCCTCTGTGCCATCTTCCAACAACTCTTGTCTTCTCCTTTGTTCTAATGAATTCAGACCCTACACCCCTTAGTCTTACTATTATATTTCCCAGGACTGATTTCTCTAACCATCATCATTACCTTCCGTTTCATGGGCCATTACTTTGTACCAAGGTCTGTGCTGAGTGCTTCATAAGCATTATTAGACTGACTCCTTGTGTCAAGGCTTTACTCTTATTTTACAGGGGATGAAATGGAGGTCCAAAAAAATTATGCAATACACCTCAGCCCAAGTGGTTCAGCTTAAAAGTGCAGGCCTTTAGCACCATGCTAAACATCTCCTCATCTAATTATCTACTGTTTAAATAAATCATCCATAGCCTTACGCCTGGATCTTATATTCTAGGCTCCCACAGTCAGTATGGGACCTAAATCCTTAAAGGAGGGAATACAAGGAATGCCTCTGTTAAAAAGTTACTGTCAAGATTTTTTTGTTTTAATTTATGTCATGTTATGTGGGTTAGTGGTGAGGATCAATCTATACATGTTATAAAAAACTGGTTACAGAGAGGAAAAAAGAGAACTAAGCAGGAAGAGGGAAAACTGGAGAGTTTATTAGGCAGTATAAAAGCACCGTAGTTACACCTCTCGACTGGAGGTCAGGCTTTGACTACCTCAGTTCTGTGGAATGCAGCACCAAACCCAGAAGTGAAAGAAGCCTTGAAGCACCCAAAATAGCTGACACAAATCTCTTGAATCAAAGCCAGATCCCTAGGCTTCTACACAGACTCTTACTAGCTACATTGAACAAAGTATTTAAGAAGTTGGCCTGGCTTCCCAGCCCTTGGTCCTTGCAGGACAGGTGGGTGTGGGTGAAAGGCCTTCTAGGGAGGGAAGCATTTTGAGAGCAGAGAAAGCAAACAACCTGATAGTGAAGAACAATAGAACTCAAAAGTAGACACAGTATTGTGTTGTACATCACTTCACTCTAGAGAAAGGACTATAATGCCTCATTGTATGGCGCCTGATGGTTTATCATGCCCTTTCACACACATTATCTCACTTCATGTCCACAGCAAGCCTGTGAAGTAGGAAGCCAAGGAGAAAACAAATGCTCAGAGAAGCTCAGTGACTTCACCATGATCACACAGATGAGTGAGTGGAGCTAGGAATAAACCCAGATCTTATGATATCTAACCCAGAGCCCTTTCCTCTGCACCACGATGCCTCCTTTTTCATAATGATGACTGTGAGTCATCAAAAAAAGGTCAGTTTACATGTAGTAAACTCTGTTGAAGAAAACAGGGAAGTAGGTAATACACTTTTTAAATTTTTCAAAAAAAATTATACGAATGGGCATAGTTGGGCATTCAGGATAAAGTTCAGCTTTCTGTTCACAGCTACATTATAAATTATAGTCATTCCCTTTTTATGCCTAATTGCCATACAGCACAACAATGATGCACGTCATCCAAGTGTGTCTCCTGCACTTTCTAGTACCAATCATGCCTCTCCATCCCTATTCTACTGCCTTAATTCTCTTCCCTCCTCTCTCTCCTGAACTCTCATAAATCTCCCAGTCAGGATCCCTGCCTTCAGTTCCGACCCCTCAAATTTATCCTCCACTCACATCATTCTGATCTAGCCAATAGAAAAACATCACAGATCTTAGCAGCAATCAAGGCCTCACTCCACGATCCAACCCCTGCCAACCTCCACAGCCTCCCCCACCCCTCCCGGCTCCCACTTGGGCTCCCATGACATGCTTTGCAGCTAACTAAGCTTCTCCCACGTATCTGATGGCTTCTGCTCTTGTTATGATTCTTGCCTTCTGAAATGCCTTTTGTCCACCCATCTACTTGATTAATTTCTTCACATATTTAAAGATTCAAGCTTAGTTGTCACCTAGATACCTCTTCTTGGTGTCCCCGTAATACTCCATCTCCATACCACAATACGCCTATCCCTTCATGTATCAGTTAGGATGCCTCTGGTTTGGGGTAGAACAACTCCATACCTAAAGCAGCTTAATGAGTAGAGGCTTATTCTCTCTTTATCAGTGGTCTTGAAGGAGATGATTTCAGGGTTGGCTCAGTGATGTCAGGGTTCTAAGTTAGCAGTTCTACAATTCTCTGGGCTCTTCCACAATATGGTTGCAGCATTTCCAAACTCATATGATGATATCCAAAATCAGGGATGATATATGAGTTTGCTAAGGCTCCCATAATAAAGTACCACAAACTGGATGTCTTAAACAATAGGACTTTATTGTCATAATTCTGAAGGTTAGAAGTTCAAGATTAAGCTGTTGGCTGGGCTGGTTTCTTCTGAGGCCTTTCTTCATGGCTTAGATGACCGTCTTCTCCCTGTGTCCTCACATGGTCTTTCCTCTGTGTGTCTCTGTGTCCAAATTTCTTTTTCTTTATAAGAACACCAGTCGTGTTGAATTAGGGTCCACTCTAATGGACCCATTTTAATTACCTCTTTAAAGACTCTATCTCCAAATATAGTCACATTCTAAGGTACTGAAAATTAGGACTTCAACATGAATTTTAGGGGTGAAACAATTCAGTTCATAACAGAAAAAGATGCAGGAATAGAATTCCCTTCTGGAAATCTCTTCAGGTGAAAAATCTTTCCCAGAATCCTTCCAAGTGGACTTACAGAGCAGGTTTTGGCAACATGCCCTTTTTCTAGTTTACAAGGGAGTCTAGGAAAGAATTTTCCCTTATACAATGGGAAAAGGGTTCTGCCAGCTGGAAAGAAAGGGTTGGGAATGAAAATTGGGTGGGTTACCAAACTGTCTGTTGAACAACACTTCACATTGTGTCAAGGTTGTTTGCTTATACATTTACCTCTCCCATTAAGATTCCCAGCTCTTTGAAGGAGAGACCAGCATTTCATCTGTGTGCCCTTGGTGTCTAGCACAGTTCCTAGCTCATAGAAGGTTCTCAGTCAATATCTATTAAAGAAATGGAGAAATAGAATTTAATGAACTAGATGAACCTGTTTATGTTATGTTTGATTACAACATAAAACTATTTGGCTTGCATAGTCTGTGGTTCACACCTTTAAATAATTGTAGGGAATGCTGCTAATGGAACTATTATTACAATCAAAGGAGACAAAGCTACATGAGATTTGTCTCCCCAAAGTCTGGTACAGTGCATGGTATCTAGTAACTGCTGCATAAATTGCTATGAAACAAATAATGGATGAATGAATAAATAATATTTTAAATGATTTTTTAAATATTATACAAGCTTAAGGAGTTATTATGCAGAGCTAGGCATCCACTCTGCTCTGTTGGTACTCACAAAGATGGTATGTCACCAGGTATTTATATCACCTATTTCTATTGTATTCTATTTTACTAAAGAATGATCCTGATGAACTTGGCCAGTAGGCTGATAATACTGAGATAAATTTTATCTGAAAAGTAAAGATATATTCATAAGTATAAAACAGAGCTGTTTAGAAGGGTGTTTGATTTTGGATCTGTGGAGTTTCAAGACACCTGTCACAAATCCACACAAAACACTGCTGGATTCTGGCATGTCACTTTTACTCCACAAAACCCCACATATCTGACCTTTCACGTTCTACAGAATAGGGAAGAACAAAGCACCTAACTAATGAATGGCAGGCATTATTTGTGGTGGTGACGACTGATTTGGTGGTGGTTCCCCAAATTCTGACCACCCCTCACCGTGCGAGAGACTCTCATAATTCTCATGTAATGCCTACCTCCCTCTCTGCATCAAGGTAAGAGGACTCAGGAAGTTATGGTGTGAATTACCTTAGTAAATGAGGAGGAGAGGCAAAAAAAAATTTTTTTTCACACAAGCAACTGGGTTCCAAAAGGCAGTGTATTTTGGCACCAGGAGGCAAACAGTGTAACCAAGAGCTGAGTGTCCTCTTGCCCTATTTCAGACCCAAGTGACCCACACCTCCCTCATACAGTTCAAGTAATGAGGTTCAATTAAAACGTTCAGGTTCAATGGATGTTTCAGGGCTTCAGGGACAGTCTCAGGGCAAAATATTTTCCACGAGGAACTTATGAGAAAGTAGCACTGTTCTGGACCAGACCGGCATGTAGGGAGAGACGAGGACTTGGTCTGCACCCAGTATCTGCATAATGTAGAAACTGGGCACGGTGGTGTGTGTGCCCGCGCGCATGCCAGGCGCCTCTCTGACAGCCAAGAGAAGGTGTACGCTAGGATGTTTTCCTTTCAAGCTTTGAGTTTTTCTTCTTAAAGTATTAGCAGCCTAGTTTGCAGCAGCGAAATCAAGACCCGTTATTATAATAGTAATTTTAAAAATTGTGCCAATGATCCTGGTCCTCATACATTACTGCAAACACATTAACCAAGTTCATTACAATAATTTATTGTTAAGAGAAAAACATCCTGGCAGTACATGTATCTATAAGTTCCACCTTCTGAATTGAAGCCAAAATATGATAGATTCCCATTTCTTTATGATGTCCAACTACTGTATGTGAACTCCCACTCCTCTCTCCCTGCTGCCAAAATAAAAACTAGCTTTACACTGATGCTTTCTGCTTTCCACAGTAGCTTTAATTCTCTACCAGAGTCTCATGAACTAGAGTACACTGCTATTTGAAATCCCATTACTTGCAACTCCACTAACTGAAATCCCACAGATCAAATGTACAATAATTGAGAAGACACTGCAAGATCCTGCAGTGACTTCTGAACCATTTAGAAAATATTTTATTATGTTCAGAATAGTTTAACATTGGCATTGTAAGGTATTCTGCAGGAGTATTTTTCATACTTGATCCAAGGAGAGTCTCTCTGTCAATCAAGTATACAATAATACATTCTAATAAATTAAAATAATAGAAACAGTCTGGAATGAATAACAGACCAAAACCAACCAAATAAAATTAACAAGTATTAATATAATTAATGTCAAGTCTGGCATTTAGGTTTAAAACTACTTAACAGAAGAGACCTGGGTTAATAGTCCTTGTAAGAAAACCATGGGGATTTTGACTGCCCACTCAGCAGTGTAAACTGGCCTCTAAAACAGCCAACCCTCATCAAGGCCATCTTCGAGAGAGAGAGAGACAGTCTAAATCAAGGAAAAAATGTTTCACTGTATATTTTGCTAGTCAGACCAGGTCTGTGGAGGACCATGTACAGTTATTGAAGCTATATTTGAAAAGAGCGAGCACTAAGGATGTCTCTTCCAGCAACTCCTTACAGAAGGTACAATAATTAAACAAAGTACTTAAGTACCTACCACCCAGGCAAAGATGAGAAATTACCATATCACAGAAGTCTTCTTTGCCCATCCTGATTTCACACAAGTTCAATGTTTACATCACCCTAACTGTAGAAAGTTCCTCCTCATATGGAGCTAAACTGTGTTTCATTGACACATCTAACCATCTCCACATTCTGGGTACTGGGGTTATGCAGATTCAATGTAATGTTTCTTCCGTGTGACCTTCAGGTTTACAGGACGACACTCCAAACACTGAGCCACACAGGCCAAGACAAGGTGGTTGACTTTTAATTAATTTGATTCAAGACCTCATTACATTGTTTACTACAGCCATTACTAGCACTTATTAGACTATGACCATCAAATCTCTATTACAGAGATTATAATTTTTATTGGCTATTATATAATGGGAATTAGAGAGTCTCTGTCCTTTTAGGATTACAAATTATATAGACAGTCACAAAGAGAATACAGTGAAAGCCAGATATGAGTGGTGAATAAGTACAAAAGACAACAAAAGTTTTATGTGGCAAACAGGTCAAGGTTTCAGGTCTTATAAGAGTAGGGAACAGATACAGGGCCTTGAAGCTTATACTGTGATATGCTAAGAGAAGCTAGCCCTCTGCTCCAATTAACTTCAGCAAGCTTCCTGGAAGAAGTGAGCCTCCAGAAATATACAGATTCTGTCAATCATACATTTGGTTAGGGGAACCTGGCTCCTAGGCTGCCAGGAATAAAAGGGGGTATGGGGGTGGCGGCAAATAGCTTAAGTGGCCATTTCCTCCAGTAAATAAATACTGTCCCATGCTGTTCCTTCATAATCTCTAACTACCCTCTCCACTGTGTCGATCTGAGATGAGGGAACCAAGGCCTAAAAAAGGGAAATGAGAGGACGGGTATTTGTGGACTGTAATGAACGTGGAATCAGGGAGAGTCCTTGAATCCCCAAGTCGGTGCTGAGTAAGCAGCCAGGCTCCGTGCTTCGTCTGGTTGAGTTGTGACTTTGGACAAAGTTACTTCTGCTTTGGACTCACTTAACCTTTAATTTGGGGATCCCCACTCATGTTACTGACATTAACTCCTTTACCCTCACGAGAACCTTGATTTGATGGGAAAAATAAACCAAAACACAAAATCTTATGAGCTACTTGAGTCCAGTGTGGTAAAATACAATTAATATTTAGTAAAACTTTATTCTCTTATAAAAATTTACCTTCACTTTAGGGAAAACTGAGTCACAAAGTGTAGAAATAAGTCAACTTTTAATATACCCTTCAGTCTTTGACTTTATCAATATAAATAATGTTTTAATGTTACAGTATTTTTCTTTCTGGAATAGTCAATTTATGAATGAGGAAACTGAGGCAGGGAATAATTGAAATGTATTTCCTCTTGGTAGGCCTTAAAAAATAGTGCCTAGATGAAAAACTCAAAAAAACCCTAATTCTCAAGGCAAAATTTTTTTCTATTAGATTCCTACCCAAGTTTGAAACATTAAATCCACTCAAAGTTTGTTAAAGTAGGTAATAACTGCTGTAAATTTTGAGTTTTTGATACCAGATACAGTGTGGGATTTGGGGTGGCAGCCAGAGTAATCATTATCCTTGACCTTTGTAAAGGGTGTCATACTTTACAAGCACTCCTTAGCCACTATAACACTGTATCCTCATCAAGGACATCAATAGTGTCCTCTTTTTACAGATGAGGAGGAGGAGGCCAGAACTGAGAGACATGTAGCAGCTTGTCAGAGAACATGTAGCAGTTAGCAAAGGGCAGAAGTAGGACTGAAACTCAGGTCTTCTGAATCCAAGTTTAATGAAACACAGTTTGGGAAAACAAGCTACCAATTTTTTATTGGGAGATTTAGAGGAGACTGATGGAGGTGGGAAGAAGCCAGTGCCAGTAGCACATCAGCTCATTAGCCACAGAAAAGGAAATTATCATCATTAGGCATTTCAAATGACATAGAACTGCACTGGGCACTGCAGGGATCTACACACTGCAGGTCTGAGGGCCTGCAATTCAAGACAAACACACTAAGAACAAATATGTACGTGACACCCATACAGTATAAGCTACAGTAAATCTACCATTGAAATATACTACAATAGTAAAGAGGAAGGCATTTATATTATATACATGGGTAGGCAAAAGTAGGTTGACATTTGTTCGTATGAAAAATCACAAATTAATGAATAATAATACGAGAATAAACTCTGTTTCACATACTCACAACTGTAAACCTACTTTTGCCCACCACTGTATATGGCCAGGTAAGTTTGGAATGTGAGAATTTAAGTGCATAAATGAAAAGAAGAGCAATAGTGAGCTAGGGAAGAAACACACACACACACACCAATCCAGGAAGGGTTTTTGAAGAAAAATTAATTTTAGATGTTCTTTCTTTTCTCTTTTTTAAATTTCAGAAGCAATGGAGTACCGTGTTGCATAAGAGCCACGTTGGGAGTGTGAGATTTAGAACAGAAACTTATCCTAGGTATATGGAACAATTATAAAGATGGGTGGGAAGTGGGGCAGAGGGCAGTGTCAGTGGACAAAGAAGGCTTTGAGCAAGTGGAAATTCAAGAGAGATTACAACCTGTCTTGACTCCTAGACCATGCCTGAGTATGTTCCACCCCCACAGTTTCAGAAAGCTCATGCTCTCCATATTTCAGGAACAAGAAGAATCTCCACACTGTGGACGCCTGCCTGCAGGAGATAAAGTAGGCAGCAGCACTATGGTAAAGAAGATAGTGGAGTCTACAGCCATACCACCCTAAATGCGCCCAATCTCATCTGACCTTGGAAGCTATGCAGAGTCGGGCCAGATTAGTACTTGGATGGGAAGAAGATAGTGGAGAGGGGCCTTGGGTATGCTGGCAAGAAGTCCCTAGCCATCCAAATCTCCCCAGGTTCTACCATCACGGAAGGAGTTCCCAGGGCAAAACACATTTATCTGGACTCACTAATTGTGAGGGAATTTCCGGTTTGCCTTATCAAACCCAAATTCACCTGTTAATTAGATTCGTAATGTAAAAATTATGTTGAGCTCTTCTGGCATATAAACATTTCTCAGTATATCAATTCAGACAGCAGCCAGGTAGGGAGACCTGTTTATCTTTGTTGTGTTTACTCAAGTCATCCTCTATGACTCTAATTAGAAAAGCTGCAGCAAAGAACAACTGGGAGACTGGGATGAATAAGAATATGCAGCAAGAGTCCCTATATGCTGGTTTCTGGCCCTTTGTAAAACACAGAGTCCTTGAACGTTAAGTGCAGGCTCTAACCATGACAGTTTGTGCCATGAGCCAAAAACTAGTAATTTCAGACTTTGAGAAGAAGCTGCTCATTCCTGATTATCCTGGTTGTTGAGCTGACACAATTACTAAGATCTGCATGCATGGTGTGAGAATTTGAGGATTTTGTCAAAAAAATGACTTTTGTCAACATTTGTTCATTTGCCATATTCGTTTGTCATTCTCTGTTCTAATCATTCTATGTTTATTAACACATTTCATACAAACACCTTATTCTGTACCATAGGTATTATGTTCATCCAGATGATAAGCTGACACAGAGAAGTTAGGTAACTTAACCTAAGTCACACAGCTAGTAGATGAAAGCACTAGGACCTAACTATAGTTGACATCACTTAGCTAAATCCCAATATTTTAAAGACTGTTCAACCAAACATCTGACATTTATATATAACACTGTTCTAGGTAGTGCACAACATACAAAGGATAGCTATTCAAAGACCTCGTGGTGTAGTAGCAGACATTGGTACTCCTAAGGAGCTAAAATTTTGGTTATTTTATTCACCTACATAGTAGGATTTTCTAACTAGAAAAGACCTTACATCACCAATGCTATTATCCTTTCTTTTTAAACAGGAGAGGCAACTTTGGGCCCAAAACATTAGTTAATTTATCACCAGCTAGGGAATGGCTAGGAGCAAATCAAAAACTGAAACTTTTCTAATACTTACGGTGATGTTTCCATGTTCTTGGCGGTATTCGGGAGGTAAAACTGTTATTAGAACAACGGTACAAGACAGTTTACTGCTTTATCCCAAATTGTTGTTCAATTTCATCTCCTTTTTCAGTTCCACACTTTCATTCTTCATTCCAATTTATTTAGTCTTTACTGATCCTCACTTCTCCCTTTTTCCTGCCTCTGGAGTGAAACCAGGCCTGGATACCACTGAGCCACATGGGGCTGGGGATGGCGCTAACGCTGAACTGCTGGAAAGACTTTACCACTAAGCCTAACAGGAAGAAAATGCTTTGGACAAGTTACTCGTAATTGCTTGAGCAGAAACAAAAGGTAGAGGAAAACGAAAAGGGAGATGTAGCTGAATGACTGATAAAAGACTTGCAAGTTGCTTAGATGTAGACAAATTAAAACAATGCAGAGGGATTGGAATAAGCGGGGAACCAGTCACACTTCCTATACAGGGGCAAATGCCTAGCAATGCCCTCCAGAGAAAGTTTCGCGGCTTCTTTCCTCAGCACATGAAAAAGGCCCTTTCTCGGGAGTAGAGAACGCCCTCTAAAGTCTGGGGCCCTTTGCCTACTGTGCGGACTCTCCTCTCTGGGAGGTAGTAGCAGTCTGGCGCAGGATTTATCCCGGCACCTCGGACCTTGCAAAGGGCTGTGCGACAACCCCTACGGCAACCAGTGGAGCTCTAGGAGCCCCGCCTCCACTGCGCGAGACTGGCAGGGACGCGCGCAGCGGCCCAGAATCGCACCACCACCTCGTAGTCGGGCCCTCGACTGCGTACGGTTGCGACTAGGTAGGGCCGCCCGCCGCGAGAGAGCGTAACGTGCCCCCGCAGCGTGACGCACGCTCCGCTCCAGGGCGGCTGCGCGGGCTGCGCGGCGGGAGGAGCGCCGGGGGCGGAGTGCGGGCGGAAATCGGCGTCCGCAGACAGCTAAAGGGAAGGGAAACGCGGCTGGGAGACCCGTGAGAGGGTGCCGCCTCCTCCCCGCCCTTTCGGCTGAGGATGGAAGTGACGACAGCAGCCGAGGAGGTCACTTCCTGCTGGGGTGGATGAGGAGGAGCCGGAGACGCCGCGGAGGAGACCGGACCGAAGACGGACCGTATCGGGGAGCGGTGAGTCCTGGCCTTGCCGCCAGGCCCCTCTGGACAGACCCTCTGAATCTCGACGGGGACGGCGTCCGTGGGGTCGAGGACGGCGCCTCTGGGGTCGAGGACGCCCACTGGGCCACGTCCCAACCTAGCTGCCCTCACCCAGCGCCAGGGGAGGGAGGGGGCCCCGATGTCTGAGGGGCGACGGGAACCCAGGGCAGCAGTCATGCCACGGGGCGAGGGAGACCCGGCCGGAAAGCAAGTGGAGAGGAGGCCCTGGGGGCCGTGGGCCGAGCCCGGGAACCGCAGCGAAGGAACCGCAGCGCCATACTCTGCGTGCTGCACTCTTCGGGAGGTGGTTGGGATCTGAGGAAGGCGAGGGCCCTTGGTGGGGATTGCAGAGTTGGGATGAGTGGCGCTACTTGGACAACGCTCTCGGAGTGAATTTGTGAAATGCTTGCAGAGGCTCCTCTCGGCTCCTGGGAGGTGGGCCTTTATGAGGGTTAATCGGGAGCTGGTGTGTCAGGAGAGAGCTTCCTGGTCAAGTTATTGTTGCAGCGGCGTTTGGACCCAAGTCTTAGTGATTGAAAGCCATTCGTATGGCAGGGTAAAGGCCCTGCGATCCGACAGAGCCATCCAGCAGTTAGAATCCAGGGCAGCTTCCTGGAGCGGTGGGGTTATTAGTGTTCCTCCCTGTTGTCACGGAGATGGGAGCAGCTGGAGAGGAAGCTTCTACCTCAGCTCTGGGCCTTGTTATTGTGTATCTCGTGTATGTGACTGTGTGTCTGTATTTGGGTTTGTTTTCTTTTTCCTTTGGAGTATTTATATCACCCTCATTCTCTTGTAGTCTTACAGATTAAAACTTGCTGGCTTTCTTAATGTGGATGATGAAAAAAAATTCAGGATCTGGAGGAATCCTACGTTAGATGAAATTTCCAAGATTAGGAATTTGTCCCCACTCCACCCTACTGAGGCCACTGAGACACCTACGTTCTCCCACTGATGTGGGTGCTGAGGGCCTGTCATCCACCTGGAGGAACTGTGAGGGTAGATCTGCCTTCTGCCCGCATCTCCCTCTGGCAGTTTTGCCCTTCCCTTTCTTTTGCTAAAGGATTGACTGATACAGAGCTACCTGCTGCCAGGAACAAGAGAATTTATTGAGGAACTGTAAATCTAGATGGAGTGAATTCAGATCACACCAAGATTCCCTCCACGTATTGGACAGAGGGTCTCAGAAATACTTGCTTTGTTTGCTTTCTATTAAAAGGAAAAAAATAAAATTTTTTCCTCAAAAAGATTTTAGTAATGTGTGTGTTTTTATGTAGGATAATCCTACATATGGTATGTTTACACTCTGTATCCCAGGGTATTTCTTGAGGAGGAGGGGCCAGTTTCGGACTGGGAGTTTTCCTTCTCCCATCTCACATAATTCAGTAAAATAAATGAAAATCAGATGCTTGAGTGGCAGTCAGATGGATTTGGATTTTTTTTTCATTCACTCTTCTTTAAATTGGTACATCTGGTTGAACTCGAGCGTGTATATCTTGGCATCTGGGCCTGTCTAGTAATAGAAGACAAACTGACTTGTTTTGGCTGCTTCTTTGGACCCAGTTAACAGTACCCGTACTTCCCAAAGGGCTGATCAGGAGGAAGAAAGCAAATATTAAAGACAGTGTTTACTTTTTGTGGTTTAAAGTCAGGTGAAAGATAATTATGGCCTTTGAAGCTGGTGACCTGAGGACCATCATTTGATGACTTGCGGATTAGCAGTTTGGAGGTGACATGTTTGAAAGAAAGAGGGTTACATAAAGGAGGAAAAGTAAGGAGAAGGACATTTGGGAAAGGCTGTGTCGGAAAACCTTGGGAAGATAATAAATAATAATACCTTAAAGTAATTAATGTGGCTTGTATTTCTCAGCAGGAGGGTGAAAATGAAAGCAGGCTGTAGCATCGTGGAAAAGCCAGAAGGAGGTGGAGGTGAGCAGAAGTGAATCATCTCTGGTATACTTGGAATGTCCCTCCATGGTTCTTTTTTCTCTCTACTTGGGCTCTGTTCACAAATGCCAGACCATGACTGACAGGCTCTTGACTGGGTGGATACTGCTAGGACAGTTGCAGGCTTGTTTCCTGTGTATGTATATCTAACATGTCTGGTCACTACACTTTTATCCCAAGCTTTACAGTCTCTTTCCTGTTAGAAACACAGTTCTAACCTGGGGGGTGGGGAGGGGCTCAATTTTCATGCTCTCATAGAAAGTAGGTGTGAGATTTGGTAATGTTTGAAAGGGTGAGAGTTTAGGACACCTGGGTGCTTGCTACCCAACTCTTATCAGATTTGATGATTGCCATAAGGGAAGGTAACTTCTCTGTGCTTTTTCTCTCCCCTGTTGTGGTTGGCCCTAGCTTACCGAAAGGGTGTTTAATGGCATGTTTGCACAGCACTCTAGAGATTCTGAGCGTTGGAATGTGAAGTCAGGGATACTGGAATGTATGTACCTAGCTCCTGACAACTTTGATCTTGCTCTTTTCACATTAAAGGGTATCAGTTTCCTGAATGGGCCTATAAAACAGAATCGTCCCCGGGCTCCCGGCAGATCCAGCTGTGGCACTTCATCCTGGAGCTGCTGCAGAAGGAAGAGTTCCGCCATGTCATTGCCTGGCAGCAGGGAGAGTACGGGGAGTTTGTCATCAAGGATCCAGATGAGGTGGCTCGCCTCTGGGGCCGCAGGAAGTGCAAACCACAGATGAATTATGACAAGCTGAGCCGGGCCCTTAGGTAACAGAAAGGATCCCCAAATCCATGGCGTTAACAGATTGAAAGGAAACTAAGCAGTTTGATGCAAGAGACTGTACTATCTAATGAACAATGTGTAGTTTTCAAGTTGGAGTAGAAGAGCTGTTGAATCTGAGCAGAAGTGACAGAGAAGGAGAAAAGGCATGTCTTTGGTTATATGTAGGAGGGAATTCCAACATGATTGGAACTGGCTTCTGTCAGACAGTGCCGGTTATGCTCTGTTGTGGGTGAGAGTGTGTAAAACATGGATTATAGCTCATTTATAATACAAAAGATTAGTTTAGATTTCCTTGTTAGAAATCTGTTAGAATTTCTCTTCTTTCGGTTCTCCTTGAAGAAACTAGAAAAAGAGCAAAGCAAACACATAGGAGAAGCACTCGCTGAATGGTACTGACCTAGCTGTCTAGGGACCATATTTGCGAAGTCAGCTGTCGGTGCATAGGTTGCTCAAACATATCCAATATTGATATATTGATCTATAAGTTTTTCTCAGGTTCTTTTTTTCTACTTGTCAGTCGTTATATTTCATAACCCTTAGCCCTCAAGGAGCCAGAAGGCAGTTTATAACCTGTTCTAATGAATAGATGTGAGGCTAAAGGTTCCAGGTACATTGAAACACCCTGAATGAAGTTTTTTCAATATTGGTGACTCTGAGTGCAAAACCTGTGTGCAGCTTTGCAGGATTCTCTCACATCCCCATTAACAGTGAAGCAGGCCAAGCTGAGCGCTATTTCCCAGATCAGGGTATACCATTGTTTGACCTGCCACCATAAAATAGTTCCACAGTCCACCTATAGCCTCCAGACTAACCACATCAAGTGTCCCAAGAGACTTGTCAGCCTCCACCTGGGTAAGGCAGAAGAGAAAAATGAGGTTATAGAAGAGGAAGGAAATATACTAAAGGACTGAAACTATAGAGAGGGGGAAAAGAAAAGAGGTTGGGGCTAGGATAGGTGTTCAGGATCAGAATTTAGTTGAATTGAAAATTGAATAAGAAAAGTAAGCTCCTAGGTCTCCCAGCTCTAACCGGAGGGCAGATCAGCAAAAGAATGATAGTGATGTTTGCAAAGAATACTTAGAGCAAGAATTGTTGCTCTTAGTGATTACCTAAGTGTATCACTGTCAGGTAGAAGATAAATTGATATGCTTTCCTGTTTTTACAGATACTATTACAACAAGAGGATCCTTCATAAAACAAAAGGAAAAAGATTTACTTATAAATTTAACTTCAACAAGTTGGTGACGCCCAACTACCCATTCATCAACATTCGGTCAAGTGGTAAGATGCAAAGTCTCTTGGTGGGGAAGGAATTTTGAGTTGAAAAAGAATCCTAAAAACCCAAGCCTAAGACTGGCATGTTCAAGAGGTTTTTAGAAACACTGAAATGATGTGATCTCTTGGATTGCCTCCGTTCTTGCTCATGTGTTTCCATTCATCTCATACCAAGAATAGTAGGCTCTGCAGCATCAAGATAAATGTGTTTCGTTTTTTGTTGTTGTTTTTTTGGTTCCCTTTTCTGCATATTTGTTAATATCCGCGCTTTAGGAATGATGTTCTGTGGGTTTGTGTTGATCTTTAAGTTCAGGACTCAGAGTTTTAACACCCTACCCAGTGACTCTTTCATAGACAAGAACCTGTTTCTACAAACACTTCCGATTTTCTATGAAACTACCAAACTCTTCCTTATCAAGTGAATGTCATCAAAACCACAGCATCCTTGATCACAGAAGGGGAGGTTCGTAAGTTTGCAGTGAAAAGCATTGTCTTTGATCTGTACCAACAACTTCTCAGAACAAGACTCTAGGGTTACTTGACCTTCTCTTAAGTGCAGCAGGTTTTTCTCCCCTTTAGGATCTCTTGTGATAGCTTTTCATGACAGCTCTTCATGTAGGTTTCAGGTGTGTCTGTCTCGAAGCAGAAGGCAGTCTCTAATAAGAGTGTTTGTTGATGCAAATCATACCCTTGGCCAAGAGAAGAGATTGTATTAATCAGTTTCTAACCAACCATAAAGACTGTCTTTGTGACATTATATATTAAAGCAAAGAAATCTACTTGTGATTCTGCACTACTACAACCTCTCATAGAAAAATCGGAAACAACCTGAAAGTTTAGAACAGGGGTGTGGCTGAGAGAATATAATGCTGAGATCCATTGCCGGTACCTAATTGCTACATACAAGTTAGGGCAGTTTTAGCTTGATGCTGCTATCATTACATTTCCATCTCTCATTCTGTAGCCACTCCCTCCTATCCCTGGGGCATATATTTAAAAAAAAAAAAAAAGTGGTATTGGAATGCATCTCTCTAATTACAACCTGTTTTCTTTCCTTGTGCCTAAGGGAGAGGCGTTAGGAAATCAAACCTGTTCTAGCCACTGGAATCCTATTTCCTTTGTTTCTCACTCTTGCTCCTTCCTTGTACACCTGGAGGAACTGGGACTCTAGATAGGCATACCACCTATTTCAAAGAATGTGTTGGTGTTCATACCCTTTCATACCACTCCCCCCAAAAAGGCTTTAATGATCCTGTTCTTCTATCTTTCACCCATTCTTATCTATTGAAAAACACAGAATTCTAACAATTAGGCAACCTGGAATGGGGCATCTGTCAGCCCCTGGGAGTGGTATGCTTTTCCAAGGCAAGGAAATCTGGATTCTTACTGTCAAGACTCTGGTTTAGAGGCCTGACAGTAGTGGCCTAGTACAATCCATTCTGCCTGAAGGCAGTGGAACCAACATTGATCTTCAACTGAGCTCAAAATTCTAATCAGAAAAGTCACCGGGAAAGCAGCACAGCATGTATTTCCTTCAGGCACACTGCTCGCTTGTGTGCTTCTGGGTACAGAGAACTTCAAAGTTATTTGGAAGGAGTCATTTCTTCATAGAGAATTTTTACCCAGATAGACCAAATGTTGTTTCAACTTTTTATGAAAAAGGAAATGTAACACTTATTGAACTTAACAAAGATACTTTTGTTTAGTGTTTTGTGGATTATTTCATTCAGCTCTGCTAGCCAGGTAAAGTATATGTCTCAGTATCATTTTATAAATGATAAAATTAAGGATGACAGCAAAGTCAAAGGTTGATCAGGGTGGGTTGAATGCAGTTACCTGTTAAATAGCTTCTCAGGAAACAATTCCTGAGAGATCAAGCTACTGAAATCTAGCGCTCGTTTACTAGATCATCCGTTCTTCCTCCAAGTTGGGATTCATTCATTTGGTCAACATATAATGTACTTAGCCCTAAAGACCAAATAAAAAAAATTACAGGGGCATTCTTTCTCTCAAGGAACTTACAGTTTGGCAGGAGACACAAGATGCATGAGGTTTAATACAGTTGGAATGTGGAGTGTGGCGCATGCTCTAAGAAGTAGGGCTGTGTGGCCCTAGGTCTTGGAGGCCGGAGAGATCATGTCTAGATGGTGGGTTGATACCGTTGGGCTCTTTTCTTCTTGTGTTTTTAAAAATAAGGCAGTACGTGTTGGTTGTAACATATAATAACACAAAAGTTCAGAGAGAGAAAATAAAGTGAATGTTTGCCCTTTCCCACAATCCTGCTCACTTAAAACAGCTTAGGGTAGAGTACTTAACATTTGAATAGTGTTGAAAATACTTCTACATACTGTATCTCATTTTAATTATTAAAAGCATCCTATAAAATGCTATATTAAATATATTTTAAATATTTACTTGCATAATGAAAGATACAGAAGATACTAGTTAAAGTGATAACCTGTTGGAGTGTGGGGACAGGGCATACCAGTTCAAAGATGGACTTGAAACCTCTCTCTGCCTCTCCACCCCAAGTTGTGTATATATTCCTTTATTTTGGAAAACTTTAAACAAATAAAAATTGGAAAAAATAGAAGAGGAACAGCCACATATCCTCCCATTATTCACTGATCATTAACATTGTTGCTGCACTTTATTATTTTCTATTTATATATACTTTAGGTCTTTGGAGATTAAGTTGCAGACATAATGACACTTCACCCCTGTGTACTTCAGCATGTATCTCCCAGGTACAAGAACATAGACCTCCAGAACCACAGTAACATTGCAACACCCAGGAAGATTAACATTGCTCTAACACTATTATCTGATACATGGTCCATATACAAATGATATATGCTTTTTAAAGGTTTTATTTTTGAACAGTGATTATTATCTAATAAATTACTTATTTTGACAAATATATGCATTTTGCTATGGACTGATACTAGTCTAAGATCTTTATGAATATTAACTTTTCCAGTTTTCAAAACATGAGATTAGTCCTATTATTACCCATTTCACAGGTAAGGAAACTGAGACACAGAAAGGTAAGTTATCCAGAGTCACACTGCTAGTGAGTGGTAGGGCTAGGGCTTGAACCTAGATAAAGGCCTTATTATTTTTATTTTGCCAGATGAGACTTAAAGACCAGTTTGTTACTTGCACCTGGCTACAAGGTAGAATTCAAACCCAAATTTTCCAACCTTACTACTCAGATTTCATGGTGACTCCATGAAGGAGATATTCTTCCAAACCAGTGTTGTTCAAACATTTTATAAGTAGCAAATTTATTTTCTCAAATAGTCTTAGATTTGCTATCTCAACATATATAATAGAGGGTAGAGAGCAGGGAAGGCTGTTGCAGTGAGAGGTGATAAGGGGTCCAGAATGCTTCAGCATTGCTCCTAGGCTTCACCTGTCTTCATTGCTAAATGCATTTAGAAAATGCTATGTATTCTGTAAATCTTGCAGTTTTACAGTGACTCTTAGCCTGTGTAAAAGCTTGAGCTATCCTTCATTTAAAAATAATTGTTTAGGAGACAGGACCACCTCTCACATTATGCCTAATACTCTTCAGTCCTTCAGAACACAGGAAGTGGGGATTGTTTTGCTTTTAATAGATGTGCTCTTAATATAAAACCAAGGTCCAAAAGAATAAAAAAAATAGAATGTTAGCCACTGGAACCCTCTTGACTCGATTCAAATTATGTATAAGGTCGTCATCCTTCCCACTCCCGCCCCCAATTGTAAGATTAAATCAGTGACTTTAAGGGGAAAAGTCCTGCATTTTTTGCAAGGCATCGGTTTGGGAAATGCTGCTCTGACTCAGTCACCTGTTCCTAGAAAACTAGTCTTGCACACACCAGTGGACTCCACAGTCACATCTGAGGATGACTGTTATATGAATAGCATAAGGCAGCTGATTGGGAGTGATGCCTGACCATACTCTATCTTACGCACTTTTTTTTGTTTCTCCTACTTCGTGACCATGCTTTCATTTATGTGGATTTTTAAAAAATTTTTCTTTGCCCTTTTTTCCTTCTCCCTTATCCCCATTTCAGATTGTAAAGATCCCTGCTGACCTCAACAGTGATAGACACCTCTAATTTTTTCCGAAAACCTGAAGGGTCCCTGAGGCCTTAGCTAGCACATCATTCTTATGCCCTGTTTACCAAAAAGGCCCTTTGGAGAGTTGAGAACTTGTGAGCCTCTGAAGTTGGTGTTTTTAGCATGGTGTCGGTAGCTTGGAGCTTCATATTTTAGCAAGTGACCTTGGGAGAAGGGAGTAGTAGGTCCTGGGATTCGCCCAGCCTTCTCATTGCTTGAAAAGCATTGAAAGCAGGTGGGAATGGAGATTATTATATAAAATTTGTTAAAGAAATATAGACTTGGAGAGATGGAAAAATATTTAAATTTCTGGAAAGAAGTGATTGTATATCAGAAATGATAAAAGATACACCATAAGAACTTAACAAACATACAGCCTTTCTTTTTTAATGTTTTTATTAAAGTATGCCTTATTCGTGTCTGTATATGTTAGGGGCAGGGTCTTTGGGGGATTTTTTTGTTGGTTTTAATCCTCACCCAAGGATATTTTTATTGATTTTAGAGAGAGGGAAGGGAGAAAAAGAGAGAAACATAGGTGTGAGAGAAAAACATCAAATGGTTCCCTCCCATATGTGCATATGCATCTAATAGTGATGCATTCCAGTACTACAGGGTATCAAACCTGCAACCTAGGCACGTGCCCTAGGTTTTGGTGTACTGGACGATGCTCCAACCAACTGACTTACCCAGCCAGGGCAGGATCTTCTGTCTTTTAATGCATTACTTTACATGCATGTCATTTTTAATTTTTTGAGGTTTTTTGGTTTGGTTTGGTTTGGTTTACTTGCATTCTAGATATGGTCAAAATTACAAAAATAAAAAAACTGATTTGCAGAGCTGATAATTAAAACAGGTGATACACACAGTATTTACAGTTGCAGAGGAGAAGGCTCTTGTACCCATTCATTCATTCAACTAATAGTTGTTGAGCACCTACTTATTGTTAAGCTCTGAACTACTAGAAATCTAGTTGTGAACAGTAGGAAACCCTGCCTTTGTTTAATTTATGTTTTAGAATACAGATAAATAAGTAGATCATATTTCAGATAGTAAAGAGTACTGTGAAGACAAAGTGAATAAGAGGCTACAGAAAAATGTCAACTAAATTGAGAAAAAGAAGTTGGGCAGTAGTTACTAGGAAGACAGGGAGCTAAGGGATTCAGTCCAGCTCAAGTGTTTCCTGTTGTTCCTAATATCTTTATTTAGCATAAGTAGAAGTACTGATAATGGCCAGACCTCTGAAGTAGCCTTTTGTCTTTTCCACCATCACAGGTGTGGTTCCCCAGAGTGCACCACCAGTGCCAACAGCCTCTTCCCGGTTCCATTTTCCACCTCTGGACACTCATTCTCCAACTGGTGATGTGCAACCAGGGCGGTTCTCTGCTAGCTCTCTAACTGCATCTGGCCAGGAATTGAGTAATGGCACTGATAGAAAGGCGGAGCTTTCAGAGCTGGAAGATGGCTCAGCAACTGACTGGCGCCGTGGTATGGATCTCATGTCCTCCCGGAATGCTGTCAGTGGAGGAGGCATTGGCCATCAGAAAAGGAAGCCTGACATCATGCTGCCTCTCTTCACTAGGCCAGGAATCTACCCTGACCCCCACAGTCCCTTTGCTATCTCTCCAATCCCTGGCCGAGGAGGTGTCCTTAATGTCCCCATTTCACCAGCCCTCTCCCTGACCCCCACTATCTTCTCCTATAGCCCGTCACCAGGCCTGAGCCCGTTCACCAGCAGCAGTTGCTTTTCCTTCAACCCTGAGGAAATGAAACACTACCTTCATTCTCAAGCCTGTTCTGTGTTCAACTACCATCTGAGTCCCCGGACATTTCCCCGTTACCCAGGGCTCATGGTTCCACCACTGCAGTGCCAAATGCATCCTGAGGAGTCAACCCAGTTTTCTATCAAACTGCAGCCCCCACCAGTTGGGCGGAAGAACCGGGAGAGGGTAGAGAGCAACGAGGAGTCAGCACCTGTCACTGCCCCCACCGTGGCTCCCCTCCCTCCAAGAATTAAGGTAGAGCCAGTTTCTGAAAAGGATCCTGAGAATCTCAGGCAGTCAGCCCAAGCGGAGGAGCTCTCTCAAGAAGAGGGCACTGTGCCAAGCAGGACCATAGAAGAAAAAGGCACCATCTTTACCCGCCCAGCAGCACCACCTATCTGGCCCTCTGTACCCATGAGCACCCCAAGTGAAGAACCCCTAGAGGTGACTGAAGACAGTGAAGATAGGTTTGGCAAAGAGCCCAATGTACCTGAGAAGAGAGAAGATGCCCTGATGCCCCCCAAGCTTCGATTGAAGCGGCGCTGGAATGACGACCCCGAAGCCCGAGAGCTGAGTAAGGAAGGCACGTTCCTCTGGAATGGTTCAGGACCACGGGGCTTGGCGACAGCAGCTGCTGATGCTTGAACTGGAAGTGGATTGGAAGCTGTTTATACTATAATCACATACATGTATCAGTATTTATGTAGCAAGATTTCAGGGTGGGGGGAGGGAGGGAGGGAATTAGACTGGTTTGATCATTCTAGGGGCATAGACTTGTATTTTATGTTTTGGGATGGGCATCTTCTGTTGTATATTAGGTGGGATATGAACACACTTCTTTTCCTGGTGAGTAAGATACAGGAAGGTTATGAACTGAAGGAGAAAGAGCCTCTACTTCCTGTTGAGGCTAATACTTTCTGACAAACACCCAAAGGGCCAAGACACTGTTTGGTCCCATGATTGTTCAGGTTCCAGACTTCGTTCTTTTCTACTGTATTTATATGTGGAAAGCCATTAATGAGTTTATTTTGCTCTGAGAGTTACATATAAAAGGGGAAAGGGCATGGTTGGGAGGTTGAGCAGTGAGAAACCATTAATACTCAGTATTTGCCTGAGATGTCTTTATAATTATTTCAGGGGGAGAATAAGATAATCGCAGTCTTACGGGGTCGGGGGTGGGGGTATTCAGGTGTTGCTCTTCTTTTTTCCTTTGTTGTTGTTTGACAATTTTTCTTTTTTCTCTAAAAAATGTTTTCAGGAAACATGAAATGTACTGCCAGTTAGAGTGGGGCGGGGAAGTACAGGCACTGAGCCTGGCTGCATGGTTGAGACAGGAAGCTGTGCTGTGAATATCTTGGAGACTGCGCCCGCTTCACCTGTTAAGAAGCCATGAGGAGTTGTAAACTCTTATCCAGGGAGGAACGAAGAGGGCAGGAGGAAGTAACCCAATGCCTTTAAAAACAGAACACACACAAAAATGACCTTTATTTTTCCTTTTCCATCATGAGTTTGGGGAGCCAAACCAGAGTGATTGTAGCGAGTTCACTGAGAGGCATGATAATGGTAAAGATGTATTTTTGTTGTGTTTGGTTCTCTTAATTATTTTCTTAAAGCAAGCCTTAACAATGATCATACTTTAACATGATACGGGTCTGTCCAAATCTAAAAAGGCATGATCAGGTTTTCAGATAATCTCGGAATTTTGGAACATGGTTAAATTTTGAGCTACTATTTGGTCATCCCCTCTTGATGTTATTGGAATGGATAACAAAAGGGATTGTGGGAGTTAAGGACAGATCATAACTGGAAATGCAGGAGGTAGCTGGGAGTACAAGTGGATGTGTGTTGAACCTGAAGGAATGGGTGGGAGAAACAGAAGGCTACCAGATGCCAAAAGGCCTGGTATGAATAAGAGTCGGTGTCTGTCCCGTTGTGGTACTGCCATTCTTTCTATACCCATTTCCCAAGCTTGTGCTAATATTCATGATCAATTGGCTGTCCTATGTGAGACTTCAGTTTACAGACAATGGGGAGTTGTTTTTTTCATGGGAAATTACCTTCCATCAACTTCAAGGGGATGAGAAAGTATTGATCTTCTGTGAAGGAAAAGGAGCCTAGACTAGGAGCAGAGAGAGAAGCCACAGCCAACTCTGTGTGTGTGTGTACACACATGTACCTTTGTAGTGCATGGAAATACCTAACTGTGGCTCAGATCCAACTGGCATCAGGGCAACAGAGAGAAGTTAACTCCCTATCTGATGGAGCAGAGTGGGCACAGGAATGCCGTCTAGGAATGGAGAAATTCCTGAGCCTAAGTGAACTATTATGTACTAAGAAGCATTGGAGGGTTGTCTTTTAACATTGGGGGTGGGTGTTCTTTTTTAAACTGGAGAGCATGCATGAGAGACAAGCTCAGGAGAGGTTAGAGCAGGTGAGTGAGTTGTTAGATGGCTTGGGATGATGTGAGTCCATCATGCAGGGTTTTGTTTTTTGTTGTTGTTTGGCAGGTGCTCTCCCGTTGTTTAATTCAAATTCCATGAGTGACTTGTCTTTCCCTGGGAAAGGGACTGACAGAGCCATCCCTAAGGACTTAGGCTTTGGTCAGGCTGCCTTTGGTTGGTTGTTTTTGTCAGTTTCTTTCTCTGAACCTCGACTTACCTCGAATCAGAAAGCAAGTCCGGGCATGTGGAAGAGGTATCTCTTGTCATTGCCCGACCTAACCAGGGAGGCTGGCTGGCTACCCTCCCTGTCCGCTAAAGGGGAGGGCCGGCAGGTGTCGGTGTTAACTCAGGAATAGAAACATGAGGCCTTTAAAATAAGAGGGAGAGAAATCCGTGACGCATACCTGTAACACCCTAGAACCCAAGTGCCAGAATTAATTCCTAGATGCTGCTGCTGTTTGAACAAAAAGTCACTGCTTTTACACATGAAAAAAACACTCAAAAAATGTTCAGCTCCATGAAAATGTTTTTTGGCTTTAAAAATTTGTTTGGTGTTTAACTGTTTCCTTTTGATTGCCATTCCACCAGTAAATTGTTGGTCAGTTTGCACTGCACACTGGGGTTGGGGTGGAGGGGAGGGTCCTTGTACAGAGCTGACTTTGGGTTTGCTCAGGAAGTGTGGAGGTAGGTCATTCCTGGGGGGGAAGGGGCAAGAGATAGTTTTTGTCCCCCCAGCCTGCTCCTGGTAGCACCTGTCACCAGCCTGGCACTAATGCAGTCTTTTTCCTTCTGTGAGCATCTTATCACTGTCCAACAGCAGGTAGAAAAAAGGGGGGTAAAACCAGACTTACTTTCTTTCCCCCAGTTTTTCCAAACTTTGCTGTGCCAAATGTTTAAAACTTTACAAACATAGATCTTGAAATTATATTAATCAAAAACTTGTTCATGCAAAGTTTGCTTTTTTGGCTATTGAGAATAGTAGAGGTCCATCTAAAGGGCATCCAGCTTTGGTGAGCTTCTTTTTTAAAGAGAATGGCTGTGAGTGAAATATAAACAATTTACCAGTCCTTCCCTTCACCCCCAGTTTTCAAGCTGCACAGCATTAAACCCAACTCACTATCTAATACAATTACTACACCCTAGTTCTCCATGGGCCAAGAGCTTTCAGAAGCATTAAAAATATGGTTGAAGTATTTCACTTCTCACCAAGTGGGTAGTGAGAGTTGGCTATTTGTCCCATTTTTTTAAAATTTATTCCATAATTATGTGCTTTTCGTTTTTATAAAGAATAATGGAATTTTAATTTTGTTAAAAATAACTTTGATCCAGTCTTTTCAAGAACTATTACAATTTTAGTTTCTTGTTGAAGAAAAAAATCACCATTTAATTTGTTTTGAAATATTTAGGCATTCTCTGAGTTATAAAATTGTGATGCAGGGATTTGTGAGTGAGATACTTCTGAAAAATCACTAGTCAGCTTAAGCAGAATAAAGTGTGTATATGTACATAAAATGTAAGTAATCTTAACTCCATTGTGCAGTGCCTTTTAGATGTTCCGCTTTCGATAAAGTCTTCAAATTTTTGCATATATATTATATATATGATGTAATGTTATAGAAATATATGTATAATATACATATTTTTTTCCAGGGGTATCCAATAGCTCTGTATTTTGTTATGGAAGTTGAAAGAAAAAGTATTTTACCTCAGAAATTAAAGTTAAATTAAAAAAAATACTTTTAAGTAATGCTTGCAGAGTGTTCATTTTGTTGTTGATGTACTGAACCAGGATGGTTATGCCAGAGGTTTTATTCCTATCATATAGGCACCAGCACAGTTAGGAAGTAGGTCTCCTAACAGTTTTGGGGTGTCAGTTTCTGTGAGTCAGTGGCTACTGCTAGGCAAAGGACAACTGAAGCCTGGGACACAAGTTTTCTACCTCAAGATTGTTTGAGGATTCATTAAGAGTACATGCAAAGCCAGACAGTAGGCCACACTTTGTATGGTTCTACAAAATGTCCAGAATGGGGAAGTCCTTAGAAATAGAACATAGATTCGTGGTTGCCGAGGAGAGTGGAGAATGACTACTAATGGTTCACTTTTTCGTTTGTAGGGTGATGAAAATGTTCTGGAATTAGTGTTGATAGCTGTACAACAACAATTTGCATGAAGTCCCACTGAATTACAGTCACTCTAAAAGGTTGAGTTTTATGATATGTGAATAATAGCTCAGTAAAGGTGGTTTTGGTGGTGGTGGTTTAAGTACATGGCAAGCCTGTGCTAGGGAAACCTAACACTTCCCAGCAGAGGGTAGGAGGAGATCTTGGTGGGGTACTAAATATCACAGAACACACCCTAGAAAAATGGTGCCAGTAATCTCATTTCACTCAAGATAAAATGATCTAAAGATTCCGACATTCACAGAACCACAACCAAGGATGATATTTGACTTCCATGAAAGAGTGCTGTGAGCTCAGGAAGACTGGCATTGAGGAGGGTGAGCCTGAAGAGGCAAACCAGGAGGGATTATGGAGGTTGTAAGGAGAATGCCAAAGAGTTTACATTTTATTCTGCTAATGATGGTTATCCTCGGTATCTGGCAAAAGCATTTGGGCTAGGCCAGTGAGCATGAAAGCCATAGTCCTGAGAAACCAGCCTGTTAATACCTGTTCAAGAAGACAACTCATGTAGGTGGGGAAAAGTGAAGTGATGGGCTAACAGGTTGGTTTGTGAGGCTGACAGTCAAGCTGGGAATGGGCTTGGATTCAGACCCTCCTCTGCTGGGAAAGCTTCCTGCTTCCTTCTCTTCCTCGTGATAGTAAAAGCAAAGTGAGGCTTGTGTTGGACATTGAAATAGGATATAGTTTTGAGATCAGGATCCCAGGTATCTGGTTCTGCCACCCTCTGTTGACCAATGCATAGAATTGGATGACAATTATTCCAATTCTGAGTATAGGAGTGACCAATAGTGAGCAGTGGGGAAGAAGTGAGGAAACAGATGGGGTCTAGGGATGAGAACACTGCAGGGACAGAGGGTGATGGGAAACAGTGAGTCTTCAAAGCCCGTTAAGATAAGTGAGTAGGAAATAAAGCTTTTAAGTGGCTCCCCATTATCCCCCTGCTTACAGTCCTTAGTTTAAGTTTAGAAGACCCTTCATAATGTGGCCCCTGCTTATCCTTCCAGCCTCATCCTTAACCACACACACGCATGTGTACATACTGTCCCACCCCACACAAAGTCCAAGTGGCTGCAATCCCAACAGCCAATGTACAGGGAGCAATTACCACGTGCCAGGAATGTTTAAGGGCTTCTCATTAACTCATTTAATCCCCGTGAGGGGAACACTGAGTCACAGCAATATTAAGTGGTATGCCCAGGGTTCAAGCCCCTAGAACGCCCTTTTTTCCTCCACATGGCCAATTGCATCTTATCCTTCCAAATTCCACTCAGGTCATCACCTCTAGGGGCCTTTCCTGGGCACTCTTCCGTGTTGTGTCACAGCCCACGTTGACCTCTGCACCATCGCCCTTCCATACCATTGTTCATGCCCTGCTGGTCCAACTCAGACACAGGGTGGTCAGGAAGCATAGACTGGCACAGGGGTCAACTCTCAGTGCCCAGCACATTGCCTGGAGCATAAGGACAACTGTTTGATAAAAGTTGGTTGGATGGATGGATGACAAGAAATATGCAAAGGTTTGGTTGTTGGGATAAAGGATGCAGGTTTGGAATAGGAGGACAGAAGACCTGCTGTCTCAAACTCCACCACTCCACGGCCCCAACTCTGCTTGTCATGGCTTCTGCTCCCTCCTCTCGCAGGAGCTGGGTGTGTTAACTCCCTGAAGAAGGGAGATAAACTGGAACTGGCTCTAATCCCATAACCCCGCCCCTGCATTCTAGTGGCTTTTACTTGGGCAGATTACAGGTGCTCTTAATGCCTCAATTTCCCGATTTTATAGGATTGTCTTCAGGATTAAATGATGCATATAAAGTACTTAATACTGAAATCCTTTTTAAATAAGTAACCAAGGTGTTCCTGTGAGGTGCCCCCCTCCCTTCATGGTTGCTGTACGCGATGGGTCTCCGTGCCTGCACATCATTTTTTCACTGGCCCCACTCACACTATGACCCCTGTTTTACAGATGAGAAAAATGAGGCCCAAGTGATTCAAATTGGTCTCCTCACTCTGAACCCCATACTTTTCGCTGTCCATTACTCTGACTCTCTGAGGCAAGGGTAAAGACATTTTTTCCCAGCCTCTACAAATCGATTATGCAGAATTGGAGGTATTGTGGGGGACCCCAACTTTAGTGTTCCTTCAAATGTCAGGCCTCGAGTCCCAATCTGGAGGGCAGAGAGGGAGCCAGCACCTGTGGTCAAACAGCCATCAGGGGCTGAACTGTGGGGCTGAGCTGTGAGGACTGATCAAGAAGAGGCAAAGGTCAAAGTTCAAACCTTCCCAGAATGTAGATTTACAGAACCCTGAACCCTGACTGACAGGGCCCAGTTGAAGTAGCTCCAGGATCTGGGGATCCAGTCTAGGCAGACAATGAGGTGGGAGTGGCCCAAACAATGGGCGGAGACTGGGAAGCCAAGTGGCAGCAGGCCTCTGCCCTAGTGTCACTGTCTCCTGCCTCCATTGTCAGGTACTGGCTCCACCCCGCCCCTCAATCCAAAGACTGGCCTAGGAGAACACTCAGAGCCTTACAACCTTTGTCACAGAGAGCTACGGTCCAGCAGGGGACCTCTCACCTGGAGTCCTGCTGGGACCACGCCAGGGAGGGGAGGGAAGGAGGGAGGAGAATGGAAAGATCATTGTCTCCAGGAGCCAGAGGTCAGCCTTGAAACCAAGATACTGGCTCCAGGGACAGGGCCTTTTGTTCCAGTGCGTCCTGAAGACTTCCTCTCCTTCCCCCAGCCCAGATTCCTCAAAAAGTAACACAAACAGGTGAGAGGGCGGGAATCCAGCCATAATGTGGTATTTTGAGCCGTGTCTTCTTTGTATGACTTTTACCTCTGGCCATTAGAACTAACTAGAAGGAAAAGGAAACTGAAGTGTGTGGTTTCAAGCTATCTACAGAATACCACAGGTAAAGGAAGTTTGCTTTTATTCTCCCACTCCTGGCCCAGCTGAAAAGAATCTTTATCTGCACTTGTTGAAACTTTGGTCTTCTGCTGACCAACCCCTCCTACCCCCATGTTGAAAATAACAACTAACGCTTACATATTTATGTCACTTAATCTAAGTTAACTTGTTTGATCTACAAACTAGCCCTCTGCAAGAAGTACCATTATTATCCCCATTTTGCAGATGAAGAAAACAAAGGTCAGTGAAGTTAAGTGAATTGCCCAAGGTCAACACAGCTAGTGAGTAATCTAACCAGGCTCACCCAGAGTTTCTGACTCCAAAGTCCATGTTTTCTTTCAAACACCTCCCTGCCACTCAGAGATGACACACAGAGGGCAGAAGGAAGGGGTAGCGTATTGGGTTGTTTTAAAGAGGACCCTAATTTCTCTAAGAGAAACTTGTGGAATCATTGCAGGTATGAGGTCATCTGGGTGGACCTCCACACTGGAGAGGAAGAGGCATATATACGAATGCATTCCTTCCTTCATTCATTCATCCTTCATTCATTCATGCGTGAAAGCTGGCAGGCCCTGTGCTGAGAGACACAGCAGGTTCCTGCTCGACTCATGGTTTAGGTGGGGAAACAAGGCGGCTTAATGAACTGCAATACAAGGAGGACTGTGGCAAGGTGACAACGGTTTTTCATTTATTCAGCTAACATTCCCTGAGTGCCTACTGGATGCCAGGCTCTTCCCTGGGATTTCACAGCCACATAAAGACACTGTTTACCTGCCAGGACCCTCCAGTCCCACAGCAATGGAAGATGAGTAATGCAGAGGCTCTAACTCCTGCTCCAGTGCCCTCCCCTCTGTGCTCCCGGCCTGTCTCCCTTTCTCTTCACCCCCCAGCAAGCTGTAGCTTTGCTGGTTGCCAGAGAATCTTTAATACTGATTTGGAAAAGCAGAACTCAGGTGTTCCCACGTACTAGGAGAGTTCTCACTCTCCTCTACACCCCACACCCTTTCCAAAAAGAAAAAAAGAAAGAAAAAGATAAAGAACACAGAGCCCCAAGACCCTCTTGTAAACAGGCAGTCCCCAGATGGCTTAGTGCCCTTCACTGTCAGCACCCACAGTGTCACCTTTGGATCAGCAGGAACCAGGGTCCTCCTCCAGCTCCCTGCCCCCAGAGTCCAGCTCAACCTGCACCTAGCATATGAGGAATGGTCCGTAAATTGAATGTTTATGTTGTACTGCCAACAACAGTGAAGTTAAAGGCACAGTTCCATCTCCAGTCAGGTCTCGGGGAAGACTTTTTCCCTGCTAACCTAGTACTTGTCCTTAGAAAGTGCCTGTCTAATGGGTGCAAGTGGAGGAACCACCGCCCCACACCGGTCGCCAGGATACAGATGTGGGCAACCGGCCACTGATCTGGCTTGGGCTGTGGACCCCAGTGAATGGGACACAATGCAGGGGTGGACAAATGTAGAGGGAGATAGGGAGGCATGTTCTAGAAGGACTGTTGAGAAAAGGGGATCAGTTTGGGAAGGGCAGAGATATGAGGTGGAAAGGAAGTCCTAGGTGAGGATGGTAGATTTGCGGGGGGCCACAGTTCAAGGTTGGGATGGAAGGCAGACTTAGAGATGAATTCCCTGCAGGGGAGAGACGAATGTGGGAGAAGGGGGCTACAGCGGAGGGTAGTCGGGGGAGCAGGATTGTGAGTATGGAGGAACACCCAATCTCCTGCCCAGGGTATTGATCTGCTAGATTACTCAATTTTACCCACATTGATCAGGTAATTGCTTATCTCAGGTCTCACTTGAGCTCTGCCTGACTTCCCCTTCTCTCTCCCTCTTGTTTTTCCTATCAGCCTGATACAGAGCTCCTTAATACAGAATAGATATATGTATGTATATATAAAAGTTTGGCTAGCCTGCCCCAGGTTGGTGTTGGGGTAGAAATAAGGGGTTGGTTGGAAGCAAAGGAGACCAGCCTCCCCCTGGAGTCCCTCCATTGTCCTCTGCCAAGAAACCTTTCCGGGCTCCAGGCAGTGGAAATGTCTGCCCATCTCTCATTCTCAAGTGTCCAGAAAAGAGTTGGGGAAGTGGAATTAGCCTCAGCCTCAATCTGCCTTTTCTAACCATGACGCCTCCACCCCACTCCTAAGCCAGGCTTTTGGACGTCCTTTCACTAAGTCTGCAGAGTCTTGCCAGCTTCCTCTTGCCATGTGTAATGCCACTATCTCCCCTGCCCTCTCTGTGGCCCTGTGTATGTGTGCTTCCCGTCTGCCTTCCTCACACTCTCACCCTCTTCCCATCCTGGCTGTTTTCAAGGAGGCTTGGATGAATGTCCCGCCTACCCCACCCCTCTCCCCAAGTCTTGGGCAGCCCACTGGGCCTCCAGTCTGAGGAAGGGGAACTAGGGAAGGAGACTTAGCCCATTCCAGGGAGTCTATAGGCTAAGGAAGGAGGGATACCCCCAGCCCCACCCCCAGCAACCAAGTAATCCCTAGTCAGGGGGAGAAGATACAGTTCCCCCAAGGAGCCAACAGCTCCTGGCTTCCTAAAGTCCTCCAGTCTGAGGGAAGAGACAAAGCGATCTGAGAAACAGACAATAAGAGCCACACAAAAGAAAAAGGCAAGGCCCAAAGGAGAGTAAACACAGTAGGACCCTGGGCGAGACTCTGTTTCCCCGCTGTCTGTCTTCCAGAGCTCAGCCCAGGGCCCAGCTCATACACTAGCAAGGCGGAGGCTCAGCAGGTACTGAAACTGTATTACTAATTTGCAAGCAGTACCATACCCAGCCCAGGTACGGTCTGTGGAGTCAAGGGACATGTCCACCCTCCTCCTAGCCCACAGTCTAGGTTCCTGGCACTCTGGAATTACCTGCTCTAATTCTCTGACCCTGGGTAGCATCCAGGCATGCACAGGCCTCTGCCCTGGGTTCACTCTCCTGGTTCTTATTCTCACAGAGGCAACTGCAAAAGTCAGGAGTGGCCAGGGGTGTAAAGATTCTTAGCACTGGAGCTCTATTATGAAAGCTTCTACTGAGGCCCTGGCTGGTGTGGTTCAGTTGGCTGGAGCCTTTTAGACCAAAAGATCATGGGTTCCATTCCTGGTCAGGACACATACCCAGGTTCTGGGTTCAATCAATGATCAGTGTCTCTCCCTCACATTGATCTCTTTTCTTTCTTTCTTTCTTTCTTTCTTTCTTTCTTTCTTTCTTTCTTTCTTTCTTTCTTTCTTTCTTTCTTCTCTCTCTCTCTCTCTCTCTCTCTCACAATGAAAAATAAAAAATGTCCTCAGGCAAGGATAAAAAAAAAAACACAAGCAAATACTGAGAACTCCGTTTATAGCCCTGGCCATTGTCGGTCACTTCGTTTGTCATCGTCCTGCAAAGAGAAAGGTCAGGGCCTATGCCTGGGTTGTGGGTTCGGTCCCCAGTTGGGGTGCATGCAAGAGGCAACCAATAGATATTTCCCTCTCTTGCACTGATGTTTCTGTCCCTCTCTTGCTCTCTCCCTTTTCAGTTTATAAAATAGGTAAAAGCCTTGTGTGATCCCCAAAAGCAGTTTAATCTTCATGGTTATTGGTGTAACACCCTCAAACACCTTGAAGGGCTAATGTCAGGGCAATTTGAAAAGCTCTGTGTTGAGACAAAATGGTAGGGTACAGCCTTTGGCAGAGATTGGAGGCCCCTTGGCAGGAGTCTCTGACCTTCAGAGACAGCAGAAATGGGATTTGCTGGGTAGGGCTCACCTGTGAGGCCCAGTGCAGATCACCGGAGAAGACAGGAGTGAGGAGCGAAAGGTGGGGCTGAGAGAAGGAATGGTCAGATATCTAAAGGGGCCCCTTTCTCATTCACCCCCGAGAGGAAGACAGCTAGCGCACTCAGGAGCAGGGGCAAAACTATGAATTGCATCAAAATAGTTTCCTGAGAGACTCCTGTATGTCAGGTACTGAGGTATGGACAGCAGATATTCCACAGAGAACACAGTGGATGCGGCTCTGATCCTCCTGTGGAGTTTTAAAGACTCTAGGACATTATAAAGCAGCTATACCTTCCACAGCCTCCTGACCCCTGACACCACGGATGCCTATCACCCAGGGCCAACCAGACCCCCTTCCTTCTTCCCTTTAAGGGAGGGAGCCCACCAGGCAAGGAGAGGGAAGGATTCAAAGCAGGGCATCCACACACACTGCACTATGGGATAGAGCACACAATGTGGGGTGTGCAGGAGGGCAGGAGCTCCCGTAGAGGGGCTACCTGCCAGCCAGCAGCAGCGGTCTGCCAGTGTCCTCCTACAGGGCCCAACTCTTCATCAGAGTTTACCTGAGCAGAGGACACCCCATCCGCTTTTTCTCCTGTTGTAGATTCTGGAGTGGCACCTCCGTGCCCCGGGGAAGTTCTTCCTGTAGTCAGCATTCCTCCTACTGCTCCCACAGGTATTTTTTTTCCCTTAGTTCCTCTTCTATTCAGCTGCCTCGATCTTTCCAGCTTCTCCTTTAACTCTCCCCAGCCCACCTTTCTCCCATCCTTTCTCCCCAGGACACCTGTCCTGCTATTCACTTTGACCTCCTTGTGTCCAGGCCTGGAAGTAGGACCAACTGTCCTGGTTTGTCTGGGTCTATCCCAGTTTTAGCACTGACAATCTCTTGTCAGGAAAGTGCTCAGTCCCTGGGACAGTTGGCACCCTGCCTGGAGGGTAGTACACTGCCTGAGGTCCAGCTCAAGAGACCAGGTTGGGTGCAAAAATATTAAGAGGCCAGCAGCATTTTCCCACATGTACAGAAGACAAAGACAAGCACGACCCCCACCCCGAACCCCATATACAGATACATGAACACAGAGACACCTACAGTCTCCAAAACAGAGTGCAGCCACATACCCAGAAGCAGACACTCACAGGAACACTGATACACACACTCAGGCTTGCACACAGGCAATTCAGGCTCACGGACCTGTAACGAGGCACCCCCAAAAGGGGATTTGTAATGGTGTCCAGAATGTGGGGTGTCCAAGAAAAATATAGGATATTCTCCCTCCCCCACCCCAAGGCAGGCCACCGTCGGGGAAGGGAGACATGAAGCAGCACCTTTCAGAGTTACTTTGCATGTCAATGACAGCAAGATAGCTTCACTCCTCCTATGCAAAGGTGGCTATTTTGCATATGAACAGGCTAACTAGGAAGGTTTGCATAAATTAAACCCAGGAGGTAACTGGGAAGGAGCTTCCCTGAGTTACAGGGCCCAAGAGACACACTCATTTCAGGAACCCTCAGACACACGCAGACGCCAACAGAGACAAGCGGACACACATTCTGACACCCACACTGACCCAGGCACACAAAGAGGCCTTTACCTGCATCCACAGGGTAAGCCGATTGGCAAATCCAGAGCTTTTCCCTGTTTTACCTTGGAGATATTCGCAGGGTTTGGGAGGTGAGCCCACCTCCCTCTCACCTGAGAGGAGAGAGTGGCCGGATGTAAAGCTTCAGGCCACAGGCAGTAGATCCTGGGCTCGAGCCTCATAGCCAGATAGCACCTGCCCCAACGCTGCTGAAGACTTCTCCCAAGCTTGGAGCCCCTACACTGTCCTGGTCTCAGGGCTGGGGACATTTCTCAGAACAGCTTTTCTCCAGAGGGAGTCAGATGTGGGAAGCCCGCGCTCCCTCTCTGGGGGTTTACCGGTGGGGACGGAGAAATGTGAGCAAAATGGGTTTATTACTGGGAGTCTGTTGCCTCGATTGGTACCGATCCCCGCTTGTCACCTTTCATTGTCACTAATGGGACATGAAGAGTCTCCACAGACACCACAGCCAACAGCTACACACACGCACACGCACACGCACTCACACAGAGAGCCACCCCCACCCCCAGCCCCCATATCCACAGGCTGCATTCCAAGGCTGCCTCCCTTGCCTCCTGCTCACCCCCTCCATCTCCAGCCTCTCCTCTACCCTCTTCTTTGTCTCCTTAAGGCTGATCTCCTCCTCTTTCCAAAAGCACACCTGGCACTTCCTTTTTTTCCCCCTTTCTGGCCACCTGGGACCTTATCCCTCTCCTCCCTTCCCCTCTTCTCCCGCCTCTGAACCCAGTTGCCACCACTGCCCTCTGTGGGTACACAGGTCCCCATCTGGTCTTGGGGAGTAGCCGGAAGATCCAAGGAATGAGCCAGTGGGAATGACCCCTCATTCGCCAGCAGCTGGCAAAGACTCTTTATAAAGGGATATTCTGTCACAACTGGACTGTCCAGACAGACTTTCCTGGAACAAGCAAAGTCCCCTGCCCCTTCAATCCCAGACCAGTCCTGGCAGAAGAGCAAGGAGGGCAAGGAAGAGGAGACTTCTTGTCCTTCCCCATTCCTCAGGAAAGAGCGAGCACCACCTCCCCATCTCCACCCTGCCTGGCAACAACCCCCACCCCGCCACCCCCGCCCCAACCTGTGCAGCCTCCAGAGAAGCCCTCCCTAGGCTCTAGCCCCATCCCTGTGCCTTTGGTCCTACCTATTTTAGTGCCAGATGGTTAAAATGCATGAGCGAGGCCTGAGGGGACACATTCATGACTGTAAGGTCTTGATACAAAGTCTGTCAGGCAGTGTCAGGAGGCTTGCTATTTATTGCTGGTTACTCAAGCATGAAAAACAGTCACTAAATAGGACAGGAAATTTCTACTTGAGTCTCAAATAGAGTACCACTTGCTCTGCTGCTCTGAAGACACTCAACATGCCTGAGTCTGTGCCATGAAGCACCGGGGGCTGGCAGGGAGCTAAGAGGGGCTCCTCCCAGCCCCGACTTGGCCCTCCCTCAGCCCAGACAGGTGTCTCTCCCTGTGGCCTCTGGGAGACACCCTGAGCCAGTTCCTAGCCCCAAAGGAGAAAGGGCTGCCTCATGCTGCCTCCTGTCTCCAGGCAGACAGGGATGGAATCTCCACCCCAGCTCACTTGGCCCTTATTATTATATCACTTTGTCAGGGAAGTTTAGGGGGCTGATCAGTCCAGGCAGAGTTACTGGATATGAAGTTGGGGGTTTGAAGGCAATTGAAAATGTGTTCAGGCTGCGTATTGCAAGTTAGGGTATTTGGGTTGGCTAGAGTGTGGGGAGTGGGTTAGGGTTCTTTTTGGTTTATTCACTCGGCAACCATTGTAGAGCAGCCCCTACATCCAGGCATTGTGCTAGACACTGGGATGCAGACAGAGATGCTCATAAGAGCAAAGAAAAGGGTTGGATTTGTCAGACGACTGCCCCCTCCCCAAAGGTCAATAGGCCATTTGCCTATGTCTTGGGGAAGAAATAAGAGACACAGTGTCTGTGCCAGTGTCTGTGCCAGTGTTAGCCACCTGGCTTCCTAATCCCATGCCCAGCCTCCTTTACCATGTGAACTGGGCAGAGAGGGCAGAGGGAGGGGCTACTTTGATCATGTTTACAGGAATATGAAAGGAAGTGGGTAGGGACAGTGCGTGGGACAGCAGAAGAGAAAAGGTGAAAACTGCGACTGTCTCGAGGCAGCTGCTCTGGCTCTCACAAGGACTTGAGGGGCTTTCCTAGGAGCTGGGATGGTGGCAGGAAGTGGAAAAGCAAAAGAGCCATGAACCTCTTCTCCAGAGACCTGGGTCCCAGAGGTGACACTCCCAGGAGAGCTATGGAGGCAGGAGGTGGTCTGAGTCCCTGTGGAGTCCAGTTCCGAGGTCTAGGACTCAGTTCTACTTCACATTTGGTTCTGACACCTTCACGGAGAAGAGGGGGAGCAGTCCTTCCTCCCTGAGCTCTCCGTCGCCGTGGGACCTTCTTCCTCCTAACTCAAAAGGTCCCGAATTTTTAAATGGAGGAAATGGGATGAGGGGAAGGTGAGCAAGGGGTAGGTTGAGCTCTCCAGATGAGGAAATCCAGTGTCACTGGGGAAAAAAAAAACAAAAACCCAGATACCACATGTTGGCGCTGACTTCAGTCTTCCTTGCTGCAGCTCTCTATCGTCTGTGGACAAGTTTGCCTTGTTCTTGCTAATATTCAACTCCCTGGGACAGTGTTCCGGGCCATTCCTCCCTTTGTGGGTCTTTGCATAGGCCCTCAGCGGCTCAGAGCCCCGTCCCCCTGCCTCCCGCCAACCAGGACTTTCTCTTTGTGTCCCATGGCTCTTGTCTCTTCTGTCACTCAACCTCTTCCTCTCACACTTCTATTATGTTAGCTTCTTGTTGATTTAACCAGAAAACAACCCCCGGAATTTAATTCCATGGCCCTCCATTCTCATCTTGATCAGCTCAGGGTTGGGAGGGGTTGTGTAATGACAGGGGTGGAGGAGGGTAAACTTGGCCTCCCAGAGTCAGGGAGAGGGAAAAAAAAGAAAATCATATTGATTCCCAAGTGACAGCCATCAGTCTTTCCCTCCCCACTACGGACTAGGGAGATTGGACACAGGCCCACTCAGCTCCAGGGTTGCTTGGCTCCCCGGACTTAAAGACACAGGCTCTAGTCTTTGATACCTACCCTCCTCTAGTTTCCCCTGAGAAGTCTCTCCTGAGGTTAGTTACCTAAACCTTCACCTCCCCAGTGTATTTTGGAATCCTAGTTCTTGTTCCTCCTATGTCCTTAGCAAGGTATCTGATGACCATGCAGTTACTTGTCCTGCCTAGTTTGTCTTATTTGGAAGTCCTTCCTGCTGTCTAACTTTGAGTTATATTAATAAAGAAAAGGAAAAATCATTTTCTAGAAGAACTGTAAAAGGAAAGAGACATATGATCCTTAAAAACCCTTAGAAAGAAGGTGATTGGGTAAACTATTCATATTTTAGTACTTGAGACTAAGAGGAAAAGTTACAGATTGTGAAAATTTGGCAACAGAATGTGAGCACAGGTGAAGGTTGGGACTGAAAGGAAAAAACTGGAAGTGAGGTGTGGTGTTAAGAGTCAGGTTGTAAAGGGAGGTTATTTTCCAGGCCCTGATTCTTTTGTCTCCACAGAAAGTTCCTTGAGAGAAAAGCTGACTTATAGTGGGAAGGGTGGATGGCTGGAAGGGCTTCCTGGCAGTCCAATGTGTGTCTCTTTTCCTAGAACTGAAGAAGGGGCAGCCTTCTCACCAGGCTCTCTGGTGGTTGATGTTTTAGGAGCTCTCTGCCCCAGGTTAGGCTCTGGATGCAAGGGACCCAAGGAGAGACACTCCCTCCCACTCCACCCCCACAGCCGTGGAGGGGGCACAAGGCCGAGGTGCCACCGGCCCCTGGAAGGGCTAGCTCTGTTGTCGGAGAACCACATCAGCTCCCCGAGAGCCTGGAGATCCCGCTCTCATTTTAAATACCCTCACTCAGCATGTGATGATCGAGGGGCTGCTGGGTGAGCAGTAAGCCGGAAGGAGGTGCTGGACAGAGCACAGGCCAGACAGACTGCCACACTGAGTGAGGTAAGGGACTCTGGTGGCAGGTCTGAGTCTGCAGCTAACCAGAGGGACAGCCCTTTTTTGCCTCAACACCCACTCCAGCTGTAGAGCCAGTAGCAGGGCAATTGGGAAGGGGAAAAGTCAGGAGACACAGTCACTGGGTGAAGATGAGAGCCCAAGGGCCACACTGAAGGCCCCAGAGCCAGTTGTTGGGCAGCCGACACAGAGAGTGGTGGGGGCATCATAAAGACTGAAAGTCCAGCATGCAGCAGCTTCTTCTCCCCAGAGGGGACACAACTGGGGTCAGATGTTTGCTCCCTGGAACGGACCCCTGGGATTAATGGGGTTGAACAAGGCTCTGGGGGCCCTGTTGTTGTGCACATAGGGAGTGCTGCATCTCAGTGAGCTCACTGGGGTCATCCCCATAGCCGACGCTGAAAGGCAGTGGGTAAGAACTAGCATTGAGGGTGTGGCCATCACAGCCTGGGGATTGGAAGAAACCAGGGATGAGCAGAGGGATCCCAGGGAGGGGAGAATTAAGGTTGTACTCCCATCTGTGCCAGGCGGGCATGAACTGAATTGAAACTTCCACTGGAGTAAGAGGATTCTGCTCCACCCTTCTCTTCATTAGACTCCTGGCATCCTTCTCAAAGAAATAGGACCAAGGGGCCTGGAATCTGAGAGTTTGGGTGCCTTTTATCAGGAGACCCCCTGTGACCGCAGGGACAGATGTAGTTTCTATGAAGCTGGAGAGGCACTGAAGTGATGCTCTCATGGCAGAGAAGCCCCACTCCTCTCTTCGACCCCTTCCCAATGGATAAGACAAGGGCTGGGGAAGAGTGTATTGCCCCTACCATTCCACCTTCAAGCCCCTTCCTGGCCCTGCTCAAGGATAGCGGGGCCCAATGGGGACACAGACCAGGACACATGGGTGGAACCTCAGGTAGAACTGGGCACTTAGTGGAAGCTGAAGTTAGGGTTATGTTAAGATTGGGGTTGAGATGGAGGCTGGAAGTGGATGCAGGATTGAGGGTTGGGACTGAGGCATCGGAGGCTCCCAGCTAGTGAGGGTGCCCCAGAGGCCTGCTCTGTTCCTGGTCTCAAGTTACTCAGCCCCATGCTGGCCTGCCCGCTCACCCCAGCCTAGCATTTGGCTAGGAGCTCTCACTTCCTCTGACTGGCCTCACTCTTCAGCCACCTCAGCGCCTGCTGGAGGGGATTTCTTATCTCTGGGTTGGAGGGACAAAGGGAAGAATAGGGGGTATCCAGACAGGGGGATCCCCTGGGACACAGCTGATGGGAATGAGATGAAAGGAACCAACTGAAGTTGCTGCTGTGGGAGGGGCAAGGGGTACTGGAGGGCTTCAAGGAGGAAAGAGTAGGGAGAAGTGTGAGGTGGGCTGTAAGAGCCAAGGCCAGGAGGTTGGGAGGCCTGGGTTCAGCTTCCAGCTCTGAAGCATTGGAAATGGGGTAGGGGGAGAAAAAGACAGAAAGAGAGGCTAGGAAACAAAGTAACAATGACAGACAGTGACAAGCAATAGCAAGACAACCAGTGACAACATGATTTGTAGACGCAAGAAGTAAAAACAGAAATGGAGAGATCAATAGAAACTGAGGCAGAAAATGATGGACAAAGGGGAAAAAAGAAAACAAATGGTGGTGGGAAGTCAGACAAGAGAAGGTTGGTGGATGGGAAGTGGAAAAAAGGAAGAAGAGGTAGACTGAGAGAAAAGAGGAGAGAAACAGTAATGAAAGAGGAAATGAGTTGAAGACTGAAAGGTCAAGCAAAGTGAAACAGAGACCTGGAAGGGCAGAGAGAGGGGCTGGGTGCAGGACTGGCAGCAGTCTCCTGACGCTGCGTTTCACTTGTCCCTAAGCTCTGGATCCTGGGGGTGGTGGGTACTTTCCCCATGACTTTCAGCTGCCCTTTATTACAGGTCTGGGGTGGGGTAGGGGGTGTCTGGGTTTGGATTTCTACTCCACGAGTTACACAAACCTTTTAAATCCCACCGCCCCTAGGGACCACAAAGACTATCATCAGAGGCATCTGCACTGGACAGGGGCAAGGAGGAGGGGGTGCGCAGAGATCTGAGACCCAACTTCAGGGCAGGCTACTAGAACAGAGTGAGAGGGAGTCTGGGAGGGGGCTCATGGCTTCAAGGAGGAAGGAGAGGGGCAGGAGTGCCACTGGACTCTCTAGGGGAGCAGCAGAGAGAGAAGGACCTCTCCCAGGTGGGGAGCAATGGCTAGAAGGGCTGAGCAGCAAAATGGACATGGGGTTCAGCTGACCAAATTCCCAGCCACAAACCAGCAATCAGGAGTCCTTTCTGCCATAGGCACGGGCTCTCTGGGTGGTGGGGCGGTGGTGGGGGAGGCCTGTGGCAGAAGTGGGGACAAGAGGCCCTAGGGTGTCAGTGAAGAGAGGACATACATCCCTGCCCCTCCCTCTGAATTCCCCTAGGGAAAAGGTGATGGGCTCTACCCTTCCTGGCCCTAGCCTGTCTTGCTTTCCTATCTAAGCATCTCTAACTAATAGCATTAAGGGAGGTCTCAAGACTAACCACTCTCCACTTGGGGCTGAGATCAAACGGAGAAACCAGAGGTTTCCAATCAGATCCCAGATTTGGCAGAGGGTGAGGATGGCAGTTTGTTTGGTACTAAGACTAAAATACACTCCCCCCATCTCTTTGTTAACACTGCCGCCTCTCTGAAACCAACCCCCACTTGCATGTCTGGACCTTACCTGTGTTCGCAGGCCCATTTCCGCAACTCCATTTCTCTATCTCGTTCTCCCTGACTCTCTTGCTCCATCTCTTTCCTCCACCTTTGTATTTAGAAACAGTCCTGTGTACCCACTGAATCAATCAAGCAGTCTTTTGAAGACTTGGTCGTGTCGGTCAGTCAGATTATGCAGCCCTTCAGAGGGCCCCACAACAAAATGACTTTTGATGAAAGTTTCTAATTTGCAGAGATGTAGCATTGGTCTTGAACTCTGACTTGTTTTTTTTTTGTTTTGTTTTTTACACCCCTGGGTGTGTTCCTATCTTTCTCATCCTTTCTGTATTCTACTCTGCCCATCTGACTGTTCTCTGGCTTCCCAGGGCCTCCACAATCATTTTTCTGGCAAAGAACCCACTTCTTAGGTTTACACTGAGTGCCTCCTGCCAGCCTCCTCTATCTGCTCCCAAGTTTCATTCTCAACATTTCTTCCCCGATTGACTGATTACAGCTGAGAACCTGGAGTCAGACAGACCTGTTTCCATCCGGCTCCACCACTTGCCCAAGGATCTTATGCAAGTCTGTAAAAAATCATCTGAGCCTCAATTTCCTAGGCTTGCAAAATGGAGAAAATAATACTCACCTTGAAGGGTTATTGTGAAAACTTGGGGAAGTAACATATAACAGAAAATTGTCAAGCTTAATACTGGGTGCACGAGAGACCCAATTCACAGTAACTAAACTCTTAAGAAGGTAAATCTGTTCTGGGCATTTCCTTTGGCTCCAAGTCCTAGCTTAAGTCTTGCTCCCAGTTGTTATCATCATTATCTCTTGCTTCTATTAAATAGTGACCTAAAACCTATATGTGTTGTAATATGCACTTGTGTTGGCCAAGGGGACTAATCATATTATTAGTAAGCAGAATGATGGTGATGACGATAATAGTTGCTTGCTACCCTAACCCTTTCAAGAAACACAAAGTGCTTAAGAGAGGCCACTGATGATTCAAGGTTGGGTTATGATCCTTTTTGATTTATAGTTCTCAATATTTATCCTCTTAGGACTACAGGGGCTGTGCAGGGCCTGGTAGAGCTGCCCCAAGCTTTACACCATTAGCTCACAGCACAAGAGGGAGGGAGCTGGGAGATGGGGGAGAAGGACAGAGTGGGACCTCCTACCTCCCTCAGACTTGGGAGCATCAGCAGGAGTGTAGGTTAAAATAAAGCCTAAGGAATTAAGGTTAACACCAACAGCAATACATGGGCAAGAACATAGAACTAAAATCTGCTCTTCTCTGAGGGCCCCCATGGTTGGTCAATTAGAGATCTCCAGAAGCAAAGAAAGGACTTGAGGGGAGATGGTTGGTAAAACTTGCCTGCAGTGAAGATTTCCACATCCAGAGGCTTGAGATTGCTGGCGGGATGCTCACACATGCAGGCCAGGCCAGGGAGGGTCGCGACATTCCGGCATTCAAGGAAACCAGAGGTTTCACCCACTTTGGTTCTGTATTTTGGGTTTTATTCTTTTGGGTGCAGAAGAGGGGGTATCGGTAGGCTACCTATGTGGCTGGATATTATAAATCTTTTTTCTTAATATACACACAGTTAAAAAAATTTTTTTTTGTTGATTTTAAAGAGAGAGGAAGGGAGAGAGTGAGAGAAAGAAACATCGATTTGTTGTTCCACTTACTTATGCATTCATTCATTGATTCTTGTATGTGCCCTAATGGGGACTGAACCCACAACCTTAGCATATTGGGACAATGCTCTAAACTTAGCTACCTGGCCAGGGCTTGAATATTATAAATCTTGATTTAAGTTCTTGCTTTCCATTTTTTCACTTAGAGATATATGACCTTAGAGAAGTTACTCTACCCCTTTGAGCACTATCCCGTCTGATACTTTGTGTGAGGATCAGCGCAAGTCAGTGCCTCAGCACAGTGCTGGGGTGCCGAGTGTCTGCTCCTTGGTATATCATCATTCTCTTTTTTGCCAGACCCTAAATCTTTGCTGAGGTCTCAAACCTTCCAGACCAGGAAATACCATCCAACCCAGCAGGCACTGGGGCAGCCATAGAACTTGGTCAGTTTCCTCCAAGGAAGAGTCTTCCCTTGAAATCTCTCACCTCCACAACCCACATTTTCCAACCCATTTTTCTAAGGTGAGGTAGGAGAGGTTAGACAAAGGAGGGACTTCCCATGGGACGGGGCAGGAAATAAGGGTGGGAAAAGAGTCTGCTTCAGGAGAGGAAAGGAAGGAGAGAAGACGATTCCAGAATGTCAGCTGTAATTTTAGAGACAGGGGGATGTGCGGAAGCCCTATTCACCCAGATTCAGAGTAGTCTTGACCTAACAATGGCCCTTATTTCCAGAGATGCTCTCTGCTCCGGCCAGACTGGGGATCTCAAGAAGCACCTGCCCCATCCCCCACTCCCCTTGAGCTGCCAGTCTGTCAGGTGACATCCCTGGAGCCAAGCATTCCCTGGGAAGGGAGAGCAAAAGACCACATGACCTCTTGATGAGGGGCTGGGGAAAACAGGGAGGGCCTTACCACCTGCTGTGCCTGGGATTTCTTGATGTTCTAACACCCTCAGCTCCTTTTTTCTGTATTCTTGTTATTCAAAGTAAGGTCCACAGACCTGTAGAAGTGGCATCACCTAGGACCTTGTTAGAAATGCACAGTCTCGGGTTTCACCTAGCTCCACTGAATTAGAATGTGCACTTAAAGAGAGCCTCAGGTGATTCTTATGTACATTAGATTTTGAGTAGCACTACTACAGATGATTTTTTTTTAAGTCTTGAGGCAACACTTTAAAAAATGAGAAATGACAAAGTGCCATGGATTAGGAGAAAGGGTATGGTGGCTACACACCATGTGTCAGTCACTTTCCCTCTCTAAGCCCAGTCTGGAGAATGAGGCAGCTACTCCAGCTGAACCCTCACACACCCTCCAGACCTTCCCACCTATTAAGTTATAGTTGAGAACAGCGCTCACCTCACACTCACCATATCAGAGATGAGTGAGCCTGCGCACTCCCCCTGTTTACACATGGTCCTTGCATCCAGGTAACTCCTTGGGCCTACCCTGAGGAGCAGGCCTGCGTCTTACCATCCACATGGCAGCCTCTGCCATCCCTCCTCAGTCCTCTTGCTTATCATTTTCTCTTCCATTAGTAACAGGGGACACCAGCCTTTTGCACCAGCCTTAGTTCCATCCAAAGGCTTTGGGACTTAAACATTTTCTCTCCCACCTTTGCCTGCATCACACCGGGGCTCATTCCATAATCTTCCCCCCACCTCACCACCACCCCACTACCCATGCCAATTTGGGAATCAACAAGATCCCTTCTTCCTTGTCCACGTTCATCAATTCAACAAATATCGACAGAGCATCTGCAGCTGCCAGACCCCGGGCTAGGATGGGCTCTGGGGAGCCAGCAGTAAACAAGACAGCTGAGGTTCCTGACCTCATGAAGGAGTTAAACACATAGTGAGACCATTGATAAATTCAGTACCATTTATTGATTGTATCAACATTTACTTCTTGAACACCTACAATGTGTCAGACACTCTGCTAGGCACTCAAGGCTCATCGGTGAAGAAACACTGAAATCCTGTTCTTCTCAGATGGCAGTATGGGTTCTTTGTATCTGCTACCTCCTCCCACTCAAAGTTTAAAAAGAGCCATGATTAATTACATTTCGTCTTGTCTTACCTTGGGAAAAACTCCAATCCTCTTAAGCCCTTGAGAGATCTCCTCTCTAAATCCCCCAGCAGGGGCAGGATATAGGACCCTTTGCATTCCTCTCCATCTATATAAGTGACTCAGTGTCCTGGATCAACTCCTGGCCAGCGAGGAGGTCCCCAGAGGAGGCAGGGCCCTGCAGGGGTGTTGGGGAGCTTCCTGCCTCAGACCTTGCTCCCCTGCCTCAGCCTTCCTTTTCTCTCTTGGTCTCTTCCCTCTAATCTCCTTCCTTCTTTGACTCCCTCCCTCTCTCCCCTCCTTCTCCCTTACCTTCTTTCCCTTCCTCCTAAGTGGCGGCCATTTCTCCCCAAGGTCCAGACACGGTCCTCGCTCCCGGACTGGAACATGCACAACAGCTTCTTGGCAGAGGGTGTCCCCAGAGTTGCGGGCAACACCTGGATCTCAGGTGAGCCTCTGCCAGGTCCCCACCCATGCTCCAGCAGTGGTGCTGGAGGCACTCACTCTCCCCTCTCTGCCCCAGGCTTGGCCTTCCCCAAGCTGAGCCTCCAAAACTGAGTCGTGCCCAGGCTCCCGGCAGATCCAGCTGTGGCACTTCATCCTGGAGCTGCTGCAGAAGGAAGAGTTCCGCCATGTCATTGCCTGGCAGCAGGGAGAGTATGGGGAGTTTGTCATCAGGGATCCAGATGAGGTGACTCACCTCTGGGACCACAGGAAGTGCAAAGCACAGATGAATTATGACAAGTTAAGCCAGGCCCTCAGGTAAGAGGAGGCAGCCCAAGTGGCCAGACAGGGCAGAGTTCAAAGAAAAGGGCTGCTGTTTCTGGCACCTCATCTGATTCCTGCCCCTTTAAGGCTTAAGAATTGCTCTTGAGTGTGGTCAGATACCTTGTGGTTATCCAGAAAGAGCTCAGGGTTAGCCTTGCTGGCCTGGGGTGGGGGACATAGCTGGGAAGGGGGACATAGCTAGGTCTCTGGCTACTCGCCCTGCCCACTGGGCCAACTCTTCATTCTCATCCTTGAGATCTTCAGATATTACTACAATAAGAAGATCCTGTACAAGACCAAAGGCAAAAGATTCACTTACGAGTTCAACTTCAGCAAGCTCATCATAGTCAACTATCCTCTATGGGAGGTGCAGGCACCACCAACCCCCAACCTGCTGCTGGGGCCCCTGCCTTGCTTTGACCAGCCCTGGTGCCCATGGGCATGCAGAGTGAGGTAGGCATGAAGGCAGCCCCTACCCCTCAGGCTTCACCAGACTCCATCTCTCTGTCCAGCAGAAGCCCAGCCCTCCTTTCTGCCTCAGGACCCATCAGCTTCCAATGTCCTTCTCCCCCTGTATCCTAGTCACTGAGTATCCCAGGGGCAGGGTTGATACTCTAAATCTTCTAAGATGCTCTAATATTCCTGTGCTAGGCATCACTCCTTTAGGGGTAGATCACAGCGAAGGAAGTAGGGGTATTGGGCAAGGGTCCAGGGCATGTGGGCAGGGGGATTTAAAAACCATGATCAGAGTATTTCATTGTTTTAATGACTGGTTGTTAAAGCAGTGCATCCTGGGGAATGCACACCACGGAGAGCCCGTTCTGCCCCCACACCTTCTGCCCTTGGCACCGCAGCTCCTGCACAGCGTGCTGCTCACCCACGGGGCCACGGTGGAGCAGATGGCTGCACAGTGGACCACCCAAGGGCCAGCAGAGGTCTCTGAAGATAAGAAGGGGGGCAGCAGCAGTGTCTACCATGAATGCTTGGGACTGGGGAGGGGCCAGGGAATCTTAACCAGATAAGGGGGGCAACTTCTGGATGAACAAATGGGTGAGGGAGCATGAGAGAGGCCTTGCAAGACATTTGGTCCTGGCCCAAACGCCCACTCTGAAAGGCCCCCAACATTTGGTACTGTCCAAAGTGCCCATGGAGACACCCGGCCCACCTGGACCCATCTACCTAACTCATGTGTGGTGACCAGCTGGGCTATGGAGGCAAGAAGTGTTATTGGCAATACAGCTACAACACGATTATTGGACCAATAAAACATGATAGTATTTTTTATGTATTAACCTGTAAACCAAAAGTAGAAAGAAACACCCTGGGTTGCTTGAACCCAGGGATATTTTCTAAGAGCAGGTGTTTTGGACTGGGCCAAATTTCAAGGAACTTTTGGCATGACCAAATGTCTCCATGGATGTTTTGGACAGGACCAAATGTCTAATAATTGAGACAAGGGATAATACGAGTCATTTATTCATTCACCAAACATTTCTTGAGCACCAGCTATTTATTAGGTTTGGGGCTCAGAGATGAAAGATGGCCCTCGAGATGCTCAGAGATTAGTGGGAGGCAGAGATGGGAATACAGCCAGTGACAGATGCTGAGATCTGGGGAAGCACGTGCTGCTACAGGAATGCAGAGAAGGGAGTTAAGGCTTCCTAGAAGAGTCTCTACCTAAGCAGGTGAAACAGGTGGAAAAAAATGCCCAGGCACAGAATAGCATTTGTAAATCTAAAAGCTGTGAGCAAGTGTAGCAAATCTGAAGAACTGCTGGTAGCCTGCCATGATCAGACAGTGAGTGATGTGATGGCAGTGGGGACAAGGAGGAGGGGGACACAGGAGGCTAGCAAGGCAAACAGGTGTCCAGTCACAGATGTCCTCTGAAGACGTGCTAAGGGAGTTGGACTTTATCCCATGAGCAGCGAGGACCTGGGAAGGAAGAGGTATGTTGAGATCTTCATTTTACCAAACTGACTTGGGGTAATGTAGAGTTTGGGTTGGAGGAGGCGTAGACTGGGGCTGGAGGGCTTTTGAAGATAATCTAGGATGAAGGTGATGGGACCAGTGCCAAGGCAAGGACCATGGGGTAGAAAAGGAGGCCCAACTGAAGAAAGATTGGAAAGATAAAGTTTACTCACTCATTTATTCACTTACTCACTCATTTCTTCTTTCACCAGATATTTAATGACCTCCTGTTTAATGTGCCAGGCAGTGTGCCAGGGCCGGAAACAACAACCTGAGTGAGCAAAGCTGTTTTTATAGAGCTTATAGGCAAGAGGGAGTTTGCAGACACTCAGTTAATATTTTGACAAACAGATGTAAAATTATAACTGTGCTAACTGCTATAGAGAAGTTCAGGGTGCAGAGAGCATCTGGGAAGACTTCCTTGACAAAGTGACATTTGAGCTGCTACCGAAAATGTAAAGAGGCTTCAGCTTAGCTTCGAAGGAGGGAGGAGAGCATGGCAAGCAGAGAGAACAGTGTGCGCAAAGGTCCTAGGACAGGAAAAAGGGACTAGGAGAAGGCAAATAAGGCAGCATATAGTGATCTGAGGAGAGAAGGCAGAAGTGTATGCAGAGGCCAGCACTTACAGGGCTGTAAGCTGGGAAGTGACAAAATCAGATTTTCTGTGCAAAAGATCACAAAGATACAGGCTCTTATGCAGAGGCCAATGACCCACCCCTTTATTCCTTGGCAATTTCTTGGAATAAGAAATCTTGACCTTAGCCCCACCCCCCGTACAGCTGGGGACCCAGAAGTCCCCCCTTCTCAGAGAATACAGGTGCCCGCTTCTGGGCCCCTGGGAGTGCAGCTGAGGCTGTGAGTGTGGGCGGCCCAGGACCTGCTGGGACTCATCTGGCAGCCTGGAGCCAAACAGCACCTGAACAGCACTCCCTGTTCTGCCCCCACCCACTCTTTCCCAGCTCTGGGAATGCCTTGGGCACCGAGCTTCTCCCTTTGGGAAACTGTAAGGCGGGTGGGGAGTGTTCCCTGGCTTGGAGTGGGCTATTTTGCACCTCCCTGCCCTCTGCAGGCACACACAAACCTGCTTATGCTTGGGCCCTGAGGGTAGGTGTAGGTCACCGGAAGACTAGTAGCAGCCATATGCCCCACTTCTGGATGGTGGCTCCAGAAAGCTGTGCCAGCCCCTCCCCTCCATCTTCCCTCAGAGTACATGGTGCCAAGAGAGGAATCTGCTTCTGGGCAGAAGAGTGGCCAGGACTATTGAGCCAGAGACAGAAGCTGCAAGATTAGTGCTAGGAAGGGGTGGGAAAGAAGCAGGACTATCTCCTCCACATGCCTGCTCAGCTGTGGATTTCCTCGGGGAGACACAGCCCTGACCTCAGGGGTCAGGGGACACAACCTTCTTGATGGAAAACAGCAGTCCCCAGTGCACATAAGGACCCCCACAAAAGGACAGTGGCCCAGGGGAAGGTCCTCTGGCAGAAGTCTCCACACTTTTCCTTACAAAGGATCATTTTTACTATTTTTCCACTTATATAGATCCAACTTCAGAAATATTGTTCCTATTAAATCAATTAGGTATATTTTCATAACTAATTTATTTTCCCAGTTTTCATCAACAATAGCCCCACCAATATGATCACATGGGGGTGATACTTGCTCTTCTAGTTAAATGATGTGGACTGCTAAGAAAAATGTGGAACTAGTGTTAGATTTTTGAAATATAGAAAGTGCTGTGAAGTTCTATATAGCCGTATCCAGAGACCACACGCTAGGAGTCCCTATGTAAAATCCTAGGGAAAGAGGGAAGATTTGGAAGGAATGCAAGGAGGGAAGGGTTCTTGGAAGAGAAGAGCTATGAGCCAGAGCCAGCCAGAGAAGAAGAAAACTGGGCCTCAGTCCATGTGCACTGGGCCTCTGGTTCCCTGGGCCCCTTCTTACTGATAATGTCACCTGTTTTTAGCTGGGAGAGAGGTTTTTATGGATGAAGAAACAGACCTGACAATTTCAACGACATGCTCGGGGTCATGCAACCAGTTCTTTGCCCAGCTAGAACAGGAGCCCTCTGCTACAGGGAGAGTAAAGAATGGATTCTCTGGGTTATGGCAAAGAACGTCTTCATTCATTCATTCAACACATTTTACTGAGCCCTTAATATGTGCCAGGCTGGGCTGGATCCAGAGGAAAACAGAACAGGCTATTCATGTCCCCACAGAGGTGTAATCACACAAATGACTACCTGATTCTAATCAAGCGAAGGGCCCTGGAGAAGAGGTACTGGGGGTCATAGGAGCAACCAGGGCTCTTGCCCAGGCTAGAATGGTCTCAGAAGGCTTCTCCAAGGAAGTGCCATTTACAATGAGACCTGAAGCAAAAAAAAAAGGAAGACCCATGTGAGGAGAGAGTTTTAAGCAACAGAAAAAGAAAAAGAAAATGGGAGAAGAAAGGTGGGAGGTCAGTCTCTTGACCCTCTTTCTCTCTCTTTCTCTAGGACTTGGCTCTGCCTCCACCCCCTGCCTACTCCACCCTTGCTGCCATTTGGGGAGCCTCCCTGAAGAGCTGCCCAGTTTTGCCTCCTTCACACGTCCCCTTCCATCTTCTCTCCCCTCCGACTGGACCTGCCTCTCAGGGCCCTTCTTGCCTCCTTTCCTCCCAGAGCAGCGGTTTCCAGGGTCCTCCAAGCCACACACCCTGCTCCCAGGGCCCATGTGCCCTCCAGCAGCCTGGCATTTTCCAGGGCTTCCCCTGTTGTCTGAGCTGGGACAGAGGGCTGGTGAGAAGCTCAGGTTCTTGTCTCTTGGGCTGGAGGTGTTGGAGGTAAAGCTACATCCCTCAATGGGGGCAAAGGGATGCCTGGATCCCTGGCAGAGCTTCTCCTCAGAGATGGATGGACCCAAAACTGGGGAGAAAAGCCCTATGTACCCCAATTTGGAGAATTTTGAAGCAGTATGGACCTTGGATCCTCCTTAACTGGGAAGGAAGATTGAAGTGGGGAACCACCAAACTCCATTTCTTCTCTCATCCACCTCCCTGCTGGCTTTGCACCTTCCCCTAGGTGGAAATAAGTTTATACTGCAGGAGGATTTGAATGAATGGATTTGGACCCAAGAGAGCAGGGGCATTGCCAAGAAGGAGCTTATGTGGAGGTGGGAAAAACTGAGGCAGGTGCCCCCTCCCCTCCCACTAAATGACTAATCATATTAAGAAGACATTCTCTTTTTTTAAAAAATTGATTTGAGAGAGAAACATCACTTTATTGTTCCACCCACCTATGCATTTATTGGTTTTTTCACATATGTGTCCTGACAGGGGATCAAACCCCCAACCTTGTCACACTGAGTGACACTCTAACCAACTGAGCTAGCCAGACAGAGCTCTTTTTTTTTTTTAAGTATATTTTATTGATTATGTTATGACAGTTGTCCCATTTTTTTCTCCCCTTTCTCCCCTTCTGCCAGGTACCCCCATTCCCTCCAGTGCTCCCCACACCCTTCGTTCATGCCCATGGGTCATACATGTAAGTTCTTTGGTTTCTCCATTTCCTATACTATTCTTAACTGCCCCTCTCTATGTTGTACCTACCAATTATGCTTCTTATTCCCTGTACCTTTTCCCCCATTCTCCACCTTTCCCCTCCCCACTGGCAGCCCTCCATGTGCTCTCCATTACTGTGATTCTATCCCTGTTCTAGTTGTTTGCTTAGTTTTGTTTTGTTTTGTTTTGTTTCTTAGGTTCAGTTGTTGATACTTGTGAGTTTATCATTTTACAGTTTTGATCTTCTTTTACTTAAATAAGTCCCCTTAACATTTTGTTTAATAAGGGCTTGGTAACGATAAACTCCTTTAACTTTACTTTATCTAGGAAGTACTTTATCTGCCCGTCCATTCTAAATGATAACTTTGTTGGATAGAGTAATCTTGGATGTAGGTCCTTGCTTTTCATGACTTTGAATACTTGTTGCCAGCCCCTTCTTGCCTGCAAAGTTTCTTTTGAGAAATCAGCTGATAGTCTTATAGGAACGCCTCTGTAGTTAACTCTCTTCTCTTGCTGCTTTTAAGGTTCTCTCTTTATCTTTATTAATTATGATGCATGTTGGTGTGGCCCTCTTTGCATCCAACTTGCTTGGTACTCTCTGAGCTTCCTGGACTTGTATGTCTATTTCCTTTGCCAGATTAGGGAAGTTTTCCTTCATTATTTTTTCAAATAAGTTTTCAATTTCTTGCTCTTCCTTTTCTCCTTCTGGCACTCCTATGATTCAGATGTTGAGACATTGAAAGTTGCCCCAGAGGTTCCTAATCCTCTCCTCATTTTTTTGAATTTTTGTTTCTTCATTCTATTCTGGTTGAATGTTTAGTTCTTCCTTTTGTTCCAAATGGTTGATTTAAGTACCTGTTTCCTTCCCTTCATTGTTGGTTCCCTGTATATTTTTCTTTATTTCACTTTGTATAGCCTTCATTCCTTCCCTCATTTGGCAGCCATACTCAATCATTTCTGTGAGCATCCTGATTACAAGTGTTTTAAACTCTGCATCTATTGCTTGGCTGTCTCCTTATCACTTAGCTCGTTTTCTGGAGTTTTGATCTGTTCTTTCATTTGGGCCATATTTATTTGTCTTGGCACATCTGTTACATTCTAAGGGGTGGAGCCTTAGATATTTGCCAATATGGGGCAACCCATTTTGCTGTGTTGTGGCGCTATATGTGGGGGAGGGGTCAGAGAGGGATCAGCACCGCTTGCTTGGCTCTTGCTCCACTTTCAGTCACTTCCTCTGCTTCCCACAAGTGAATGGCACCCTTCTAGTTGCTGCCCTGGTGCTGATTCCTGGGTGAGTGGGCTTGTGTACATTCTAGGACTCCATGGGCCCCTCCAAGGGACTCTCCTGAGAGACTGGCAGTTTATTCCACAACAACAGCCACCACAGGATTTTACAGCCAGAGGTTCTAAGGCTTTATTTTCCTGGAGTTGGAACCCTGGGTTACGTGATCTATCCCCCTCCCCATTTGTTCCTCCTGGTTTTTATCTGCACGTGAATGTGGGATCGCCCCATCTTCTAGCCACCACCTCCCTGCACATCCTCTCTACCCTGGCTGTCCTTCTCTGCCTGCCTACCAGTCTGGATGAATGTTTCTTCTTTAACTCCTTGGTTGTTGGACTTCCATACAGTTCGATTTTCTGGCAGTTTTGGTTGTTTTTTGTTTTTAAATTGGTTGTTGTCCTTCTTTTGGTTGTGTGAGGAGGTGAAGCATATCTACCCACACCTCCATCTCGGCTGACGGCCCCTCTTTTCTATTTTATTTTTTAAAATCCTCACCGAAGGACATGTTTTATTGATTTTAAAGAAAAAGGGAGAAAGAGAGAGAGAGAAACATCAATGTGAGAGAGAAACTTCGATCTGTTGTCTCCCATACACTCCTTGACCAGGGATCTGCATCCCTGACCAGAGATGGAATCTGCAGCCTTTTAGCATACAGGCCGATGCTTCAACAAATAGAGACATCCAACCAGGTCAAGGAACATTCTTAATCTCAACATTTTTTGAGGAAGATGAGAATAAGGTTTCCATCATTTGAAGGATCCCATACCTACCCACGTGAGGGGGGAATCAAAAGTCTCAGTTGGTAAGGGGTCAGGAGGTGATTTGTTCCCTGAACCTCAGGGCAACTCCTTCCTTCTGTGGGACCCACATCCCTTATCTAGTCTCCCTCCTGCCCATCCATGCACTTCTTTCCCATCCCTCTGATTTCTGTGACCCTGGGACATGCATGCAGGTATGTCCTTCTATCTCCATTTCCCCAAGACCCAAGGAAGTAGGAGAGACAGGGACTATGTAATACTCTACTGCAGACCATGAATAAAATGCCCTTGGCAAACTGCCCTCGTGGCTGACATTCCTGCTGCTCTCTGATGTGCTGTGGACCAAAACATTGGGATGAGGGCCTCAGGCCTGGGGAAGCTGTGGAAATGAAGCCAGCCAGTCTCTTCCCTCCTGCTGCCATCATGTCCCAGAGATAAAGGCTGAAAGAAGCCACTCTGACCATGTAGAAAACCATCCTCAAGGAAAGAACAGAGCACAGCATGGATCTTTACAGAATGGCCCTCGGATACCTGCCAAGGGTCTATAAGCAGAGCTCTAAGGGGCAGGGGTGAAGGATGGCATTGGGAGGGTCCATCTTGTTCTGATCCCCAGGTCCTAAGAATGATTAAGGGGGCTGATTGAAGTTTTGGGTGGTTGGAGAAGGGGAGACATATGAAAGATGGTTTTTTGCTTAACCAAGGAAGTGCTAAGGTGGCTGAACCATATTGCTCTCCTACCTCCAGGCTGTCAATGACAGGTTCAGGATTTGTCTCCACTGCCTTTCCATGATAAGTAGCAGGGACCAAGGAAGTACACAGTTTGTCCATCATTTGTCCCTGTCCCTCATCCAAAGAGTATGGGCGCTTCCCTCTCTTTTTGGTCCCTGTACATTTTCCTTTCTGCTGCCTATTAGTCCTTCTCTGTGGTAGGTGTGTCATTGTCACAAATGGAAGTGGATGGAGAGACCCAGGGTAGGTCAGGGTTGGGCCTCACCCCACAGGAAGGTTGAGAAGAGCAAGGAACCCAGACCCAGACCAACAGAAATCATCTACAAGCATTCCTCATCTCAGTCTCCCTCCCGCATCCCAGATGCCCACAAAGGGGGTCCTCAGAGTATCTTTCCCAGGAGATCTCAGGGGTTACAGAGAAAACTACTTCTTACTTTCTCCTAAAGCCAAAGGCCCAAACACCGAGGCTTTCCCAATAACCTGCCCAGTTTGGGAAGACAAAGAATCAGTGTTGTCTGTTCTAGAAAGAGGGGCTTGGACCCAGTTCAGAGAGGCCAGCCCTAAGGACAGAGTCCCATAATGAGATGCCATGGCCCTCTGCCTTACCCCATCCTCTTCAATGGCTTATGGTTGCTGTGACCTCCCACATTTCAGGCAATATTTTGTTGTCACTATTCTAAAATTTCCCTTTAGGGTAGGTGAACTTAGGAGACTGAAAACTCAGTTCCATAGGACGAGTTTCCAGGTGGCACACTCTGCGTTTTAGACAACAGATTCAAGTAGAACAGAGCTCCACAGCCTTAGCACTATTGACATTTTGGGCTGGAAATTTCTTGTTGTAAGGAGCTATCTGTACATTCCAGGATGTTTAGTATATCCGTGGCCCCTGGATAGCAATAAGCTATCCCTCCCTGCTTTCCTCTCCAAATATTGAGAAATGTCCCCTATGGGGAAGAAATGTCCCTAGTTGAGAATCTCTTAAGCAGGGCATGGCTTCAACAACTCCAGGTTGTTGGGCAAAGATGAGACTCAGGCTCCAAAAACACAGAGAACTATTGGTTTCCACACTGCAAGAGTGCCCTCTGATGGTCATAGCCAATACCAGCAATGGGAAGAGCTCGGAGCTCTGGACTAGCCTGGGTGGGTAGAGTCCATAAAGGGGGATGTATAGCTTGGAGTCTTCCGAGAGGACGATGCAAGTCGCAGGATAAAAGCACTGTATGTTAATCCTCCCATTTCAAACTCCTTTTGCAAATCATGAACTATTCACCCAAGTATCAGAAGTTCTGATGTGACAACAGACTGGGGGGTTGTCACTTCGTCTGGTACGACTGGCGCCTCAATCAGCCCTAGACGACACCTTCTGGTCATCTGTGGCTGTTAGCCTTCCCAGGGAAGAGGATGGAATGGCTACTCAGCCTTCTTCTAGGAGCAGTGGGAACTATTTCCTGAGAAAGAAAATACCTGCTAAGATGGAATCTCAGTGGCTTAACTGGGCTCAGATTTAAAACACAGAACTTAGCAGTCATTTCTATGCAGGCAAACCTCTCATGCAAACCACACTTCTGGGAGAAGCCTGCACTAAGCTGCCTGTCTCCTGCCCTGAACAACCTACTTGCACTGTGTCCTTGCCCTCTGAGCCAGCCTGTATAAAGAAGTTTCTGGAATTTTGTTTCAACCAACAGAACTGAGGCTTTTTCCATCCAACTGGAGCTGTGCAGCTATATCCCCATCAGTATCTTCACCAATCAATCAGGATGGTGCCTTTTGGACCAATCAAGCTGCAGGGATTTGGAGTCCTCATTTGTATGAAGATGGACCAATCATGAACCAGAGGCAGGACTTCTGTTTATATAAATCAGCTCCCCGCTTGCTCCAGGAGCATACTTCCCCTTTCCACCAAAAGCTGTAAGTTGTGTGCTGGCTGGAGCTGAAGCAGAAACACCAAAGATGCAACACTGATGTTTCAGCAGAGCAGAGCTATCTAGCCGGAGAGGGGCCTGGCCCCGCAGCTGAGTTACCTCACAGCCATGCTGTTCCACAGCTGTACTGCTTAATAATTGAGCTGTAGCACTATTAAACTGTTCCACAGTTGTCCTGTTTTCACAGCGGTACTGTATTACAATTGAGCCATTTGTACTGAATAGTTTTGTCCTCACTGCACCCCAAATTGGAGATTCCTGTTGGTGTTGAATTGACATCAACAACCATCAGTTAAGAGAACCAAGACAAGGCTCAGCCTAGTTGGTTCACCATTACCTCTGTTCCTAGACCTTCAACTGTATCACACCAAAGACAAGGACAGAAACCCTCACTCAAGCAGAGTTTTAGCGAGTCAGACTTCCAGGCTTCATAAATCTTAGATGGTTAGGGGCCAGAAAAGATCTTTGAGATCAAGTTCAGCCCCCTAATTTTACAGGTCCAGAGAGAGAAACAGAATTGCTTAAAATCTTGCATGTAGAAGAGCCAAATTTAGAATGTAAATTTCATGATTATCAGTCATATTCTTCCAACCTTACCATAATCCCTTGGATTGAGACTGTAAGAGGCCCTTAAAATTCCTCAGAAATAAAGGTATATTATATAATGAGAGAGAAGCTTTAAGTTATTCCTGTGTGATTTTTTAATATGACCATGGTAGCAAACATTTTCCTTTTGGTGTGCATTTTGGCACTTGATTACTTATTGGCTGGTGCTGTCCTCTAATTGTTGGTGTGTATTAATATTATGTCCCCTTAAAGCCATGTTATCAGGTTAGTGTAGCACACCCTTGTTAAATGGAAGGAGTTGTCACCAGAGCACTTGATTAGCATATAGAAGTGGCCTTGGAGATTTAAAAATGAACAAAAAAGCAAACATTTGCTGCTCTCAGTTGCTGGTGGCAATGAGAATAATCCCTACACTCTCCCCTTTTTTTCCCAATGAGGACCCTCACCAAGAGCCAAGAAAAAAATTCAAGTGCCGTATATGATTTATAACACACATACATAAATCAACAAACATTTCCTAAATGCCTACTATATACCAAACACCGTGCTGCCAGGTAGTGAGGTGCAAGGTATCTGTACTTAAGATGCTTTCATCTGCGAAGTGTCACAGGGAGCATGACAGAAATCAATGCATTGCATAGGAGGTCAGCAGAGTTTGCACTGGAGCTGGGAATGTGGTGGGCAGAGCAGGGGCTTGACATTCAATGGACTGAGTACAGAGTAATTGAGAGGCAAGTTTTCTTATGAGGTTTAACACCTAATTTAAATATAAATTTTGTTTACTTTTCATAGTCAATCAACCTACTGTAAACACTTACAAATAAAGCTCAAGAAGTCTTTTTTTTTGTAAATATATTTTATTGATTATGCTATGACAGTTGTCCCATTTTTTCTCTCCTTTATTCCCCTCTGCCCTGCACCCCAACTCTGAGCAGCATCGTCCCCCTTAGTTCACGTCCATGGGTCCTACATATAAGTTCTTTGGCTTCTCCACTTCCTATACTATTCTTAACCTCCCCCTGTCTGTGTTGTACCTACCATTTATGCTTCTTATTCCCTGTACTTTTTCCCCCATTCTCCACCCTCCGCCTCCCTGCTGACAACCCTCCATGTGATCTCCATTTCTGTGATTCTGTTCCTGTTCTAGATGTTTGCTTAGTTGTTTTTTTTTTAAGGTTCAGTTGTTGATAGTTGTGAGTATGTTGTCATTTTACTGTGCATATTTTTGATCATCTTCTTTTTCTTAATAAGTCCCTTTAACATTTCACGGAATAAGGGCTTGGTGACAATGAACTCCTTTAACTTTTCTTTATCTGGAAAGCACTTTATCTGCCCTTCCATTCTAAATGATAGCTTTGCCAGATAAAGTAATCTTGGATGTAGGTCCTTGCCTTTCATGACTTTGAATACTTCTCTCCAGCCCCTTCTTGCCTGTAAGGTTTCTTTTGAGAAGTCAGCCGATAGTCTGATGGGAACTTCTTTGTAGGTAACTCTCTCCTTTTCCCTTGTTGCTTTTAAGATTCTCTCCTTATCTTTAATCTTGGGCAATGTAATTATGATGTGCCTTGGTGTGTGCTTCCTTGGGTCCAACTTCTTTGGGACTCTTTGAGCTTCCTGGACTTCCTGGAAGTGTATTTCCTTTGCCAGATTCGGGAAGTTCTCCTTCATTATTTTTTCAAATAAGTTTTCAATGTCTTGCTCTTCCTCTTCTCCTTCTGGCACTCCTATGATTCGGATGTTGGGATGTTTCAAGTTGTCCCAGAGGTTCCTCAGCCTCTCCTCACTTTTTTTGAATTCTTGTTTCTTCCTTCTGTTCTTGTTGAATCTTTCTTTCCTCTTTCTGCTCCAAATCATTGATTTGAGTCCTGATTTCCTTCCCTTCACTATTGGTTCCCTGTATATTTTTCTTTATTTCACTTTGCATAGCCTTCATGTTTTCCTCCATTTTGTGACCATACTCAACCATTTCTGTGAGCATCCAGATCACCAGTATTTTGAACTCTACATCTGTGAGATTGGCTATCTCTTCATCGCCTAGTTGTATTTTTTCTGGAGTTTGATCTGTTTTTATTTGGGCCATAATTTTTTTTCTTGCCTCAGTGTGTCTATTACATTGTTAGGGGTGGAGCCTTAAGTGTTTGCCAGAGTGGGGCAACCCATGTCACTGCCTTGTGGTGCTGTGTGTGGGAGGGAGGTGTCTGAGAGGGAACAATGCCACTTGCTTGGCTGTTGGCGGGCTCTCAATGGCTTCCCCTGCTACCCACAAGCAAATTGGGACCTTCTCGTGTTGATTCCTAAATGAGTGGGCTTTTGTACATTCTAGAATCCTGTGGGTTTCTCAAATGAACTCTCCTGTGAGATTGGCAGTTTCTCCCACTGCTACAAACCCCACAGGTTTATACCAGTAGAGATTTTGAGGCTTTCTTTTCCCATGCCAGAACCCTGGGTTGCACAGTGTCTCTCACTCCCCACTTGTTCCTCCCAGTTTATCCACACACAAATGTGAGACTGCCCAGTCTGTCAGCCACCACCTTGCTGCCCCAACTACCTGTCTCCGTCCCTCCTGTCTGGTTGAATGTTTCTTCTTTAACTCCTTGGTTGTTGGACTTCCATACAGTTCGATTTTCTGGCAGTTCTGGCTGTTTTTTGTTTTTAAATTTGTTCTTGCCCTTCTCTTGATTGTGCAAGGAGATAAAGTCTATGTACTTATGCCTCCATCTTGGCCAGAAGTCTTAAGAAGTCATTTGTAACACCCAAATACAGAAAGTCAGGCAATATGTGTAGATTGTTTATAAAGTTATCAAAACACATATAAAATTCTGTGATCACTTTTTTTCATTTACTATTACTTCATAAACCCTTCATCCTTTATTCATACTTAATGTTAATTATCTTAACCATGGCAGAATATCCTGTCATGTTGAAATGGTATACATTTGACCATTACCCTTTGTGTAGTTTTTTATTGGGTTGGTCAAAGCTTCCATTTAGTTTCTCCATAAAATAAAACACATATTTTTCTTTTTTAAATTATATTTTATTGATTATGCTATTATAGTTGTCCCAATTTTTTCCCCTTTGCCCCCTTCCACCCAGGACCCCCAACTCCCTCAGGTAATTCCCACACCATTATTCAAGTCCATGAACATGGCATATAGTTCTTTGGCTACTCTATTTCCTATGCCATACTTTATATCCCCAAGGCTATTCTGTAACTACCTATTTGTTGTTAAACCCCTTACCTGTTCACCAATTTCCCCACACACCCTTCCCGTTTGGCAACCATCAAAACCCTCTCTGTATCCATGATTCTTCTTGTTTGCTTAGCTTGTTTTTTAGATTCAATTGTTGGTAGACATGTATTTTTTGCCATTTTATTGTTCATAATTTTGATCTTCTTTTCTTAAATAAATCCCTTTAACATCCCATATAATTATGGTTTGTGATGATGAACTCATTTAGTTTTTTCTTGTCTGGGAAGCTCTTTATCTGCCCTTCAATTCTAAATGATAGCTTTGCTGGGTAGAGCAATCTTGGCTATAGGTCCCTGCTTTTCATGACTTTGAATATTTCTTGCCAATCCCTTCTGGTCTGCAAAGTATCTTTTGAGAAATCAGCAGACAATCTTATGGGAACTACCCTGTAGATAACTAACTTCATTTCTCTTGCCACTTTTAAGTTTCTTTATCTTTCACCTTTGGCATTTTAATTATGATGTGTCTTGGAGTGGGGCACTCTGTGTTTCCTAGACTTAGATGTCTATTTCCTTCACTAAATTAGGAAAGTTTTCTTTCATTAAGCTTTTAAGTAGATTTCCAATTTCTTGCTCTTTCTCTTCTCATTCTGGCAACACTATGATGTGAATGTTGGAATGCCTGAAGTTGTCCCAGAGGCCACTTACACTGCCCTCAGTTTTTTTGGATTCTTTTTTCTTCTTGTTCTGGTCAGTTATTTTTTGCTTTCTTAATTTCCAAATCATTGATTTGATTCTCAGCTTCATCCACTCTACTGTTGTTTCCCTATAAATTATTCTTTATTTCAGTTAGTGAATACTTAATTTCTGACTGAATCTTTTTTTATGCTGTTGAGGTCCTCACTAAGTTCCTTGAGCATCCTTATAACCAGTGTTTTGAACTCCGCATCTGATAGATTGCTTATCAACCTTTTGTTTAGTTCTTTTCTTGGAGTTTTGATCTGTTCTTTCATTTGGACCATGTTTCTTTATCTCCTCATTTTTGGCAACTTCCCTGTGTTTGTTTCCAAATGTTAGGTAGAGATGCTATGACTCTGTGTCTTGGTAGTGTAACCTAATGTAGTGAGTGTCCTGTAGGGTCCAGTGGCACAGCCTCCCCAATCACCCAAGCTGGGTACTCATGGCGGACCCTTCGTGTGGGCTGAGTTTACCCTCCGCTTGTAGTTGAGGCGTGATTGCTGTTAGAAGGTCAATGTGAGGGATTCACCCAGACCAGTCAGCTGTGAGGGCTGGCTGAAAAGACACATTTTTCATTTTCCTCAATAACTTTATTGATATTTTGAGTATGTCAGTTTTCTCCTGCAATTGGCTTCTAGTGCAGAGAGGCCAGAGGTGCCGCTAAACATCTTCCAATGCATAAGACACCCCGTAGCAAAGGATTATTTTGCCAAAATGTCAATTGCACCGAGAAACTTTGCAAACTACTTTTGACAAGTGATCAGTCACAAGCCCTTCTCCATACACTGCACAAATCATTTTTGTTGCATTTCAGTTGCATTTTTACCTTTCTTGAAATAATAAAGCATAATACGCTAAAAATGTTACATATCTTCTCCCGCCCTCAAAATTAAAATGGTTACACAAAAATTCAACAATTTTTATTTTTTGTGTGTACAATCTAACAAAATTGTTTCAAATGATATTAAAGACAACTAAGCACTACTGAACCATTAAGCACTACTGAACCAGATAAGAACTAAACAAACTTTTTGGCCAAGCCAATAGAGTGTTTCTTATTATTTCCTTTGTGAATAAAATGGTTTCAAAACCTTCATCCATAATCTTTCCATTCTTTCCTTGAATTAATTCCTTGAGATACGTTCTCAGGAGTGAAACAACTGGGTCAAAAATTATGGCATTTTAATGATTTTAGATAGATATTACCCAACTGTCCTCTGAAAGGATTATAGTATTTTAAAAAGCCACATTTATGCACTCCACACTTTGAGCCAGCCTTGTCTTAAGTGCTTCACCACACACATCAATTCCCCAAGGCCCACAGTGGTTTTAGGAGGTAGATACTATTATCATCCCATTTTATAGAAGAGAACACTGAGGCATAAAGAGTTAAACAATTTGCTCAAGGCCGCATTCCTGGCAATACAATATTTATAAGCAGTTGTACCTGTTGACTGGGCCTCATGTGCTGGCCTCTATGCCAGATATAACGTATGAGTTCTCCTGAAGCCTCAGTGACTGTGGCCTTGCCCTGCCTTCTCCCACTTTTATTAATAAGAATAAACTGTTATGTCATTACTGCCTTACATGTTATGACTTTAGTAAATAGTGAGGAGAAACGAACAGTTTTATGTTCATTTGCTTTTTATAATTTTGAAATTATAAAGGAAGTAAGGTCTACCTCACTAATAAAACATTTAAGGGATATTTTTAATTTATATTATGGCCAGCTAAGGATGGAGGAAGGAAATAGAAATAGGTAAAGAAAGAGAAAGAAAAAAGAGAGAGCTCTTTAGGATGTTTTGAGAAAAAGGAGGAGAAAACATTCCAGACACCAGGCTAGGCATCGCTGACCTCATTTAGTGTTTAAAAAAAACAAAAAGTAAGTTACTTCTATAAGACCCTTCTCTGGTAATTTGGACTGAGAGCTGTTATATCCATTTCAAATGTTTGTAATGTAGCTAATTAATACTGTTTATAATTTTTCATTGTTTTGTCCTTAACCTTTCAGAGGCTCTGACCAGTCAGAATCGAGTACACACAGCAGTAACTGCTTCTGGGGTTCAGCTAGAGGAAAGTAAGCAATGGTAAGGCTTGGTCTTTGAGCCAGAGGTTTTGCCTCCAACTGGAATGAGACCCAAACAGCACAGTCACCATGAATCATTGACAGGAACTTAGAAATGAAGCCAGTGATATCATCAGTCAGCCCCATCTATTTTTCAGTTGGGGATTCAAAGCTTCCCAAAAATAAGTTGTCCTGAGTCACTAAGAACAGCAAAACCTGTTTATCAATCCCTGTGTATCGAGCCCATTCACTTTTCCTACCCCCAGTGTGCTGTGGACTGAGGGACAGAATGCCACAACTGCAGGACTTGGTGCCATAAAACCACCTTCTCCAACCTCATCTGGGCCATCAGGACCCTGCTAGTCCTAGATGAACTCTCAGCATCCTTTCTAAATCTGCTCTCTTACCTATATCCCACTCCCTTTCTCTTTACTCATTTCTTACTAGAGCTTCCCTCCCTTGCTTTGGTCTATTCTTCCAGTCCCAGTAAGGGGTTGTCTCCCCAGTGATGAAACCCCTCCCCCTTGTATCAAACAACGAAGGTCAGGCAAGGCTGTACTGGGAGCTTGGAAAGGGGAGCGGTGCTGTGTTTCTCCCATGACTCCCATATTACTGAATTCAGTGAACACACTTTTGGTCCTTATCCCTTTCCAGCTCTCTCATTCCTAAGTTCCTTTTCAAATTCCTTACTGGGCTCCCCTCTGCAACCTCATTTCCCGTGTTCTCCAGAACATTGGCCACAGCTTGGTTTATTCTACATATGCTTTCTAGGTGGTTTCAGTTTTGTCTTCTCTTCTTGCCTTAATCACCTCCAAATGCTGGCTGTTGCCACATCTGCATAGTCGCCATGACCTCTGACTCAGGCTTCAGGTTCATTGGACTTACTGCCCACTGAGCAGCTCTGCCTGGATGTAC